>CM041780.1:304100098-304437751 GCA_023374045.1 Limonium bicolor
GGTCTTGGAATTTTAAGAAGATAGAAATGAAGAGCTTGATGAGAGGAGAGATTGGTGGTGTTTGTTTTTGATTTGAACAAGTGAGCTAGATTTTACAAGAGATCAAAGAAGAGGTTTAATGGAGGTGGTGTGGTATTACCGTGGAAGAGAAGGAAGAAGAGGGTGTGGAGCCGTGTGAATACAAGGAAAGAAAATGAGAATAAGATAGAATTTGCTTTTAAAGATATTTATACTTTATAAAGTAAAAAGGTACTAAGTAGTTTTTATTTATTTCTTAACAAGCTAACAAGGGTGGTGTGTCACCACCTTAAAACTGGCCCCCAATAGTAATGTGAGGGTATTATAGTCTTTATTTGTCAATTTAATTACTTATACAACATATGTTACAAAATAGCTTATAAAAATCACTATTCATGAAAACAAGGCACATAGAAGTGAAATTTTTGATTTCCCATTGATATAGACATCCAAATGTGATATTATATAGTACACATATATATTTAAGAGTAATGATGGACATCTAGCCACTCAAAACTCATTTACAAGACAATTTTTCAAAAATGTGCTTTAAGACTCCTTAAAGCACATTTTGTGTTTAAACTTGTTTTTAAGCTTGGTTTTCTTTGGTAATTGGTTTAATATGTTCATTAGTGTATAAATGAGGTCTTGGTAAGTTCATTAGGTCTTAACCAAGTTTATCCCAAGCTTAGAGCACATTTTGGCTCTTATTGACTTTAAAGCACATTTTGTGTTTCTTTTGTTTAAATTTGTTTACTAATTTTCTAAGACTCTTTTTAGTCTTAATATACCATATCTAGGTGTTTAAACAATATATTAAGGTTTGGGGTATTTCACACACATACACATTGTGCAATCACACACAGTACCATGCAAACAATACACTGCAAGCACTAAACACTACACTACAACCAATGCACTGGTTGTTCACACCGTGTCAAACAAATGTATACATATACATACAAGCAAGGCTATCCCGAAGCAATGCTAAAACAAAATGGGCCTACCCCCCTTAAAATGGGTACGCCCCGTACCCGCACGACACTAGACAATCTAGTCTACAAACAGTGTCGGGTGCTTCGCCCTCATGGCGTCCTCTAACTCCCAGGTCGCTTCTTCGACGTCGTGGTTTGACCACAACACCTTCACACCATACGCACTGACTTGTTGCGAGTATCTCTAGTCTTGGTGTCAAGGATTCGTAAGGGAGTCTCGACGTATCTCATCGTCGGCTCAAGGGACAGGTGACCAGACTCTAGAACATGAGAAGGATCGGGTATGTACTTCTTGAGTTGTGAAACATGAAAGACATCATGAACACGACCCAAGTCTGCAGGCAATGCTAGCCTGTAAGCTACTGCTCCAATCCTCTCCGTGATCGTATAAGGCCCAATGTACTTCGGGCTTAACTTACCTTTCTGGCCGAATCGGAACACACCCTTCATCGGTGAGACATGCAGGAACACCTGATTGCCCACAGCGAACTCCAGTCGCGTCGTCGCACATCGGCATAAGACTTCTACCTATCTTGGGCAGCCTTCAGATTCGCTCGAATTTGCTCAACTTCGGCTTGCATTTGTTCAAGGCACTCCGGTCCTACAATGACCGCTTCGCTGGACTCATCCCAACACAATGGGGTACGACAAGGTCTACCATACAAGGCTTGGAAGGGTGACATTTTATCGATGTGTGATAACTGTTGTTATAAGAAAACTCAATCAAATGTAGCTTGTCAACCCAACTCCCTTGAAAATCCAAGGCACATGCTCTTAGCATGTCCTCTAGTGTCTGGATGGTCCGCTCCGTCTGACCGTCAGTCTGTGGATGGAAGGCTGTACTAAGCTTCAACTCGGTACCAAGCGCTTCACGTGTGGCTCTCCAATACCTCGAAAGGAATATGGTGTCACGGTAAGAAACAATCGTCTTTGGAACTCCATGATGTCGGATGATCTCCCGATCAAATATCTCAGTAAGCTTAGCTACCTTCCAGGTGTCCCTCATCGGTATGAAGCGGGCAACCTTGGTAAGGCTATCAACTATGACCCAGATCATGTTGAGTCCTCCCCTAGCAGGTGGGAGTCCTACAACGAAATCCATCAAGATATCATGGAACTTTCATTCAGGAATTGGCATCGGTTGTACCATTCCACCTGGTCGTCGGTGCTCAAACTTAACTCTCTGGCAAGTGAGACATCTCAGGACAAACTCGTTCACATCAGCTTTCATTCCCGACCACCAGAAGTTCCTCTTCATGCCTTTTTACATTTTAGAGGCTCCCAGATGGACAGATAAAGAAGAACAGTGGGCTTCTCGTAGAATGCGATCCCTCAGCTCAGCATTGCTTCGGGGAACGCATAATATGCCGTTCAGTAGGATCAAACCATCGTCATGGATCTTGAAATCGTACTTTTTGTGCTCAAATGTGCCATCAATGATGCTCTGTCTGATCTCACTCATATAGGGATCATGCAACTGAGCGTCTCGCACCTCATCAACCAAGCTAGAAGAGGAGAGTAGCGAATGGAGCCAGTGTGCTCGACGACTCAGTGCGTCAGCTACGACATTCGCTCTCCCTTCCTTATACTAGAGGTCGATGTCATAGTCTGATAGGAATTCCATCCATCTTCTCTGCCTCAGATTCAGTTCTTTCTACGTGAAGACATACTGTAGGCTCTTGTGGTCGGAGTAAATGGTAACACTAACCCCATAAATATAATGCCGCCATATCTTCAATGCGAAGATAATGGCTCCCAGCTCAAGGTCATGGGTGGGGTAGTTCTCCTCATGCTTCTTCAGCTGGCAGGAGGCGTAAGCTACTACCTTGCCGTGCTGCATAAGTACGCATCCAAGGCCTCTGCCTGATGCATCACAATAGACTTCGAACCCCTTCGTACCCTCAGGGATAGTGAGAATGGGTGCAGAGGTCAACGAGTCCTTCAGGCTCTGAAAAGAGATCTCGCAGTCATCGGTCCACACAAACGGTGCATCCTTCTTCATCAAAGCTGTCATAGGCTTCGTAACCTTTCAAAAATCTTTCACGAACCTTTTATAATAGCCAGCTAGCCTAAGGAAGCTCCGGATGTCGGAAACATTCTTAGGTCTCGGCCACAAATGAACTGCTTCAATTTTTGACGGGTCGACTGCGATGCCCGTGCTTGATATGACATGACCAAGAAAGGAGACTTGGTCAAGCCAGAATTCACATTTGGAAAATTTCACACACAATTGATTCTTACGGAGTGTCCCAAGTACTCGCCTCAGGTGGCTCTCATGCTCTTCTCTAGACTTCAAATATAACAAAATATCATTAATAAATACCACAACCGAAGTGTCTAGCTGATCACTAAACAATCGGTTCATCAGATCCATGAACTTCACAGGCGCATTTGACAGTCCGAATGGCATCACCGTAAACTCATAGTTGTCATATCTCCTTCGGAACGCTGTCTTCTCGATGTCTTGCTCTCGTATGGATATCTGATGGTATCTGGATCTGAGGTCAATTTTGGAGAATATAGAGGCTCCCTTCAATTGATCAAACAGATCATCAATACGTGGTAATGGATATTTGTTCTTGACGGTGACCGCATTAAGCTCGCGGTAGTCAATGTAGAGGCGGAGGCTACCGTCCTTCTTCTTCACGAAGAGGACCGGTGCTCCCCAGGGTGATACGCTTGGGCGTATGAGCCCTTTGTCAAGAAGATCTCAAAGGAGTTCAATCTCAAACTCAACCTCTCTCTGAGGTGGCATGCTGGGGAGCTCCTTCGGAAACACATCCGAGAACTCTGACACTACCGGGATGTCGGTGCTGAATTCAGGGTCTCTCTCAAGGTCTTGCACATAGCAAGGGAATACTTCGTGCCCTTTTCTGAGCTCACGATACATGGCCATGGCGGTGATGACTTTGGTCGAAGGCTCTCTCGGCCTCTGGCGGTATGATACTGTGACCCCAGATGGACTCATGAGTAGTAATATGTGCTCGGCGTAAAGGATTCGTCCCTTGTGCCGCTCTAACCAGTTCATCCCAATTATCAAGTAAAAGCCTATGCTGCTGAATTCGATGAAGGAAATAGGGAACTGCTCTCCCTTGATTTGGATAGTGGCATCTCGGTAGTACTTAGTACAACGTACCCTTTCCTTCGATGGGAGAGTAACCATGAAATCGGGCAGCTCTACCGCGTCTAGCCCCAACCTTCTCGCGAATGTTGGCGAGACAAAGGTGTGCGAGGCGCTGGAGTCGAACAATACAGAGGCTTCTATGCCATTCACCGGAAATGTACCCGTGAGGATCGTGCCGCTCTTATCGGCCTGTGCCTCAGTAAGTATACTCAGGTTACCTTACCGAGTCCACAACCTAAACCAGTCATCGGACCAGTTCCTTCGGAGTGGTCTATGATGTGCAGGGTGCACTGTATCTACGGTGCCCCCTTCTGAGCACCCCTAGGCCCCTGTCCCTGCTGGCCATACTGATTCTGACCGTCACCAGTGGCTATCTCTTTGCCCTCTCTCTGCTTAAACTCTTGGTTGTTGCCCTTCTTGGCTGGGCACTCATACGCACGGTGTCCCATCGTGCGGCAGCTAAAGAACCTGACCTCTCTTCCCTGGCAATCTGTGCCGGGGTGGTCATTCTTACAGTACTTGCAACTGAAGGCACGACCGTCTAAGCTGCCCTTGCCTGAGCCAGATCCAGAACCCTTAGGTGGGTGAGATCTCAGTGGCTTAGCCGCTACCGGCACGGTATAGCCGAGCTGCAGAGACTCAGCTGCCTTGCCCTTCTCAGCATAGGCACCGCCCTCTCCGGAGGTAATCTTTTGGGTTCGGGTCGGGTGGGAGTACTTCCCCTTCTTCTTTCCCCAGTCTTTTCCTTGGGTCTGCTCACCAGAGCCAGTACCCTTGTTGCTCACCTTGCGCTTCTGCGCATTCTCCTTGTCCCTTAACTGGACGGTAATCTCAACTCTTGATGCAGCATGGTAACACTCCAGAAGAGAGGTAAACCGCGTAAACCCCATGCCATACCGGAGGCGATGGCTCAGGCCGCCATTGAAGCGGTCGACCAAGACCTGGCCGGTATACCCGAGGTCGGGTAGCAGTCGGAGGATAGAAGTGAAGGTAGTATAGTATTCATCAACGGTCATCTTCTTCGTCATTCTCAAAGCATCAAGCTCCAGCCGCTTCTTTGTCTTTACATGTTCAAGATAGTACTTATAGCCGTGTAAACTATGTCGGCCCGGTATTGTAACCTTTTGGCGTTGTAGTTTTGGAGTTAATCACTCCTGACTATGTCCGTAGTTAGTTGGTATACCGTTGGTGGTGTTATTTAGATATTACTTACTTACTGCCCCGTCGACTCATGGCTCGGGTTTGATTTCTGTTCCTTTTCCGCTTCGTTGCACACTTAGTGCTTCTTTTCCTGCTGCTGGTTGACTAGCCAGGTTCGTGACTGCTAAGCATGTCACCCATGCTGTTGTAAGTTGTAGCCTCCTTATGGTTGGAGTGCTCATTCAACCGCTATTTAGTGCGAGCATTGTTGCTCAACCGGGATCCATCTCCGGGACTTCCAGTTCTTGGAATCTACTATGTGTCGGGTTCTTTCCTCTTGTAGGAATATCTCACTACTGTCAGATCGGGCTTCCCCGAGTATGAGAGGACTTTCCTTCTCTCTAGCGTTCTTTCCCATGTTATACAGTGGGTTTTGTGGAGGGCGGGTCTGATATTGTAGGTATCCGGTACTCACCAAGAGTTCCTAACTAGCATACCTCTAATGCTAACACTCAGCCCTTAGCCCTAAGCTTCTAATTCCTAACTCGGTACTTCCTAAACTCGGTATTTCCAGTCATCAGAGTGATACTTCGCTCTGATACCACTTTTTGTAACACCCCTACCGCTAATACCGTCATTACCGTCCAATCACAACGTACTTACGTACCTTCACAGTGGATACTTACATACACAACGCTGGGTGATACAATGCTGTTAGCCACCCACGTGACTAACAAGGCTTCTATTATTACATACAACATCGGTCTGATGGACCGGAATATCCGAGTGCTACACAATTACAATACATACTTCAATTACCTACAAGTGCTACAATGCTCCATTTCATACAATGCTCCATAAGTTTAATACAATATAATACACCGAGTTTACTAAGATCCTTATACAAATACAACACCCCTCTTTCAATTTCATACACACTAATTAAGAGTCTACACTACCCATTCCTCACAAGCTACTTACTTTCTAAGTACAGGGTATACCCCCTTGGTACACTACTACAACACGGCTACAAGCCTTATACAATTCACTACTATCTACATTTCACCCCTAGCTATCCAAACTTAGTTGTCGGTCTCTTACTGTATCCATGTCTGCTTCGGGTACCTGCACACTAAAAACGTTGCCCCTAGGGACTCAGCTTTCGCTGCATATGACTTCCGCATACCCCGCGTACTAGCGAGGGTACGCCGACCACTTGGTTGAATACATGCAATTCATTTTATTCATACATACATGCTTTCATACATCATACTACAATACTACACAAGGTATACATACATACACACAGCACAATACATATAAGGAAGACAATACAAGTCAACCAATACTTACTTACCTTCTTCCGAATACACATACATAATACATACACATTACATACTCCGTACGCAATACTTGTTAGCTCCATTTGTCCACCCGGGTTAATCGGGTGGAGATTACTCTTTTACTCGGGGTCAATAACTTACACCAGCCAAGACCATTACTCATACAATACTTACTTTACTTACTACTTACTCAAGTCAAGTCGTCGGGACCTCCGGCCCGGGGACTACTCTGTCCCACCACCGGGATTTACTCTGCTCACTAATCCAGGATGCTACCCATTTAAGGGGTTTGGGCCGTGGACCGGCTTAAGAACCAGGAATCGGATCCAACCTCTTATGTCTTCTCACACCTCACGCGTGGCCGAAACTATATCGGACTTCTACTCATTCCAATTTAATCAATACTTACGTTAGGAGTTAGGTAGTTAGGAATTAGTAGAAGTCACACATCCAAGCCACATACACAACTACATTACTCATATAGACATCCATACAAAATACAATACAATACACAAGTACACTATAAGGTACAATACACTTCATCATCTTCCATTTATTTCGTGAATTATAGAAACTGATTGTTCAAGACAATTTATCAAGAACAATATGAAGCAAGCACAAGTACACACAATAAGTCTGATTCATGCATTTATCTTATTTAGGTGATCAAATAAGCACACAAATTGGGGTAACCAGGTTAGGATCCTGAGCATGAAGAAATCATAACCTTTCACATCGTTCACCCGTTGACTTAGGCTCACCGACTCCCTTCGGTGTTCACTATTCGTATCCTAGCAACACAAATAGAGTTAGGTGGTTAATTAACTATAATTAACCTTACTCATACTTTCCCTAATGTTTCCTTTCCTAGTTTACACTTACTAACTCATTGTTACATAAAACATTTACTTATTTACTTACTTAAAATTATCTAATCTTGTTTTAGCTTTAATGACCTTTAAACCTCATTAATTAAGTCTTAATTATCTATAATATCTTAACCTTCATTACCTACCTTAGATTAGCTTTAAACAGTTTTTGTGAAGATTTTCATGTGGTCCGGTTACTGTCCGGGTTTACAAACCCGGACCACATGGTCTGAATACTCTCGGGTATGTTTTCCTACTGATCCGGGTTGTGTACTCTTTGTAAACCCGGACATATGTTTGGGAAAGGCTAAATGTAACACCCCCAACACTGGCCTAGGAGTTAGGGGTATTACACGCCGCGTATTATTACATAATAACGCAAGGCTCTAATAAACGAACTTAAACAGATAGTCAAATAAGGCCCAAACGGAATACTTAAATAAAGTATAAAACAAGAGATGTTAAAACATCCCCAAAAGTCATTACAGAACCCACCAAACTAATGTCAAAAGCGGAAGCTAACAAAATATGCCCAAAGGCCCAAATCCAATACAAGGTCTCAAAAGAAGCTAAAAACAAAGCAGCTAAACTCCAGAAGCTGAGGGGAGACGATCCTCGCTAATCAATCTGCAAAAGCGTTAGAAGTAGGGGAATGAGCACACAACTATGCCCAGTAGATGACAAACTTCATCAACCAGCATGCTCAAAACATTTAAGAATGTTATCAAATCAGAAGGAGTCAAGAGAATCCATAAACATATCAGAAATCAGAAACAGAAGTCCAATCATTAAGGACTAAACAGAGCAGAAGCTGACAGAAGCAGAAAACAGAGTGGGACACTAGTAATCACAGCACACAGACAGAACGAGCAACCAGCTCGTGAACAGAACGAGGAAACCTCACTCGTAAACAGAACAGGTGTAAACACCCGTGAACAGAACGGGGAACATCACCCGTGAACAGAAGGATCCTACATAGCGCGCTACGAGACAGCGAAACCAGCCATCCAAAGGCTCAGACACAGAGATAACTAGGTCCCAAAACAGAAGCTTAAATACAGATAAGCATATGTGCACCAAAGGCACCAGAAAGCTCATAGATAGCTTGGAAATCAGAAGGGGAATCCAACCCCGCAAACAGAAGTCAAAACGGAGCTCAAACGAGCAAGTTATGGCCAAAACAGTAGCCTGTCCGAACTTGTGTCCGGACATCAATGTTCGGACACAAGTCGAGACTCAGAAGGCAAAACCAGACAGATGTCCGAACTTGTGTCCGGACTTCAAAGTTCGGACACAAGTCGAACCTTAAAACAGATGGAGAGTCAGAGGTGTCCGAACATCCAAGTTCGGACGGATGTTCGGACGTTCTTCGGAAAACAGGACGTGGAGAGTCCGAACTTGTGTCCGGACATCCAATGTTCGGACACAAGTCGAAGCCAAAATCAGAGAATGCAGAAGGCTGTGTCCGAACTTCAAAGCTCGGACGGAAGTTCGGACACAGCGAAGATTTTCAAAAAAGATTAAGCGCAGAAGGGCATGTCCGAACTTCAAAGCTCGGACGGAAGTTCGGACATGCCGAAAACCTCAGAAATCAGAAGCGAATTTAGCACGAACAAAAGCACCAACTTACTCAAATCAACACACACATTTACAAAACAACCTTGGGGGTTTAATCCATTGAAATGGCATTAACAGACATAAATCACACACCAACACAAGATCAAAACATTGAACTAACTGATAGAATCCAAATCCCCAAGGCTGAACACACGGATCGAATCCGAAAGCCACCTACCTCAATTACAACAGAGGATTCTCTTCGAATCTGATCAACGATCGCTCCAACGCAGACACCGCAGAACGCAGACCCAAAAATGCAATCAGACAGCCTCTGAAACCTCACAACGACGCAGAGAACGAACACCACAATCAAAACTGTCCACAACCCAAAATCTGAAACGAAAACGGAAACAAAACCCTCACCTGAATCTGTCTACAGATTACAGAGCAGTCCACAGCAGATGAACCCGATGAAGGAGTCGAGAAGAATCGCTGAATCACAATCAGATTGTCGAGGAATCAGAACGAGGAAAAATACCGGAACCAGCGGATTAAAAAAGAGGAACTGTCACCCTACCTCGAAGGACCAGCAATTCGCAACGGCGGCGAAACCCACAGTAGAACTTGGATTGCAAAACAACACTTGCAAGCTGAGCGCTTGATTGAGCGATCTTGAGAGAGAGAAAGAGCAAGGGAGGAGGACGTACTGACGAGATTCAAAACTGACAGAGTGAGGGGAGTCGTGAGAACGTGATTAGAATAATGACTAGGGAATTATTAATATAACTCAATTAATAATCTCTTACCAAAAATCGAAAAGAAGACCACCTCGCCCTTGTCTTAATCTAAAGGACTTCCATGTCCTGAATTAAGATTGAACCGACTTAAGATGAATTGTGACGAAATAAAATATAACCAAATCTTGGGTTATAACATCACCTCCCCCTTAAAAGAATTTCGTCCTCGAAATTAAAACATACCTACTGCTCGAAAAGGGCGGGAAACTTAGAACGCACATCACTTTCGACCTCCCAGGTCGCCTCTTCCTCTGACTGACCCGACCACTGCACCTTCACCAAGGGCATGGTCTTACTCCTGAGCTTACGAACATCTCGGGCTAGAATCCTCGAAGGAACTGCCTCAAACGTGAAGTCCTCCCTCAACTGAAGCGGACTGAAGTCGATCACATGAGATGGGTCCGGAATGTACTTCCTCAGCATCGAAACATGGAAAACACTGTGCACTGCTGCTAAAGACGGAGGCAGAGCCAAACGATAGGCAACCGGTCCGATCCTCTCTAGGATCTCAAAAGGACCCACAAAACGAGGGCTAAGCTTGCCTCTCTTCCCAAAACGAACGACTCCTCGCACTGGAGAAACCTTCAGATACACATGATCGCCCACCTCAAACTCTAGAGGTCGTCTCCTCTGATCGGCGTAACTCTTCTGACGACTCTGAGCCACAAGCAGACGCTCTCTGATAGACTGAATCTTGCCCACAGCATCCTGAACCAAGTCTGGACCAATCACAGCTCTCTCCTTCAGATCATCCCAACAGATGGGTGATCTGCACCTCCTGCCATACAAGGCCTCAAACGGAGCCATCCCGATACTGGTCTGAAAGCTGTTATTGTACGCGAACTCTATCAGTGCCACGTGCTGATCCCAGCTGCCCCCAAAGTCGAGTACACATGCCCTGAGCATGTCCTCTAGGACCTGATTCGTCCTCTCTCTGCCCGTCTGACTGAGGATGGTAAGCTGAACTGAAAGACAACTTCGTCCCCAAAGCCTGATGCAAACTCTGCCAGAACCTGGACACAAACCTCGGATCTCTGTCAGACACAATCGAAGCCGGAACCCCATGCAGACGTACTATCTCATCAATGTACAACTGGGCTAAACGGTGCAAACTGAAAGTCTTCCTGACAGGCAAGAAGTGAGCGCTCTTCGTGAGCCGGTCCACAATGACCCAAACTGCATCAAAACCCCTCGGAGTCTTCGGCAGTCCCATAACAAAGTCCATACCGACGCTCTCCCACTTCCACTCCGGAACGGGAAGAGGCTGAAGCAAACCAGCTGGTCTCTGATGCTCGGCCTTGACCTGCTGACAGGTCCTACATCTGGATACAAAGTCGGAGATGTCCCTCTTCATATTGCTCCACCAGAAAGTCTCACGCAGATCCCGGTACATCTTCACCCTCCTGGGTGTACCGAGTAAGGAGCTCCATGAGCCTCCTGCATGATCTCACGCCTCAACGCGTCGTCTGCCGGCACACAAACACGGCCTCTGAACCTCAGGCAGCCATCCTCTGCAACCTGAACTCAGACTCCTGACCAGCAGACAAACTCTCTCTGATCTTACACAGACTGACATCAAGCTCCTGACTGGCCTTGATCCGGTCGATCAAGGTAGGCTGAACCTGCAGTGCTGCTAACATCCCAGACCTCTCTGGACGGACAACCCAGATACCCATGCGCTGCAACTCCAGAGCAGACCTCTGCACACCGACAAAGCACAGACGTCCCAGACGGACCCCTCCTACTAAGCGCATCAGCACCACATTCGCCCTACGCCCTACCCGGATGGTAGAGGATCTCTAAATCATAATCGTGCAACAACTCCAGCCATCTCCTCTGCCTCAAGTTCAACTCCTTCTGAGTGAACAGATACTTGAGGCTCTTATGGTCCGTATACACCTTGCACGCTGCCCCATACAAGTAGTGCCTCCAAATCTTCAACGCAAAGACCACCGCAGCCAGCTCCAGATCGTGGGTCGGATAGTTCTTCTCATATGGCTTAACTGACGAGAGCCATATGCAACTACCTTCCCCTGCTGCATCAGAACACATCCAAGTCCCCTATGGGACGCATCACAGAAAACCTCAAGACCCTCGGTCCCCTCCGGAAGAGTCAAGATCGGCGCAGTAGTCAACCTCTTCTTCAGCTCCAGAAAACACTGCTCACAGGCATCGCTCCACTCGAACTTCACATCCTTCTGCAGCAGACGAGTCAACGGAATCACCAACTTGGAGAAGCCCTCCACAAACTTACGATAGTAGCCCGCTAGTCCAAGAAAGCTACGAATATCTCCGACATTAGTAGGCCTGGCCCACTCAGTAATAGCTCGAATCTTCTCCGGGTCCACGGAGATACCATCCTTGGAGACCACATGTCCCAAGAATACCACCTGATCTAGCCAGAACTCGCACTTCTTCAGCTTCGCATACAACTCGTTCTCCCTCAGAGTCTGGAGAACGGTCCTCAAATGCTCCTCGTGCTCCTCAGCACTCTTGGAATACACCAAGATGTCATCGATGAAACTACAACGAACTGGTCCAAAAACGGCTTGAAGACTCTGTTCATCATATCCATAAATACTGACGGCGCATTCGTCAACCCGAATGGCATCACTAGGAACTCGTAGTGTCCATAACGAGTCCTGAAAGCGGACTTAGGCACGTCGTCTGCCTTAATCCTCAGCTGATGATATCCCGACCTCAGATCGATCTTCGAAAACACCTTAGCTCCTGCTAACTGGTCGAACAAGTCGTCTATGCGCGGGAGAGGATACCTATTCTTAATGGTAACCTTGTTGAGCTCCCTGTAGTCAATGCACAACCGCATACTACCGTCCTTCTTCTTTACAAAAGCACTGGCGCTCCCCAAGGCGACACACTCGGGCGAATGAAGCCCTTATCCAGCAGCTCCTGCAACTGGACCTTCAACTCCTTGAGCTCAGCAGGCGCCATCCGGTATGGGGCCTTCGAAATCGGCTGAGTCTCAGGTGCGAGCTCGATCGAGAACTCCACCTCTCTGACAGGGGGAAGCCCAGGCACCATCCTGGAACACATCTGGGAAGTCTCTGACCACTGGAATCTCCTCCAACTTCGCATCCTTGCGAACCTCAGGGATGTAGCACAGATATCCCTGGCATCCCTTCCTCAGAAAACGGAACGCCTGCATAGCAGATATGACTGGCGGCGAGCACGGGAGTCCATTCCCTGCTACAACTAGACGGGGCTGACCCGGCTCCTCAAAAGTGACTCTCGAAGCAGCACAATCAATATGGGCATGGTGCGCAGCAAGCCAATCCATGCCCAGAATCACATCAAAAGAAGTCATCTCCATCGGGATGAGGTTAGCACACAGAGTCCTATCTCTGACTAACACAGGACTATCTTTGCAAACAGAATTCAGAATCATAGAAGAGTCCCTAACTACTGGACTATGCACACATAACTCACACCCAGAGGCACAACAGGCAAACCGAGCTCACCCACTAACTCAGCAGAAATAAAAGAGTGGGTGGCTCCAGAGTCAAACAAACAGAAAACAGAACGAGATGACAGCTGGAGAATACCTGTGACAACTCTGTCAGTCGATCGGTCTCTCTCTCCAGCCATCGCGTACACTCTGGCCTGGCCCTGGGGCTTCTTCTGCTCAGCCCCGTCTCGATCTCTAGACCCAGATGTAGATCCTCCAGCTCCACCTCCAGAGCTACCTCTGCTCCTCTCAGCCTGAGGGCAATCAGCAATCCTATGCCCCATGGATCCACACTTGAAGCAGGCCCCGGACTTCCTGTAGCAGTCCTGGCCTCTATGAAACTTGCCACAGACCTGGCACTTCGGAGCGGGAGCTGATGAAGACGAACCACCTCTGTCTCGCGAACGGTCCCCAGAGCGGTCTCCAGTAGACTGCTTCTTCTGAGAAGCAGACTGATCCCTCCTATCGCTGTCATCGGACCTCTGCTTCCTCTTCTGGTCCTTCCCTCCAGACTGGCGACCTCTCAAGTCGGCCTCTACCAGCAGGGCGACATCAGCAACGTCCCTGAAGGTCTTGTGACGCAGCGGCGTCACAGCAGATCGGATGTCCGGCCTCAGGCCACTCTCAAACTTCCTGGCCTTCCTATGCTCGTCAGGCTCAGGTGCAAACTTAGACAGGCTGATGAAACTTGCGGACGTACTCCTCCACACTCATGTCCCGGCCCTGGCGTAGCCGGTTATACTCCAGGATGCGCTGATCCTTGTAGACGTCGGGGTAGAACTGTTTGTTGAACTCCCCAGTGAACTGCTCCCACGTCCAAGGCTGTGGGAACTTCCCCATCACTGACCTCCACCACTCCTTGGCTTCGGCCTTGAACAGAAAGGTGGCGAAGTCGACCTTCTGCTCCTCCTCAGAGCCCATCACCCGAAGTAAATCCTCCACCTCTGACAACCAGTGGCTGGCCTCCTGGGGATCTCCTGCCCCATCGAACGATGGCGGCTTCAGCTTCATGAACTCCTGAAGCGCCTTCACATTCCTCCCTCCAGCATCTGCCCCAGCCGGGCCTGCTCCGCCAGCTGGTCCTCCTCCAGCTGGACCGCCCCCTGCAGCCATGGTCTGCATGAGCTGCGTCATGAATTGCTGAACAGCATCAGCAACATTCCCTGGAGGGTTATTCGCTCTCCTTGGCGGCATTCTGAAAGTCCAACAGCAAGCAGTTAGACTCCGACACTAACACTGACATTTCTGACTGACTGGCTAACTTAAAATCCCAGCAGATTAGAACAGAGCTCTGATACCACTAAATGTAACACCCCCAAACACTGGCCTAGGAGTTAGGGGTATTACACGCCGCGTATTATTACATAATAACGCAAGGCTCTAATAAACGAACTTAAACAGATAGTCAAATAAGGCCCAAACGGAATACTTAAATAAAGTATAAAACAAGAGATGTTAAAATCCCCAAAAGTCATTACAGAACCCACCAAACTAATGTCAAAAGCGGAAGCTAACAAATATGCCCAAAGGCCAAATCCAATACAAGGTCTCAAAAGAAGCTAAAACAAAGCAGCTAAACTCCAGAAGCTGAGGGGACGATCCTCGCTAATCAATCTGCAAAAGCGTTAGAAGTAGGGGAATGAGCACACAACTATGCCCAGTAGATGACAACTTCATCAACCAGCATGCTCAAAACATTTAAGAATGTTATCAAAACAGAAGGAGTCAAGAGAATCCATAAACATATCAGAAATCAGAAACAGAAGTCCAATCATTAAGGACTAAACAGAGCAGAAGCTGACAGAAGCAGAAAACAGAGTGGGACACTAGTAATCACAGCATACAGACAGAACGAGCAACCAGCTCGTGAACAGAACGAGGAAACCTCACTCGTAAACAGAACAGGTGTAAACACCCGTGAACAGAACGGGGAACATCACCCGTGAACAGAAGGATCCTACATAGCGCGCTACGAGACAGCGAAACCAGCCATCCAAAGGCTCAGACACAGAGATAACTAGGTCCCAAAACAGAAGCTTAAATACAGATAAGCATATGTGCACCAAAGGCACCAGAAAGCTCATAGATAGCTTGGAAATCAGAAGGGGAATCCAACCCCGCAAACAGAAGTCAAAACGGAGCTCAAACG
Source organism: Limonium bicolor (assembly GCA_023374045.1). NCBI lineage: Eukaryota > Viridiplantae > Streptophyta > Magnoliopsida > Caryophyllales > Plumbaginaceae > Limonium > Limonium bicolor. The sequence continues at coordinate 304,115,560 of CM041780.1, forward strand.
AGCAAGTTATGGCCAAAACAGTAGCCTGTCCGAACTTGTGTCCGGACATCAATGTTCGGACACAAGTCGAGACTCAGAAGGCAAAACCAGACAGATGTCCGAACTTGTGTCCGGACTTCAAAGTTCGGACACAAGTCGAACCTTAAACAGATGGAGAGTCAGAGGTGTCCGAACATCCAAGTTCGGACGGATGTTCGGACGTTCTTCGGAAAACAGGACGTGGAGAGTCCGAACTTGTGTCCGGACATCCAATGTTCGGACACACAGTCGAAGCCAAAATCAGAGAATGCAGAAGGCTGTGTCCGAACTTCAAAGCTCGGACGGAAGTTCGGACACAGCGAAAATTTCAAAGATTAAGCGCAGAAGGGCATGTCCGAACTTCAAAGCTCGGACGGAAGTTCGGACATGCCGAAAACCTCAGAAATCAGAAGCGATTTAGCACGAACAAAAGCACCAAAACTTACTCAATCAACACACACATTTACAAAACAACCTTGGGGTTTTAATCCATTGAAATGGCATTAAACAGACATAATCACACACAACACAAGATCAAACATTGAACTAACTGATAGAATCCAAATCCCCAAGGCTGAACACACGGATCGAATCCGAAAGCCACCTACCTCAATTACAACAGAGATTCTCTTCGAATCTGATCAACGATCGCTCCAACGCAGACACCGCAGAACGCAGACCCAGAAATGCAATCAGACAGCCTCTGGAACCTCACAACGACGCAGAGAACGAACACCACAATCAAAACTGTCCACAACCCAAAATCTGAAACGAAAACGGAAACAAAACCCTCACCTGAATCTGTCTACAGATTACAGAGCAGTCCACACAGATGAACCCGATGAAGGAGTCGAGAAGACGCTGAATCAATCACAATCAGATTGTCAGGAAATCAGAACAGGAAAAAAACCGGAACCAGCGGATTAAAGAAAGAGGAATCTGTCAACCTACCTCGAATGACCAGCAATTCCAACGGCGGCGAAACCCACAGTAGAACTTGGATTCAAAACAACACTTGCAAGGCTGAGCGCTTGATTGAGCGATCTTGAGAGAGAGAAAGAGAGAAGGGAGAAGGAGCGTACTGACGAGATTCAAAACTGACAGAGTGAGGGGAGTCGTGAGAACGTGATTAGAATAATGACTAGGGAATTATTAATATAACTCAATTAATAATCTCTACCAAAAATTCGAAAGAAGAAGACCACCTCGCCCTTGTCTTTAATCTAAAGGACTTCCATGTCCTGAATTAAGATTGAACCGACTTAAAGATGAATTGTGACGAAATAAAATAACCAAATCTTGGGTTATAACAACTTCAGTGTGAAAATGGGGTGTATCCAGGTTAGGTGTTGCACAAACACGTGATCTCCCCTACCCACACAGTACGTTCTGTATTGATTTTTGACTGGTCCGAGTTTCTGTACTGGTTTACAAACCCAGACAATTTCAAAGTATTCAAATATGCTAGTTTTTATTATGTTTCAACTCAAATTTCTACCAATTCTTTCCCAATATTCCTACATATAATCTAGGGTTTTGACCCTATTCGGCTATCAAATACCTAACCTATCCATCTCTATAACAACTTTTACATAACACTCTCCACTGTCAAATTTTTCCCTCTTGTTACAGTTTTTGCTCTTCAACAATTGCTGCAGATTTTTCCTTCTTCCCATTATTCCTATGGCTCTTTCCTTGCTCATTTGCATTCTCAAACCCAAGTCTACTCACTACCATACCATTTACTAAGTCTCACACATTAAAAACCATTCAAAACCTCTTGCTACTGATTTTATATCCTTTCATTCTCTTACCACAACTACTACTTCATAGTTACTAACATCTCTACTAACTCCAATACACACCTTGGTTCTCCATTCACCAAGTCATCCATAAATGTACATTTTCTACCAAAATTTTGCCATAGTTCACCTACAATTTCCACTTATCCACATACCCACTTTTTCACCAAATTCATTCCTAATCTAGCCACACCCATACAAGGGTCCTACCAGCACTCAGGAAATTCACAATACACCATTACTCCATCAGACATCAATATCAATACTCATACACAATATACTTGGCTCTAAGGCCTACAATTCGCATACTAGTTCATAAATACTCAAACTTCATAAACTTTAATACTAATACAAGATTTGGGTTCTTTAAGTAGTTTTACCCATTTCCCATTACTCTAATGCAATTAAATATAGCATTAAGAAGGAGCTCTTACCTTAAGCTCATTATTCCTTCTTTCATTTCCAATCCTTCTTCTTCTCTCTTTCTTGCAGAAATCAGTCACATAGGGAATGGAGTTTCCAAACTCCATCCCCATCACCCAAAGCACACAAAAACAAGTGTAATTAAAATACTAACCCTTAGATTAATGCTAGTTCATTGAAATGCTTAAAACACATTTTCTAGGGTTTACCGTTGGAGCTTTTAAGAGGGGTTTTAGCCCTTGGTTCAAGAAGGTGATTCCACCACCATTGCAATGTTGGAGTTATGCTCAAAAGAGAGAGAGAAAATAGAGCATTACAAGGGGGTAGAAATCAGTTACAAAAGAAAATGAAGGAAACATGAGTTTTTCATGTAGATTTTTACCTTAATGGAAGATAGGAGCTACTTACATCAATGGCTACACATTGAGACTGCTATTTCTCTTTTGAATGGGTGATCCAAGCTGGAATTACTTCGTTTTTGAAATTTTGAAAAGAGGGAAGTGTAGAGAATGATGAGGGGATCACAAATATGTAATTATTTTTGTGTTTGGAGCTTGGGGCTGATAGAAGCTTGGGCATGAGATTGTGAAGTGCCAATGGGAGAGGAGGAGAAAAATCGCTGCCATGGGGAAGAAGAAGAAGACGGCTGGAAAAGAGGAAGGAAGCGAGGAAGAGAGGGGAAAGGGAGATATAGGGAGGAGAGAGTATTTTTTTTCTTTTACCCCCCTATTCTTTCATTTTCTTTCTTTCTTTTATTTACTTTGTGTGTGGTGGGGGGGGGGGGGGGGGGGCTGCTCCTTAATAAAACCGGCCCTCTACATATTTATGTAATCTGGTGCGTTTTCGTCTTTTACAGAAAATGCTTGTTATTTTACCCGGTTTCGGTACTATTCACTAACCGGGCCCCATTTTCCGAATCGTTTTTCTAATTTTCTTGTTTATTATTATTCTTTCCAAGCTCATAATGCTTAATTATTGTTTATTTAATGAATATAATTTTTAACGGGTTCGTTTGACCACTTAAAGTCACGTTTTCGAGTTTTCTCGAAAAACGTGCGCTAAAGCTCTATTAGCGTTTTAATACATTATTGGATCCGTTTTCTTTTCTTCGGGAGTTGTTCCCATATATTATTTAGGAATTATTAGCCTTTAGAATCCATATAATACGCTAACTGTGGTCTCATACCTCCTATGGTTATTTAACGCTTATTTAGCGTTTTCGCTTTTAAGCTTGCGTCTTCTTATTTCTTTTGGGTTTATTTTTCCTTACCAATACTTACTTGCATCATTAGGCCCTTAAATACGTATTAGGATAATTTTAATCTCTATATTTAAGTTGGGGTATTTCAATCTACCCCCTTAAGAACTTTGTCCTCAAAGTTGTTCGAGGTTATAGGATTACTATACTTATTCATTTATGCTTGCCTAATACCAAAGCCATCATTCCTCCTCATTACAATTACAAAATTCATTACTCAAGGTTTCTACATTCCATACCATACAAATGTACCCTCATTACTCCAATCCGCATTACATCCAACCCTCTGGTTTTACATTACAAGGTTCAAACATACATACAGTGCAAGCTATCCCCAAAGCAATGCAATTGAAATACCCAAACCTTGATATGTTGTTTAAACATTAAACTATGGTATTTAAAGGCTAAAAAGTTCCTTAGAAACAACAGTGAACGATGTAAACCATAGTAAAACTCAATAAAGCACTAAGACACAGCTTGAGCAAAACATGCTCTAAGCTTGGAGTGAACTTGGTTAGGACCCAAAGAACCTACCAAGACTAAATAATATTCAATTATGATTTAATAAGGCTAATTAAGTCCTTAGGAAACCTTAGTGGACAATTAAACCAAATAAAACATAAATAAATACCTTAAAGTCAATATGGGCAAAAATGTGCTCTAAGCTTAGGATAAGTTTGTATAAGACCTAAAGGTCATATATATACCTTAATTATATGTTAATGAACATATAAAATCAATTACTAAAGAAACCAAGCTTGAAAACAAGTTAAAATACAAAATATGCTTTAAGGAGTCTTAAAGCACATTTTTGAAAAATTGTCTTGTAAATGAGTTTTGAATGGCTAATGTCCATCATTACTCTTTAATTAACATGTGTACTACTTAGTATCACATTTGAAGTCTAAATCAATGGGAAATCAAAAACTTCACAAGTATGTGCCTTGTTTTTGTGAATAGTAACTAGAATATGCTAGTTTATGACATAAGTCAATACAAGTAAGTTAATTGGTCAAAAAAGACCAAAACACCCCTAAGTAATATAAGGGGGCCGATTTTTGTAAGGTGAGTCACCACCATGTGCAAATCATTCAAGAAAGGAAGGAAAAGTAAGTAAAAAGAAGAAAGTTACTTTATAACATAAATATCTTCAAAGGTAGACCTCTCACCTCATTCTCTTCTTTTCTCCTTGTTCCACCGTCTTCTCATCCTCTCCTCTCTCTCTTCAAAAACGATGGGCTATAGTAACCTCTCATCTCCATCTTCATTTCCTTGCCAAATCCAACTCCATGCTCCAAATCAAATTCTAAGACCATGTTTGTCTTAGTTAGACCAAGCTCTACACTTATATCTTTTCAAATCTTCAAGAACTCCATTTCGGTGCCATGGAGATTCACCATTGAAGGAGCTTGAGCTCATATTTTCATGCCATGTTATTCTCATTTGCTTCATGGTAAGGAAAGACCAAAGAAAACAACATTTCATTCATTTTTATTACATGTCTGAAAATTCACCATTAATGGTGTCTCCTCTTGTTCTTTCATAGCTCCTTTTTCAATCTTTAAAGGACAAGGAGGAGTCCTCTCTTGATGCTTATTCAAGCTCTCTTTTGTTTCCAAGGTAAAAAACTATCCTAATGTGTAAAGACAATGTATATAACCTAGGGTTTGTAAATGAGTTTAAGCATGAAGCTTGAATGCTCATTGGTGTTACTTGTATATTGATTAGAACATTGACAAGTAACCAAGTCTCCTTGCCAATTTCCAAACAAGGAAGAACAAGAGTGTTCAAGTAAAATCTTGAAGAAAAGAGGTAAATGTGCTAACTTAATGTGACTTATTCCTAAGGAGAATGAGCTTATATTGCTTATTAAAACTACCTAAAGAGCCAAAGGTGAATGATTTAGTAAAAGCTCTCAAAGAGATTATTAAAGGGCATATGTGATGTTGAGTGTATTTGCAGGTCAAACGCAATATATATGTGAAATTCAGTGTTTAAGGTTTATGTTATTTAAGGGCCTAAGAGCCATGTTATTTAAGGGACTAAGTGCCAAGCAGTTTAGTTTATGCACTATATTGTGATGTAGTGTAAATTTGGTGAAGTTTTGTGTGTGAGAAAGTTCTTGGTGGATTTAGATGTTCTTGAATGGTAAAAGGTGAAAAACCTAAGTGTTTGGATGTGAGAATATACAAGGGAAGCTATGGCAAAATTTAGTTGATAAACAAAGGAGTTTATGTGTTCTAATGAGATTTTATGACCTAGAAGGTTTAGGAATTTGTTAAGTGTTAAGATGGTGAAACAAGTGAAATATGGTGTTCGTAAGTGTTATGATGCCTTGGGCATAGTCTTGGAGGATTTAGAATCAAATGGGTGTTGTAAACACACCAAAGTTATGTTGTATGAAATGCTAAGTCTTGTGCAAGTTTTGGTGATCAAAGGAAAAATAATGCCTTGTGAAGACTAAGTCTGAACAAGTGGAAAAATAAAAGGAGATTGTGTATGGGGGGTGTAAGTGTGAAATAATGCCCTTGGAGTAGTGGTAGTGGTGGTAAGGAAACATTTTGGGATAGTGATTGTCATAGGTATAAACACCACTTAGAAACCTAAGGAAAAAACACTACAAGTGTTAGTATTTATAAGAATTGTGTAATGCTTGAGGAAGATCTTTAATGGGTGATTTAAGGAGTTTAAAGAAGTTTTAAGGTGTGTTTGAGGTGCCCAAATGAGGTTAGAACATACTAGGATACATGAGGTGAAGTTTGGAGTCAAATGGGAATTTAGAAACAATGGTCTGGAGCCGACCGACCTTAGGGACCGGACCTGCAAGGTTGGTCGAGCTCAGTTTACACTACCGGAAAGAGTTTCTGGAATGGACCGACCTTGGGACCGGACTTGCAAGGTCAGTCGGGCTTATATTTTTGGTACAGATTAAGTTTCTGGAATGGACTGACCTTGGGACCGGACTTGCAAGGTCGGTCGTGTCTAAATTCTTGAACGGGAATTGTTTCTGGAATGGACCGACCTTGTGGACCGAACTTGCAAGGTCGGTTGGAGTAGATTTTTGACGGTAATATGTTCTGGAATGGACCGACCTTGTGTAAGGTCGGTCGGTAAGGCCGGTCGGACCAAAAACATTGTTTAAGGTTATAGGATGATGGGGATTATTAAGTAATGATGTTATAAGAGTGTTAAGGACATGTTAAGTGAGTTATATGACAATTTAGTGGGGGAAAGTTGTATTAAAATGTAAAAGTAAAACAAGTTAAAATGTGAAGTTATTTAACTAGTTAACGGGGATAAGTTATGAGCATTAGACTCTAAACAATCCTGTTACCCCCACCCCTGTTAATAAAAGTACATGTAATATTACCAGTTGTTCGAGAATTGTTCGAGGAACATATGTGGACATGATAGAGTGGACTCCGGTGACAGGTATGGTTTTCTTGCAACCTTGTCCTACCGGAATACACCGGCTTGTATGCCAATGTGTTTTTCTGTATGTTTGCCACGTTATAAGATAATCATGAAACGAGTTTACAGTTGTTGTTTGTTTGTGTGTTTGCGTACCGTATACGGTAACCTCGAATGCGCACGGAAGGCTAGTTTAACCATTATTAGGTAAACGTAAGAGAACGGTATCCGGTAATAACGTTTCCAACCTAAGGAACGTTCTAAAACCACGGCTATGCGTGAGTGTTAGTCGTGATGTTGTGTGTGATGTTTGTGTGTGAATGTATGAACCTCCTTTGTGTGTGTCTAACTAGACCTAACCATCTATTTATGACTTAATGTACTAAGTCCAATAAAGGGACTCCTAACAAGTGCTAACCGGGGAGTGAGGAGTCCGGTCTGTTCCGGCCACGCGTGTGAGTATGGGAGTCGTTGTCATAACCGGTTCGATTCTCTTTGTATGTTATGGTTGTTTATCCAATTTGGTTCCCAACCTTCCCTTTAGCTTAACCAAGGCTATTTTACTGACTCACGTCGGGCCTCAGGGGCATACTATGTTTTGTTCGGTGTGCTTGGATCACTATATCCAAGGCACCTTGGGTTAAGTTATCCATTCATTTAACGAGATGGTAACGAGTTATGTAATGAGCTTATCATGAGTCTGGCAACATTCTCTAGGCTCTACAAGTGAACTGACTATGTTTGGGCCGGTTCGTAAAGGGGACCGTTCCCGTTATGTTATGTATTATTATTGTGCTGCAATTCTTATTGCGATGTGATGTTATATGTTGTTAAGATGTGGAGTATGTGGATCATGGATGTGAATTCCAGTTTATTGTAAGAGGCGTTTAAGGATAACCCGATTGGTGGGTAAGTGTCGTCTATTAAGGAAATAGCTCCATTAAAGGAGAAACACTCTAGGGGTTAAAGATCACAATGAGTGATTTATCAAGTGTAGATGTGTTGGCTGTTTTATTGAGCCATTGTTGTGCAGTTTAATGTGTTGTGCGTTTGTAGTTTACATGCATGATTCAAATATAATCAACCGCATGCTAAAACGACAATTAGTTGTGTGTGGCCCGGTAGCACGCGGGCTGCGGGATTACCATACCAGCAAAGGTGCTGAGCCCTTGGGGGGCCACCCTTTCTCTTCTTTTCCTATTTCAGGTACAAGGAGCTGGAAGCCGTTCGAGAGTAGGACGGGGTAGTCGTTTGTACATGGGTAATCATTTAAGTTGTATGTGTACAGTAGGTGTAGTAAGGCCGAAATTGTTATCGGCATTAGCTTGTGAATACTCGGTACAGTTGGAAGGCTTATATATGTTGGTTGTTGTTAATGAAAAGGTATAGTAATGTACAATCACTCGGGAATCTAGTCCATCAGACCGATACAATGTTTATGTAATAGCCTTGTTAGCCACGAGGGTGGTTAACGGCGTGTAACACCAACGAGTCAAGTAATGTGATGAAGGATGTTTTTCGCTGCAGTTTGTTGTTAAGTGTGTTAATGTTGGTAGGGGTGTTACAAAAAGTGGTATCAGAGCGAAGTATCGCTCTGATGACTGAATTACCGAGCTTAGGAAGTACCGAGTTAGGATTTTAGTACTTTGGGTTAAGGGTTGAGTGATAGCGTGAGAGATACGCTAGTTAGGAATTACCAGTGTATACTGGAAACCTACAATATCCTTCCCGCCCTCCACAGTCCCTGTTTATAACTTGGGAAACAACGCCAGGGAGATGGAAGTCCTCTCATACTTGGGAATCCCGGAGACTGTTTCTACCTGAACAATGTTAACCGCATTAATAGCGGGGGATGAAGAATTTGGTGTCTGAGAGAGTAGAATTTCCGGCAACCTGGGTCGACATGCCGAGCAGTCGAGAACAACCAGCTTGCAATTGTAACACCCCAACATACAACAACATACTTAACATTATACTGCAGCGGAAAATACACATCATCACATAACTTAACTCATCGGTGTTACACGCCGTTAACCACCCACGTGGCTAACAAGGCTAACATTTACACAACTGTATCGGTCTGATGGACTAGATCCCCGAGCAACTACACATTACTGTCTCCTTTATCAACACCAACATTCATTATACAAATACTTTCCAACTGTACCGAGTATTTACAACTAATGCCGAGAACAATTTCGGTCTTACTACACCTACAGGTTACAAGTGATTACACCAATTACCCGTACGCAACAACTACCCCTCCTACTCTCGAACGGCTCCAGCTCCTTGTACCTGAAATAGAAAAGGAAAGAAAGGGTGGCCCCCCAGGGGCTCAGCACCTTTGCTGGTATGGTAATCCCGCAGCCCACATGCTACCGGGCCACGCACAACTATTTGTCGTCTTAGCATGCAGTTGATTACATTTAAATCAAGCATGTGAAACATAAACTCACGACACAATACATTTCACCCCAATGGGCTTATCAAAAATAACTCATCCATACTTAACCAATCACTCTTTGAGTTCTTCCACCCTATAGTATTTCTCCTCTAACGGAGCTATTTCCTCAATAGACGACACTTACCCACTATCGGGTTTCCACAAACGTCTCTTTTACATACTAGGAATCATATCCATGATCCTCATATTTCACTTCTAAGCGACATATAACATCAAATCACAATAACTTTGCAACATATAAATAACACATACATAACGGGTACGGATCTCTTAGGAACCGGCCCAAACATAGTTAATACACTAGTAAGCCTAGAGAATGATATCACCCCCATGTTAAGCTCGTTATAACAAAACTCATTACCGCCCTAATAGTCGGACGAGTAACTTACCTAAAGATGGATCGGATTTAGTGACCCGAACACACCACATAAACACATGTTCCCCCTAAACCGATCGTAAGTCAGAATAGCTAAGCTTTGGGATAAGCTAATGGGAGATCATAACCCGTGAGGGAAACAACCATAACAGAGAGAAGGGTAAAGCTAAAAAGGATACCCACTCCCAAACAACGCGCGACCGGCCTAACCGGATTCCTCACTACTGTTAGTACATACTTACTTTTAGTTATTAGTTAGAACTCCACTACGGAGTCTATCGTACCTACACACCATACAGTATCACTCTTGGGTTAAACATACAAGGAAGATCCCTACATTCACATACACCACATCACATAATCAACTCACGCATAGCCGTGGTTAGAACGCCCCATGGTTCGGGTCGTTTAATCCGAATACCAAACTCTCATGTGATCCTAGACTCAGTTAGTTAAGGTTTAACACTTTCGAGGTTAAATGGTATCGGGAACTAGGTGCGCCACACAAATGAATTACTATAATCTCATTACATGTTTTATCTTACAAGGTGGAAAACACACAGAAAAACACATTGGCATACAAGCCGGTGTAATCCGGTAGGACACAGGTTGCAAGAAAACCATACCTGTCACCAACGTCCACTCTAACGTGTCGTTTAAGTTTCTTGGACAGTTCTCGAACAACTGGCAACATTACATTTACTTTTATCAGCATCGGGGTAACATGTTTGTTTAAAGTCTAACGCTTATAACTTACCCTCGTTAACTAGTTAAATAACTTGACACCTTTAACTTGTTTTACTTCCACATTTTATTACAACCTTTCACCCACTTGGTTGTCTTTATAACACACTTAACATGTCCTACATAACTTCATAACATCACCACTAACTATTCCCCTTCATTAGACATCATTATCTAACCTTGAACTAACCTTTAAAAGTGGTCCGGGACTTGGTCCCCAACTAAGGTCCCGGACCTATACTTAACAAAACTCTCGGGCTGTTTAATGGGGTGGTCCGGGACTTCATACAAGTCCTAGGTCCCGGACCAATTCAAGCAAAAACTCACGGGGATAAATAAGGGGGTTGGTCCGGGTCCTTGTACAAGACCCAAGTCCCGGACCTAAAACTATGTATAACTCTCGGCACTTTGTGATATATGGTCCGGGATGTCATCCAAACCCCAAGTCCCAGACCGAAGCTACAGAATTGACGTACTTGCATTTTTCAAGTCCTGCTGCGTAAGTTCTTTACACCCATCATATGTATAAACTTCCCAATGATCTTAGGTACACTCTTATACTTAAAACTTCACCAAATATACACCACATTACAACATAGTGCACCATTTAAATTGCATAGCACTTAGGCTCTTAGAATGCATAAATCTTAAACACTGAATTTCCCACAATATATTTGCCTTTGACCTGCAAATGCACACAACAATACGTATGTCCTTTACTAGTCTCTTTGGGAACAATTTTCTAAGTCATTTACCATTGGCTCTTTAGGTAGTTTCAGTAGACAACATAAGTTCATTTTCCAAAGGAATTATAAGCTATTTTTGATTAGCATAATTACCTCCTTTCCTCACAACTTCTTTCTTGTTTCAGAAATCGGTAAGGATATTTGCTTGCTTGTCAACTTAGAACTTGAAGAGAATTTGGAAATGTGTCCAGAGAGGACTCCACCCAGTCCTTGAATGGTTGGAATGAAGCTAGAACAAGGCAACATAAGGACACCATTTAAGGTAATTTTCGGACAGCACAAAACATGGAGGAACATCATTTTTCTTTGAGTTTCCTTACCTTGAAGCAAAGGAGAACAATAATACGTGAAAAGATGAGCTCAAGCTCCTTCCATGGAGATTCCCCTTGGCACCAAAATGGAGCTCTTGAATATTTGAAAGGACTAAGTTGAAGAGCTTGATGAGACTAAGAGATTGGTGGTCTTAGTTTTTGATTTGGACAAGTGAGCTAGGAGTTACAAGGATTTGAAGTTGTACGTTGGTGGTGTGCTGGTTCAACCGTGAAAGAGAGAAAGGAGGACGATGGGATACGTTGAAATTGAGCAAATGAAGGAATGAAGAGGATTCACTGATTGCAAATGCTTTTGAAGATATTAATTGTTTACGTAAAGCAAATAGTGCTTTTTGATTACTTACTTATTTACTCAATCAGTTAGCAAGGGCGGTGACTCACCACATGCAAAACCGGCCCCATTTAACATAAGGGGACTTAGTCTTTATTGCTCAATTAAATACTCATGTTAACATATGTTACAAACTAGCTCATTTAGTTACTGTTCATAATAACAAGGCACATAAAGTGAGATTTTTGATTTCCCATTGATTTACACTTCCAATTGTGATACTAAGTAGTACACATATTAATTAAAGAGTAATGATGGACATTAGCCATTCAAACCCATTTACAAGACAATTTTTTCAAAACGTGCTTTAAACGCCTTAAAGCACATTTGTGTTTTAACTTGTTTCCAAGCTCGGTTTCTTGATGGATAATTGATTAATAGGTCATATATAGTAAGGTAATTGGTTTTCAGTTCATAAGCCATAATCAAAATTATCCCAAGCTTAGAGCATACTTTGTCCTTATTGCTTTTAGGCAATTAATTGTGTTTACTTTAAAATTGTTTACTAATGTTTCTGAGACTCTTTTTAGTCTTAATAATTTATTATTTAATTTAAACAACTTATTAAGGTTTGGGGTATTTCAATCTACCCCCCCTTAAAAGAACTTCGTCCCCGAAGTTCACACTTCCACATATCATTGGGTTAGAATACGGGAATTACTTGTATAATAAAAACACTTCCATAACCAAACATACTTTACATCCAGTCCCGGACTTGACGACGTCCGAGTAACATATCACACATACATCACATAACATACTTCATAGTAACCTCGGACTTGCTGGTCCGGGTACCTTAACAACATTTGCACATACATAACAACCCTTAGACTCTTTGTCTGGGCAACATAACAACATTTAGACCCATAGGTCCGGATAACATAACACTTTCGGAACTTAACACATTAGAACTCAAGGTCCAATTTAAAAAAAATTTCTTTTACATACACTGTGCTCCCGCAGAACCCGGTCGCGATGGACACATATTGTCCCCGTTCCTTTGGGAGGTCAAAACAATCACTTAAATTTAAAATTTCCTTATGAGGTTAAGTAAGAGAACTTAGCTATGTAAGATATCCATCGACGTTTTATAAATACCGGTTCAAACCCCTTCGAAAACAAACAACTCCAAGTCCAACTTATGCTCTTTATTCCCTTTTTCCAGCGTGGTTATTTGTGACCACTTGTAGGGAGCTTCAAGATATCCAACCCTGATGTGATCAGCATCAATGTTGAACTATCCTTCCACCCCAATTTGTGTTCGGCTTCCCTTGATCGCATGCAAATCAAGTTCCACCTCCCACATTTTCGAACATCAACTAATACACTCATTTCCAATTTCCTATCTTTTAGTTTTCTAGTCATATTACATCTCCAAAGGATAGAACTCGTCCATCAGTTATCTCATTCACTTAATCCAGTTACCTAGGGAATCTTATTCTCACTAGGTTCTATGTCGGTTTCATACCTTTTCATAGGTCACTATATTGTACACATACACATATTTTATCAAAATATAACATACAGTTTTACATTTAGTATCATATAAACATATATTGTCGGGGTCTTAGTTCCCCCGGGAGTTTCTTTACTCCCACACTGTACTCTCACACACAACTGTTGCCAAAATGAACACATTCATCACAATGGTACACATTCATCACAATGGTATTCGCATCTTCTGTGCGTAATTACCACAATTAAACCATGAATGAATGTGTATGTTTATGTAACACAGACACCACTCATCAAAACAAATTATTTTGTGCTATGCACACCATAGTTCACGTTCACTTGTACGGTAATAGACACTAAGTGGTTTTGCGCTCTACCCCCTTAAAAGGGATTCGCCACGTAATCAATCACTTAATCACTGTGTTATAACGTTCTGCCGTCGTGAAGTGTTTAATCTCCACGCGGTTTATTATACAATGAGTTCTGGTTTGAGGATCTTAGCCATATTGGCGGTTTATTCCCTAACCAAGAGTTCTCTTTAGAGTTTATTTAATTTATAACTAGTTTCGATTCTGGCCTGTGAAACTTCTAGGCGTCACTAATTAGCCATTCACTCTATTCACAACGCACATCCAGCACTTGAATCGCTGCCACTAGTTTTCTGCTATGCGATTCTGATATTTAGAACTTATTGTTCATACTTATTCCTACTGTATTGTACATTCCTGATTATCACCCTTATCTAGGTAATAACGGTTCTAACCGACATGGTATTTCTTACCTTGCGCGAACTCGGTGAGTTTCAACTTTCTATGCATTTCCATGATAACTTACTGTACTCACCCTGATTTACTTGATTCTTCCGACTTACTGTCGGTTGAATTTGAGCCACTACTATAGTATTCGCTCAGTCATTTTCACAATGTGGTATATTCATACCAATATTTAACATACTGTGTAACTATAGTCACTTATTGTGAATCAAATATCCTTTCATTGAGCGACCTGATTTACTATGCCTCGGTCCTTATCGTGTTATAATATCCTTTATTCTACCACAATTGAAATTTCCCGAATTCTAACTATCCCTCTCGATCATTATGCACCAAGAGCAATACCAAACACTCAGTCATACAGAGTGCAGAGGTGTAAACTCTTGACAGTAAATCTCTTCTGCGATTGCAGGATTACACAGTATTCCTTATCACATAGTATCAAGTACTGGCTTGTTGCCCAGTTGTATGTCATCACTTATCTTACATGTTCATTGTGTCTAATTCATAACTGGGCTTGTTGGCCATTTTATTATTTAACAATACCCATGCAACGGTCGCTACTGCGCATCGTGCGGTTATATTGTATAATAAACTCGCATGCATCTGCTGTATATTAGCTTCCGCCCATTACACTGTGTCGCCATTTATTTGGCTGATTATTGAATACCCATTCTTCGAGCCTTTATGCTCCTTGAGCGTTGTTCATTACGCTTTTAGCATCCTACACCTATGGTTGCCATTAGACTTATTACCCTCGGTTCCACAACGGTATGAACACTCCTTTTCGTACTTTTCCTACTCACATACATTCCTGGTAAAACGATATGGTCAACCCTTAACAATTCTCTAGAATATTCCTATCATTTACTACCGTTCTGGCGGTTTTCACAATATAAGAGGTGTCCCCACTCTTTAGGTTGGTTCGTTATCCGCTTTATTACTTAATACATAAACTTTCGTAGTCGACAAAATTCACTTATGACATTTGACTTGTGGTATAAGCCCTATTGCCTCGATCTCCGCTCATTAGATGGTTCACATTCTACTATCCTCCGAACAAATTAAACGTTTACAGGTTGTATTGGGCTCCATGAGAAGGTCGTTTTCCTTTCATGGGATGCCTTCAAGATGTCAGAGTTTCCTCCGAAGCTCTAAGATTAAACGGGTGTTAGTTTCAACCCTTGCGTTTCCGTCACGTTATTCCGTTCAACACTGTTGATCCAAACACCCCTTTAAGGACAGCTCCTGGGTGTTACCAGGTTATGCCATTACATCTGGCTTTCCATTATGAGTACATTTAATTAACTGCTTTTCCTTGCGTTCTTGACTGGGTTAAATATTCTCTTTAGTGAGATTGATTCTCTAGTGATCATCTCGGGAGGTCATCCAGCGATCATGCGCATTAACATATCCATAATAGGCATCTGCCTCACCATCTGAAGGCTGGGTGCTTACTCCAGCTATTACATTCATCCCTCAGGATTCTTAAGACATATTCCATGTTCTTATTTACCAACTAGTGCACTTCGCACTTGTTCACCTTTAGACATTTCCTTAAAATGAATTCACTGATTCTTTTAGTTTTATTGACCTTACTGGTTCCATTACTTCTACCATTCTTGGTAATTCCTTACTTGTCTGACTTTTACTTCGGACCGTAGTATGGAGTTGACTACTTCTCGTCACTAGTGCAGAAAATGTTTTTTACCACGGTTATTTTTCTCATATACCACGGTTTGAGACTGTGGTTTATACTCGCGTGGTATATTGGAAAATTCATATAAACCACGGTTCGAAACCGTCGTTTAAAATATGCATTATAAACCACGGTTCGTAAAACCGTCATTTAAAGCCCGTTGTGGCGCGGGAAATCAGACGACTTATACCACGGTTATGACGGAAACCGTGGTATTTAATGTCATTCCATTGCGTTTTATACGACGGTTCGGGTAGTTAACCATTGTATATGAGTACTTTATACGACGGTTCTTTAATAAACCGTGGTTTACTCCCGTTCCATTGAGTTTTAAACCACGGTTTTAAGTGAACCGTGGTTTTTTTTTTAGTTTTTTTTTTTAGTTTTTTTGTTTTTTAGCATCTACCACATATGTTTTCCAACACAACCCAATTACAATCGTATATACAACCTGTACAGGGCATCCAATGGTATTGCCCTTTGATAACGAACCACACTATGACCATAAACCAAGTTGCCAGTTTGAATTGCAACATTGAAAACGAATTGCAAAAAACCCATTCAAACTTTCAAAAATAAGAGAGAGTTGAACTTTACAAACTTTGAGAGTTGCTTCAGCAAAAACAAAAGTCTAAGTGTTATACCCAAAATTTCAACCCCCCCGGAGGAAAGTCTCTACTAATAGGCTAGTAGCAAGGGTTCCCAGTTCGTTCGGCACGTTTCAGAGTACTAGGGACAGCTTAGTCATCTCCAGGGGCATTTTCGTAATTTTTCAAGGCTTCTAAGCCCCTATAGGCTTTCTCTCTCCTCCAAATAAGGGTCAAATCAATTCAAAATGCTTTGAAATTTTAACCCATGATAAAGGATGACATTTGAAGCATAATGGTGTTGGAATTTTGATTTTTCGAATTTCCAATAATTTTCTAGCAATTTCTGATTGAATCTGACGGGAAATTGAATTTAAAAATATCCCAATATCCAAAAATTGATTCCATTTAGAAAAATCAGAAATATCATCCTTTACCCATGTGTAAAATTTTATAATCAAATTCCTTTGGAAGCCCTTGAGCTAAAACGTCGGTAAATCTCGGTTTTTACCGGATTTTTCTATCTTTAAGGAAGCCTATATAAGGAACCTTATCCATGATCAAATCAGAACCTCAAGAACCCTAAGCAACCAGAAAACCTAGCTAATGTCCTTTCACCTCACGTTTTACACATCCAAGCACCAAAATCACATCAAAAATCTCTCGAAATCACCACCTAAACGCACTTTTCAACTCCTAACACATCAACAATCATCAAACATCAACCAAACCACCTCCAAATCGTGAAGAACATCATCAACATCACAACAACAACAGAAGCCCGGGTCGAACTCAATCCGGAACCGGCATCATCGGAGCGAGCTCCGAAGAATCCCAACGTGAAGAATCATCTTGAATTCGAAGGTAAAACAGGTTACAATCCCACTTTTCTGATTCCCCACGACCTTGTTAACTCTCTGTCAACGTTTGGGTTCAAACCAACCTGTTTACGCTTCTGTATTGACGTTTGTTTAAACTTCTGTCCAATAACTTGTTTACAAAGTTTCGTTCTTAATTCGAGTTCAAATTGAAAACCTTCAATCACTAACGACTTGTAAATCTTTCAGGCTACACACCCATAAAATTTGAGCTCAAAACACCCTCGGGAACCTTCTGAAAACCCCTGTCCGTGGGTGGTCCGTGACCTCGGACCTATGGTCCGGGACCTCGGACGCGTTGTCCGAGACCACGGACACCCACGGACGGCGGCGGGATTTTAAAAATTCAAAACTTAGGTTTTTCTAACGATGTCCGGGCCCACGGACAGCCTGTCCGTGGCCCGGGACTTGCAAATTTTTGTTTTCCTTCAATTTCGACTTTTCTGCATATTTAGGTTAACTGGGGTCCGTGGTCTCGGACTTTTGGTCCGTGGCTACGGACGTAAGCAAAATTTGACCTAATTCTGCCTCCAAAACCCTAGTTTAGGTAGCTTTCAATTTCACTTTAATTTTCTGTCAAAAAACGCTAAAAAACACAAAAAAAAAACAGAAGCTTGCGCACTTAGGTTAAAACGACTCGTAATAAGCCGTAAATAAACTAAGTAGAGGAAAAACGACTCTTGAGGGTAATGAAAGTAATTGAACCCTAAATAATCGAATACCAGCCCCCGAACCAGAACTTTTCCTTTCCTAATTTATCCTAGGTTAAAATTAGGTGGCGACTCATAATAGGTTCCAGTGAGCTAGCTTAGGTTTTAATAATTATTGTTATATGACATAGTTATTAATCTTAGGTTATAAGTGGACCTAAAACCCGGTTAGATCCTAATCAATTTAATCAACATAGGATAGGGTTTAAAATCGAGGCTCACAGACTGGCGACTCCGCTGGGGACAAACTTCTTAATATTAACTTGTTTAATTTTAAGAAAGAGGGCTTAACTCGAAAATGTTTATGGCTTTTATTACATTGTTTGTTTACCTTTGTGCGCAATTTAAATTCCTGCATCTGCATCTATGAGAGCGAGGTCTACACAAACCGATTTCACCCGGGACCCATCTGGGGTCCCCTGTCAGGGACTCACACCTTTTAGGTGATGTGAATAAGCGGGGGAAAAGAGGAGGATGTCGTCTAACCACATCCCCTTAATACCTGGGCCTTAGCCCCAAGCGTTTTCCTGACAGTGCCCTTACCTAGCCCATTGTTTGGTCAGTCAAAGACCCGACCGTAGACGCACACCTTTAGGTGATGTGAAAAGAGTGGGGAAGCCCAAAGAGAATAGCGCGCAAGCCCTATTCCTTTGTGGTGACCTGGGCCCATGCCCCAAGCATCTCTCCGGATCGATCCATACCCGGATTGGATAAGCGTCAAGTGAGGACATGTTGAACTTGCGTGGGCTTTGTCTGCTTGTATGATTGGCCCACTACCCGGCCTAGGAACTGATAGGAACTTTTCCTATATCAACTCAGCCCATCCCGAACTTACGGTTTTATTGTTGGCGGCCCCAAAGGCCCTGTTTGGTTTGAATGAATGAATTGTTTGTTCGGGCTTCGGCCCAAAAGTTTAGACTTAGGTGATTTCTCTCTTTCGGCCCAATTCGAATTATCAATTTAGTTCTTGGCCCAGGAAAAACAAATCCACCTAAAGCAGTTCATGAAAATCCGTCGGGCCTTTCCATTTCAAGGTTTATTCTAGTCTAGGAAGACTTTCCACTTGGGCTTTGGCCCAAAATCCTAGATATAGGTACCATCTTTTAGGCCCAATCAGAATTACTCGGCCCAAATTCCAATTCACATCTAGGACATGGTTTAAAAATCATTTCGGCCCATGCGCCCTATTTCTAGCCCAAACACATTCTAGCGATCAGGTACCAAATTCTCAAAACATTCCGGGTAGTACCACACTCACAACTCATTTCATCTGGGCCCACAGGCCAATTCATAGTTTTGGCCCACGGATTTCACTTTCATTCCAGAATTTCGGCCCATAGCATAAAACATTTGAATTCAAGATAGTTTGTATAATTCATTCCAGCTTCTGGCCTTAGGGCCCCAACAAGAACGTCAAACGAATCTTAGGCTTCAAGATTTCTCCCTCAGCCCAGTGGCCCATCCATAGTCCATGAGGCTTCCTTCGGCCTGTTTGCTTCGCTACCAGATTAAGCGCATTCAGGCCCGTACATCCATTCTAGTGAAGAAGTCCCTCTGGCCCATATGTCTTACTTCAACCCCAAATCATTTTGGCCCAAGAGCCACATTCCCAAATCATTCCGACCCAAGTGCCACCTTCCCAAGCACATTCTGGCCCAAGCGCCACATCCTCAAACACTTTTTGGCCCAAGCGCCACGCTTTCAAATACTTTCTGGCCCAAGTGCCACATATTCTAAACATTCCGGCCCAAGTGCCACTGTCTCGCAACATGTTCTGGCCCCAGTGCCGCATCCTCATTCCGGCCCGAGTGCCTATCCACATCCATAAAAATCATCCAGGCCCGAGTGCCTAATCCACATTCATGAAACCGTTTCAACCCATGCACCTCACATCCAGGCCCAAGTGTCTCATGCGTCATTCATAGGCATTCCTAGGAGCCTACTAAGAGTCCAAGAAGAAGACGATCACAGTCATCTTAGCGACATCCCAGCGGTCAAGAGCTCGAGTCTTCAGCATGCCGACTTCAGACGGTTCAGCAGGATTTCGATTCAACAGAAATTTTAGGGTTCCTATGCATTCTACTGCATAACCTGCCATAACACTCATCTTTCAAATGCACCTCTCATGTTTTTCAAAGAATGATCGTTTTCAAACCACTAATAAGAAGCATCGATCTTGTTAAATCATCTTCCCCCTCATGTTCGCAAATGGATGACTTTTTCAAGTCTAAATGATAACACAAAAAAAGAGAGAAGGTTTTGTTGAAAATGGTTCATGAATTAATTATCTCCCGACAATGGAATACAAAGACTTGTATTTTGTTTCTGAAGTTTTGAGCATGCCTTACCAAACCCCACAGCTTATCCCAAAACATCCAAATAACCCCCAAAGAGGTTCAAGGTCCACATCTATTGAATTGTTGTCACAAACCCCAAAATCAATACTAGGGGCAATCTAAGTTTAAGATCGTCATCATTTATCTTTTGTTTAAATGTGCGAACGAGTTTCGGAGTGAAAATCTCACGAGAATGTCTTGAGCGGAAAAACCATGAGCGAACGAGCGTGTCATTTTTACACGACTCCGGTGAGACCACATTCAAAGGTGAGGTAAACGGCGTAACTCCGACCGAAGGAGATAATTTGTAGATTTACACTTAGACCTGAAAAGTAACAAAGAAAGGATACACAACTATTAGGGATGACGAAGCACCTAGGTACATCACCACACATCCAAAAGCTTGTGAACCCTGACATCACACCCTAGGCACCCCCGCTGAGCTTTTGATATATGACCTCTTTTACAACACTTCAAACTCCACAGAATAGGCCAGCCAATGATGAATACCCGACCCGGTGACCAAAGGATGCAAGGAGCCCGACTTCCGAACAGCAACTTCACAAGTCCAAAGAAGCAGAACTGCTACCAGCGTGACGGAGTGATCCGTAAATGGCCCCAAAGTGGCACAGGATCCAAATGAGCTAACATCAAAAACAGCTCTCAAAGTTCAAAACCGGGAAACACAAGAACCCCGAAGGAAAAGAGATTCAAAGAAAGGCAAACCTGGAAAGCCTCGAAGTAATCCAAAATCAGAAGAAAGAGAGGTGCAAGGAACAATTCAAAGGTCCAAAATTCCAAGCTCACAAGCGAAGTCATCACGAAGTAGCCAAACGACTTCAAGACAAAAAAAGCAAGTCCGGGGGAGAAGGTGCAAGTTGCAGCTTTGGTCACCCTTATAGCTCCACATATCCTAAACATTCCTCCGTCGTCCTGTTGTCATTCATCACACCCCATAGCCACATTATAAGCTTTAAAGACTTCCGACTTGATAGTTGTGTGTCCAATTACGTGAAAGTAACAGATCGAATGCGTAAATTCATCAAATATCGAATTCAATGGTCTAGAAGTTGTGACCGTAGGTGAGGAACGAGTGCAAACGCCAAACACGCCGAGTGTAGGTTAGGAAGCACCACATAAAAACATAAGCCTTGACCCTGTGAGGACGAGACTCGTTTGCACGTTTAATAAAAGAAAATACTGGGGGCAATCGATCGTTCCGATCGATTGCCATGAACTCTAGCTCAGATTGTCTTAAGGGAAAATACTGGGGGCAATTGTTGGTTCCAACAATTGCTATGACAACACCAATTGGAACCCAGAGCTCAAACATCACCACCACCATTCCACCGCAGGCACATATAAGCCCTTACCTCCACGTCAAACACCTCAGGCCCACAAAAGCCCTTACTTGCACTCATCAACACCACAGGCCCACATAAGCCCTTACTTTCACACCATACACCACACAAAGCCCAAACCGCTACACAGGCCCACATAAGTCCTTACCTTTACATCATACACCATACCCCCACCGATGGCATGTTCATCTCCTAGGAGATAAATTACAAGTCTGAAATCTATGGTCAGGAAATGATAATTTCACTTTCCTTTTCAGTAAACAGAATTTTCTTCAAACACTGCCACGTTTGGCACCTCTTTCAACAAATTTCTTGTCTTGAACAACTTTCCTCTAAACACTTCGGTTTCATAAACCTCATCATGGCCACATTTGGCACACTTTCTAGAAATGTCTTGCTTTGGACAATTTTTGATCCTTAACATTGCCATGTTTGGCACATTTTCCAACGGTTTCTTGTTTTGGACCAATTTCCTACATACACCTTGATCGTATTTTGACATGCACATCCTCATTGCCACGTTTGGCACTTTCATAATCAACTTTCATCATGACCATTGCATCTATTCGTATGAGACTCCTCGTCACAATTCAGAGATACAGATTCTCGCCCCGAAGATACAGATTCTTCAGAGATACAGATTCTCGCCCCGAAGATACAGATTCTTCAGAGATATAGATTCTCGCCCCGAAGATACAGATTCTTCAGAGATACAGATTCTCGCCCTGAAGATACAGATTCTTCAGAGATACAGATTCTCGCCCCGAAGATACAGATTCCTCAGAGATACAGATTCTCACCCGATCAGAGATACAGATTCTCAGCCGAAGGTTCAGATCCACCAGAATAGATGAACTCAACCTCAGGCTCGTCATAAACCCAGTTTCCTACCATTCCACTTGGGCACCCATAGGTCCTACCCTACATCCGTCAATTTAGGCACACATCACATCGATCTCATTACGTCTCTTTTCCAGGTTCCCAACACCTTATAATGCTCGGTGTATCCCATTCAATCTCAGGTTCCCGACACCTTATAATGCTCGGCGTATTCCAGGTTCCCGACACCTTATAATGCTCGGCGTATTCCAGGTTCCCGACACCTTATAATGCTCGGCGTATTTCATTCACTTTCAGGTTCCCGACACCTTATAATGCTCGGCGTATTCCAGGTTCCCGACACCTTATAATGCTCGGTGTATTCCATTCACTTTCAGGTTCCCCGACACCTTAGAATGCTCAGCGTACTTCATTCCTTTATAGGTAGTCAACGCCTTAGAATCGCTTGACATTACCTCATCTTTTAGGTTGTCAACGCCTTAGAATCGCTTGACATTACTTCATCTTTCAGGTAGTCGACGCCTTAGAATCGCTTGGCATTACTCCATTTTCATCATTTTAGGTAGTCAACGCCTTAGAATAACTTGACATCATTTTCATCACCTTAGGTAGTCAGCGCCTTAGAATAGCTCGACACAACTTGCTAGATTTCAAATGGCATACGAGGTCTTTTAGGATCCAGAATTTTGGGGTATCACTCAAGCATCAACTAGTCTTTTCATCTTCATTACAAAGCCTAGTTGACGGGGGGCAATCTGTTATACCCAAAATTTCAACCCCCCAGGAAAGTCTCTACTAATAGGCTAGTAGCAAGGGTTCCCAGTTCGTTCGGCACGTTTCAGAGTACTAGGGACAGCTTAGTCATCTCCAGGGGCATTTTCGTAATTTTTCAAGGCTCCTAAGCCCCCTATAGGCTTTCTCTCTCCTCCAAATAAGGGTCAAATCAATTCAAAATGCTTTGAAATTTTAACCCATGATAAAGGATGACATTTGAAGCATAATGGCGTTGGAATTTTGATTTTTCGAATTTCCAATAATTTTCTAGCAATTTCTGATTGAATCTGACGGGAAATTGAATTTAAAAATATCCCAATATCCAAAAAATTCGATTCCACTTTAGAAAAATCAGAAATATCATCCTTTACCCATGTGTAAAATTTTATAATCAAATTCCTTTTGGAAGCCCTTGAGCTAAAACGTCGGTAAATCTTGGTTTTACCGGATTTTTCTATCTTTAAGGAAGCCTATATAAGGAACCTTATCCCATGATCAAATCAGAACCTCAAGAACCCTAAGCAACCAGAAAACCTAGCCGTCTCATTCTCCTCACGTTTTTACACATCCAAGCACCAAAATCACATCAAAAATCTCTCGAAATCACCACCTAAACGCACTTTTCAACTCCTAACACATCAACAATCATCAAACATCAACCAAACCACCTCCAAATCGTGAAGAACATCATCAACAATCAACAACCAGAAGCCCGGGTCGAACTCAATCCGGAACCGGCATCATCGGAGCCTCCGAAGAATCCCAACGTGAAGAATCATCTTGAATTCGAAGGTAAAACAGGTTACAATCCCACTTTTCTGATTCCCCACGACCTTGTTAACTCTCTGTCAAAGTTTGGGTTCAAACCAACCTGTTTACGCTTCTGTATTGACGTTTGTTTAAACTTCTGTCCAATAACTTGTTTACAAAGTTTCGTGCTTAATTCGAGTTCAAATTGAAAACCTTCAATCACTAACGACTTGTAAATCTTTCAGGCTACACACCCATAAAATTTGAGCTCAAAACACCCTCGGGAACCTTCAGAAAACCCCTGTCCGTGGGTGGTCCGTGACCTCGGACCTATGGTCCGGGACCTCGGACGCGTTGTCCGAGACCACGGACACCCACGGACGGCGGCGGGATTTTAAAAATTCAAAACTTAGGTTTTTCTAACGATGTCCGGGCCCACGGACAGCCTGTCTGTGGCCCCGGACTTTGCAAATTTTTGTTTTCCTTCAATTTCGACTTTTCTGCATATTTAGGTTAACTGGGGTCCGTGGTCTCGGACTTTTGGTCCGTGGCTACGGACGTAAGCAAAATTTGACCTAATTCTGCCTCCGAAACCCTAGTTTAGGTAGCTTTCAATTTCACTTTAATTTTCTGTCAAAAAACGCTAAAAAACACAAAAAAAAAAACAGAAGCTTGCGCACTTAGGTTAAAACGACTCGTAATAAGCCGTAAATAAACTAAGTAGAGGAAAAACGACTCTTGAGGGTAATGAAAGTAATTGAACCCTAAATAAGTCGAATACCAAGCCCCCGAACCAGAACTTTTCCTTTCCTAATTTATCCTAGGTTAAAATTAGGTGGCGACTCATAATAGGTTCCAGTGAGCTAGCTTAGGTTTTAATAATTATTGTTATATGACATAGTTATTAATCTTAGGTTATAAGTGGACCTAAAACCCGGTTAGATCCTAATCAATTAAATCAACATAGGATAGGGTTTAAAATCGAGGCTCACACTAAGTCTAACTACGTACACTAGGATATAAGATCTAAGGAACACTCAAGTAATTTTTACACCAAAACTGCGATAAATGATCTCTTACAAAGTCGAGATCCCCTCTGGAATACGTGCTCCCTGCTTGTGTGAAATAAGAAACGATCTGTCCATAAAAAGAAACGGATCATCATTAGTACACAATTTTATTTAAAATGCAATAACTTTAACTGAAACTTTGATTGGTATGGGTTACCTTGTCATCATCCGTAAGCGTGTCAATATTTTGTACCATCTCGAACATGTACCGCATCACATAATAGCCACAGCTTTTTGAATCAGGCTGTTGAGGACACTGTCATCACACCATCCATGGATTACCAACTTTAGACAGATCAAAAAATTAAACGTTTAACTTTAATACAAAATGCATAAATTAAATGATTACTTACACGTATGTAGTGGAAGTCCAAGATGGAGAATGGTTTCTTTTCATCACTTAAACCAAGCTTATGGCCCCTGCATAAATACAACATTTTAAAATGAAGCCATTTATTGTCAATAATCTAGGACAAGCTTAAAATAAATACAGAATGCATTAAAATTTTGAATACTCACTCCTTCAAATATTTCTCTACAGCGATCTCTCGAAGGTCATCAGGGCCGCCCAATGGGTCTAGTATCAATAAGCATGAGGTGTCGATACACAACACCAACAACATCCAATGATTGCTGCCACAGATAAAAAGAATGTTTTGTACAACAATTATTAAATATCACAATTAGGAAGCAAAAAATTCCAGTTATTGTGTACTTACATCTGATGATATGGGATCAGCAAATATTTGTTTTTTCTTCGCACCGCAGTACAAAATCCCTGCCTCACATGCTGTACACATCCTTGCTCATCCAATGCGGCCTGATTTGCTGACATCAATTGCGGACACAAGAAAGAGAGGGCACATAATCTCTTGCTCGCTAGCAGTCTACTAGTCAAACACCTAAACAACATTTTTTCATAAGATATGTTAAATAGCTTAAAAAAATGAAAGATAATGTAATAATTTGAAAGATACTTACACACAATAGGCCTGAATCACAGAGATGTTAAGCAGGTCTCCCATCAAAAATTCTCGTAGATCGCTCACGGTAATCATCAGATCTCTGGGCTCAGAGGAGTGGAAAACATGCTTAGACACTTTCATGTTGAAGTTGGTGACAGACTGCGGCCTCGTCATGAAAAAGTCATACAACATTTTTTGTTTGGCTGTCAACTTCTTCAGATACTTGGGTGTCAGAATGGGGGATCTCCTAGGAGTCATATCGAAAGGTTTCACCACTTCCTTTCTCACCCTCTGACTCTCCTCACTTGATTTCACAACTTCCTTCCCCTTATCCACTTTCCTCTTCTTAACCGGTCTTAATTCCTTATCAATCTAATAGTATACAAAATTTAAATAATAAACATATCAGTCAACAGTCAAGTTAAAAACTAAACAGTAAGCATGTAATTAAATAGTTTACCTTGTCACTACTGACATCAATGAGAGAATATGGCCATGGAACAACTGAAATTTTGCTTGACCTATTTTACTCCACTCATTCCACTCCAACGGAAGGGGAGAGTCCTCATGACCTTGCACAATATCGTCTACCATCACACGAGCGTGGAGAGGTGGGATGACCTTGAAATGTACTACAGTGTTCGGTCCGGTCTGTAAAACCCGACCGAATGCAACATGCACAGTCCCACCATCCAACACTTGAAAGATGACATGATTTAGCCATCTACATCAACTCACAACAGTAAGCAAGCTAATAAAATTATATTGTTTAAAAGTAATGTTAAAATAACTAAGGAGGAAAAAAAACAAACGAAAGGTTTTGATAAGGAAATGTGTCTCTGGTAGGAGAAGAAGGTGCAGGATGATCGACCATCGAGTATCCGCCGTCGTGGTAGGAGCAGACGTCGGTGTAGGATCATCGACAGTATCCGCCGTCGTGGTAGGAGCAGACGTCGGTCTAGCAGTAGGTGCCGGTGTAGGAGACACGGCCACTATCGATGTATCGCCGTCGGAGGAGTAGACACCGGTGTAGGAGTAGTAGGTGTCGGTGTAGGAGCATGCACCTGGCCCAATACTAAAGCCTCAAGTCTTCGCAGGCGCTCCTCGTAGGCTTGACGCTCCTCAGCGTGGCGTCTTTCCGACTCAGCGACGTCTTTCCGACTCCTCCAACCGGTCATGCACCCGTTCATCCACCATCTCTCTATCATTTCAGCCTGTGGTACTCTCGATCGAGACGTAGGAAACACGTCTTTTTGGCGAACTTCCCCTCCAAGCCCCCGCACTCGCCCTGGATGATCCTTTTGCCCAAGGGCCTTATTCAGTGGATCATCCTGAGACGGAGGGGCCGGAACCATCTCCCATCGCTCAGTCGAGCCAGACTATTTTAAATTAACAAAAATATTAGAAATGAACTTATTAATTAGTAAACAACAACTTTTAAATATATATACTTACAATCTTGGACGCCAACTCAGCAGTCTCGCTCTGCGGGAACACATACACCCCCTCGTCATTTTTCACCATTCGACCCAGCATAAATGTCTGCACTCTACTTGCATCGTCAACATCATCAATAACTGACTGAGTGCCGTCTTCATTAGTCTTAGTCAGTAAGCCCTCGCTCTTCCACTTCTCCAACCGCCCCGTGTATCCAGCTCGCCCCATGAAGTGCTTGTAGATATTCTTCGCCCGGTTACGTCTCGCTTTTTTGACGTAACTGTTACAAAATTTGTATATTTGTAAGTTATACATAATAAAAAAAAATTTGTTAAATTTTATTCCTTAAATAATTAAGAAAGAATAATTGTAAAAGTACCTTAAACTCTTCAGTCTGGCGATGGTCGTAGAATATCTTCCAGTCCTCCTCCGTGATCATACCATCGTACACTACCCACGGCGGTGACCTCTTGGAGCCCGGTTTGTTAATCCAGCCATCTACCAACGATGCTTGAACTGTCGTAGTGATGTCGCTAGAAGTGATTCAATCTTCGTCAGAAGTTCATCCGCGACCTTGTACTTCTTCTGCACCATCTGCCATATGATGTCTTTGTCTGCCTTTTCTTGATCTTTCCAGTCCTTATTAATCGAGCAATGGGATTTTACCATCAATCCCAAGTAGGAAGCAAACTTCTGCTTCGACCCACCACGATGTCGGAGGTACTTGTCCCAGATCAAATCGATGGGAGAATCTTTCTTCTCCTTCAACCCACGGGTCGGTCCACGTCCCTTCCGAGGGGGCTGCGAAGTAGATGCAGCTGGTGGTTCTTCAGTAGGGACGTCATCGTCAATATCATCCAGCCCCAACAGTAAGTCCTCTTCGACTCTATCGTCAGGATCCATAATCTGAAAAATAATCAACAATTAACAAGGTTAATACGAACATCTACTGAATCAAATATTGAAACATGACAAAAATTAAATAATATAATATTGTCAACCAAACTTACAAAATAACATTTCATCGTTCAATCCACAATCCTTCATTGTGGTCGGACCTTCGATATTCAAAATTAGTTACATTATCTACCTCCATCGGCAACCGAATAGGTACATCTGTTTCATCTTCACAGTCGTATTCATCCTCATCAACAATATTATCAATCCCAACTATCGATCTTTTACTCTGCATTACAATAGACCATCTGGGATTAGATTGATCACGACAGTAGAATACTTGTTTTGCCTTTGATGCAACAATAAAGGGTTCATCAGTAGGAGCCGCTGTCGTTAAATCAACTAGCTTCATACCATGATCCTCCTCACGATATCCCTGTTTGTTGTCCACCCATTTGCAACGAAATACGCAAGTTTCATAACTAGTGTAATTCAAGACCCAAATATCCTCAATAACACCATAATATTCGTTCTTCAGTGTATTACGACTTGTTCCTGTGAAAATGTCTTGTGAAGCGATAAGATGCACACCACTGTTCTGGTTTGTCGATTTACAATCTTGACGTGCAGTGTAAAAAGAAAATCCATTTACATCATATCCTTCATACGACAACACATCGAGATTTGGACCAAGTGCCAACAATTGGATCATTTCATCCACGCTCCTTGAATCTCATACAACACCTTCTGTCTGAACCACTTAACAAATGTTGCATTCTGCTCTTTTTTTAATTTGGCATTACTCATCGTTGGGTGTTTTGTTTTGAGGTACGCTAGGTGTGCATCGAAATACGGTTCAACAACTTCTGAATGATTCAACACAACCAGATGTGCCTTGTTCAATGTATCAATATCAACTCTGCATAATTTTTTCCCACAGGTACCAACCCCTTTAAGCCTGCCATCATGTCTTGCTTTCGGTAATCCAATAACATCAACACCGTCTAAGTAATGAGTGCAGAAGTCAACTACTTCCTCTGTTACTGTCCCTTCAATTATGCTTCCCCTGGACGCCGACGGTTTTTCATTTTCTTTTTCAGTATACCCATATATCTCTCAAACGGATACATGTATCGAAGGTATAACGGACCACAATGTTTGATCTCTCTAACAAGATGAACAAGTAGATGCACCATAATATCAAAAAACGAAGGAGGAAAATACATTTCCAACTGACACATGGTGATCACAAGGTCATTCTGTAGTTTATCCAGCGTCTCCACATCAAGCACTTTACACGAAATTCCTTTGAAGAAAACACATAAATTTGTAATAGTTTTCCTGACATCAGCTGGAAGGATTCCACGGAGAGCAACCGGAAGTAAGTGCTGCATCAGCACATGATAGTCGTGAGACTTCATCCCTACCAATTTAAGATCAGACATTGATACCAAACTTGATATGTTCGATGAGTAACCGGATGGCACTTTAATATGACGAAGAGAACTACAAAAACTTATTTTCTCTTCTTTGGATAATGTATGACAAGCGGGAGGCAAGAATGTTCTTTTCCCTCTTTGTTGTGGCGCGAGTTCTTCTCGTATACCCAATTCAACCAGATCTTTTCTACCCTTTAAATGGTCTTTTGTCTTTCCTTTCACGTTTAGTAGTGTCGCAGATACACTTTCACCAATGTTTTTCTCCACGTGCATAGCATCAATGCAATGTCTCACCTCTAAATGTTGCCAATATTCAAGTTCCCAAAATATTGATTTTTTCTTCCAGATGCTCTTTTCAGTGGCTTTAATTGGTGGACCGAAGTTGTTCACAACATTCTTCAACTGATTGTAAGTCTCAGCAGCAGATAGTGGTGGTCGAGCGACTGCATGATCCGTTTTTCCATCAAACTCTTTTGTCATCTTACGGTATTTGTGCCCTTTAGGAAGGAATTTCCGATGGCCCATGTACACATTTTTTCCACTGTGTTTTAACCGTAACTGCAAGTTCTATCTCCACATATAGGGCACGCTAGAGCTCCTTTAATTGTGTATCCCGAGAGGTTACCGTATGCAGGGAAATCATTGATCGTACAAAACAACATAGCCCGGAGCGTGAAGTTTTCCATACCATATGAATCATACACCGTCGCACCTTCATTCCACAACAATTTTAAATCGTCAATAAGTGGTTGCAAAAACACATCAATTTTGTTTCCCGGTTGTTTTGGACCCGATATCAACAGAGAGAGGAGAATATTCCGGTTTCATACACAACCATGGTGGCAGATTGTATATTGTCAATAAAACAGGCCAAGTACTGTGTATACTGCTCAAAGTGCCATAAGGGTTCATCCCATCAGTGCATAAACCAAGTCTTAAGTTCCTTGGGTCTGTACCGAATTGAGGGTATATTCTGTCAATGTTTCTCCATTGTGGTGAATCGGCTGGATGTCTCAATTTACCATCATCCTTTCTATGGGTAGCATGCCATCGGAGGTTCTCAGCATCTTTCTGAACTGCAAACAAACGTTTGAATCGGGGAATTATCGGTAGATACCACAACACCTTCGCAGGAGAGCCCACTTAGTGCTTATGTGGTTTCTGTCACCCTTTTTTACATAGCGTGATTCCCCACATTCGAGCAATGGTCATCCAACTCATTCTCCTTCCAATACAACATACACCCATTTGGACAAGCATGTATTTTTTTATATTCCATACCCATCGGACACATTAACTTCTTTGCCTCATAAGTTGTTGTGGGTATCACATTGTCCTTTGGTAGTACATTCTTCAGCAGTTGTAAAAGATCTGTAAAACTGACATCACTCCATCCATGTCTCGCCTTCAGATTGAATAGTTTTAGGACAACGCTCAATTTGTTTTGTGTTTGCGTTTCACATCCACTGTACAACGGTTCCTTTGATGCTTGCATCAGATTTTCGAATGATTTGGGTTTGTTGGAAAAATGTTGTTCAACATCTTCCATCATTGCATTAAGGTCCTCCTGATCATCTGAATCACTACCTAGTGAATCATCTGGAAAAAATTTGGCATGACCTTTGCGTATTTTTAGACACTCCACATTTTTTTAAGGCAGAAACAAACACAGTAGCAGCAATAACATTTATTCTCCGCAAACCATACGAATTATTATCAGACACACAACTATATAATAATATATATGATCAATGAACAAAAACAACCACCCCATTTCAACTGAATCTCACATTTCACAACACTATGCAAATATATATTCTAATGATTGCAGAGTACAAGTAGAACGTAGTACAACGTTTATTCGTGACAATATATAAGTATTTGTTTCTAAAATCATAATCAGAAACGCAAGTGTTTTACCGTGGGTTCTGATCAGGCAAACCGGTGGCAGAGGTTGACAGCAGCAGATGGTGCGACACCTATTCAATGAAATTAGAATATAAGGTTTTAATTTGAAAAAATATGAATAATTGAACAAATAACCAAACGAATATATTTTGAATAAACCATGTTATTGAAACATTTTTAAAAAACTAACCTAATGAGTAAGGATGATCAACTCACAAATGTGATGAAAGAGGGATTGTTAAACCGTAGTAACACCTATTCAATAAAAGTAGAATAAGGTTAATTCTGGAAAAAAATTGGCATGACCATTGCGTTTTTTTAGATACTTCACACTTTTTTCGGCAAAAAAAACACAATACAAGTACAATCAAATTAATAATATGCAACAATTATAACACACGCAAGAATAATAACAACAAACAGCAACACTTACAACAATATTAATACACCGCCAACAATAATACGGATAGATAACTTCATCACAAAACAGCCATCGTAACTCCAATGCTTACACAATGGTTATCCAAGCAAATAATGTAATATATTTCCACTTCAACCTGCGCAGTCGCCAAATAAACCTCAAACCAAATTTGTCTTCATATGAACCTCAAACTCATATATCATTGTATATGAGTAAGTCGACCTGATTTGGCATAACCAAAAACACAATTCAACCCGATATATGTTTTCAGATCTCGTATGTTGACATGTAGCTTCTCAAAGCTTTTGTTATGTTTTTTGTTGCGAGTTGCATAATGTAATTCCAAAACACAATATTCACATAATGATATGTAAGTTATAACTTATAAAGATAAAATAGCTAAAACCATATCATGAGTTAAACAAATTAATCAAAACTATAATATATAGTAAACTATAACATTAATTACATTAATCAAAACTATACCATATATAGTAAACTATAACATTAGTTACCGGTGGGATTGATGGACGGCTCGGTATACAGAGGAGCGGACCACTGGAGGCGCGCGTGACAGAGGAGGGCGGTGGAGCTGCTGTCGACACCAGAGAGGAGGGCGGTGGAGCTGGAGGCTGTCGACACCAGAGAGAAGGGCGGTGGAGCTGTCGACACCAGAGGAGGGCGGTGGAGCTTGCCGCGACTGGAAGAACGACGGGGCGGGGAAGGCGCGGTGGAGCAGCTACGGGGCGGTGGAGGAGCTCAAATGCGTTGTTGTTGTCGCCGCGACCGGAAGAAAGAGGCGAGTGGGGCGGTGGAGTCGAAGACGGTGGAGGGGGTGGTGGCTCGACGGCGGGAGTTCGGGTCGGGGAAATCGCCAGAGAAGAGAACGCGGGAGGAAGAAGAAAGAGGAAGAAGAAAAGCTCGGGTTTTTAATTGAATGACTTTAAACGACGGTTATTATAAAAACCGTCGTTTAAAACCTTTGTCATAAAAGGAATAAACCATGGTTCTAAGTTAACCGTCGTTTATAATACGACGTCGTACCCGATAAATGACGGTTGTATATTAAACCGTGGTATATGAATATTATATACGCCGGTTAGAAAGGGAACCGTCGTTTATCTTATACGGAGATGAACTATAAACGACGGTTTCTGTAAAAACCGTCGTTTATATAGTGAGCCGTGCAACATATATGACGGTTCGTTTAGTAACCGTGGTTTATAAAATTTAAACGACGGTTTCACTGATAACCGTGGTATAAAGTCCGTCATTTAAAATCTTTTTTCTACTAGTGCGTGTTTCAGACTCCACTCGTATACATATGTGGGGTATCCTGTTGATACATTGCTACTTACCCGGTTAACCTATAAGAAGGTCTGCCAGGCCCACAAGCTCCTATCGGAGTGCGGTCGTCCCACAATTCAGTTGGTACACTCGTAGTGTCCGTCACGCGCCTAGGTGAAGTATTCTGTTGTCAACTCCCTTATATTATCCTGTGATAATATGCATTCCGTGCTTCCCGATCTTAATCAAGGGAAGGTTTATCCACTATTGTATTTGTTTTTATGGTCTCCATCCATTCCCTCGGGTTGCTACCCTTGGGTTTACCGGTTTCCATCCGGTTATTTAAAGGTCACTGGGTATAACTTACCTACCACGTGGTACTGAGGCCGGTGTAGGTCTCCTGGTCTGGTTTTAAGGAAGGTTGGAAATAAATGGGTTTGAAAGAAAATTTGGTTTGGAAAAAGGTTTTGAAGATGAATTTAAGTCTAAAAGATTAATTCTCATGGCTTCACAACTTTTCCTTGCTTTAGCCATGTCTAGCTTCTTGCTGACTGGTGTACTTCCAATTGCAGAGGTCGGGCTGCTAAGCCCTTCCATAACTATGCTGGTCTCACTTAACTTCACGGTACTTTACTAAGTACCTGTAGTTGTTTTAAGTTTCCCGTACAGCCTTGTTATA
The DNA here is from genome assembly GCA_023374045.1 of Limonium bicolor. NCBI lineage: Eukaryota > Viridiplantae > Streptophyta > Magnoliopsida > Caryophyllales > Plumbaginaceae > Limonium > Limonium bicolor. Next base: position 304,149,731 of record CM041780.1, read on the forward strand.
GCGGCACTTGCCATGGCAAGTGTGCCATGCTAACTGGCTACTTGTCCAATAAACATTGGTTGCGGTATTGTTTCCGCTTACTCTGACATTAGTGGCCTTGCTGGCCCTTACTTGATCTCACAGTCTTAACAATAAATCCTCTGGGGTTTTTTCTCACTATTTTCACATGGTGACCATTAACTAGGGTGTTTCCCCTTCTGGGAGACCCCTTTTACTTAGTATTACATCCTCCTCATACTACGTTGTAGTTCCTTAATCGGTCGGTATACCATTGGTGTATTAGTTAACATTGTAGTCCCGTGGACACTTGTCTCGGGTTTCATTACCTCACTTTTTGCCTGTTGCACGCTTGGTGTGTTGCAAGCTGGTTTTTCTCGACTGCTCGGCATGTCGATTCAGGTTGCTGGAAATTCTATTCTCTTATGCGCATGATTCTTCACTTTTCGCTACCTTATGCGGTAGACATTGTTAAAATGGGAACCGTCTTCGGGATTCACACCTTTCGGAATCTACCGTATGACAGGCTCTCCGTACTTATAAGGACATTTAAATGCGGCCAGGTCGGGTATTCCCGAGTAAGAGGGGGCTTCCATCTCTCTGGCGTTCTTTCCCAGTTATAATCAGGGATTGTGGAGGGTGGGATGTATATGGTAGGTTTCTAATATTCACTGGCCCTCCTAGCTAGCGTATCTCTCACGCTATCACTCATCCCCTAACCCACATATACTGAAATCCTAACTCGGTACTTCCTAAGCTTGGTAATTCAGTCATCAGAGCGATACTTCGCTCTGATACCACTTTTTGTAACACCCCAACATACAACAACATACTTAACATTAAACTGCAGCGGAAAATACACATCATCACATAACTTAACTCATCGGTGTTACACGCCGTTAACCACCCACGTGGCTAACAAGGCTAACATTTACACAATTGTATCGGTCTGATGGACTAGATCCCCGAGCAACTACACATTTTATCAAAACCAACATTCATTATACAAATACCTTCCAACTGTACCGAGTATTTACAACTAATGCCGAGAACAATTTTGGTCTTACTACACCTACAGGTTACAAGTGATTACACCAATGACCCGTACGCAACAACTACCCCGTCCTACTCTCGAATGGCTCCAGCTCCTTGTACCTGAAATAGAAAAGGAAAGAAAGGGTGGCCCCCCAGGGGCTCAGCACCTTTGCTGGTATGGTAATCCCGCAGCCCACATGCTACTGGGCCACGCACAACTATTTGTCGTCTTAGCATGCAGTTGATTACATTTAAATCAAGCATGTGAAACATAAACTCACGACACAATACATTTCACCCCAATGGGCTTAACAAAAATAACTCATCCATACTTAACCAATCACTCTTTGAGTTCTTCCACCCTATAGTATTTCTCCTCTAACGGAGCTATTTCGTCAATAGACGACACTTACCCACTATCAGGTTTCCACAAACGTCTCTTTTACATACTAGGAATCATATTTCACTTCTAAGCGACATATAACATCACATCACAATAACTTTGCAACATATAAATAACACATACATAACGGGTACGGATCTCTTAGGAACCGGCCCAAACATAGTTAATACACTGGTGAGCCTAGAGAATGATATCACCCCCATGTTAAGCTCTTTATAACAAAACTCATTACCGCCCTAATAGTCGGACGAGTAACTTACCTAAAGATGGATCGGATTTAGTGACCCGAACACACCACATAAACACATGTTCCCCCTAAACCGATCGTAAGTCAGAATAGCTAAGCTTTGGGATAAGCTAATGGGAGATCATAACCCATGAGGGAAACAACCATAACAGAGAGAAGGGTAAAGCTAAAAAGGATACCCACTCCCAAACAACGCGCGACCGGCCTAACCGGATTCCTCACTACTGTTAGTACATACTTACTTTTAGTTATTAGTTAGAACTCCACTACGGAGTCTATCGTACCTACACACCATACAGTATCACTCTTGGGTTAAACATACAAGGAAGATCCCTACATTCACATACACCACATCACATAATCAACTCACGCATAGCCGTGGTTAGAACGCCCCATGGTTCGGGTCGTTTAATCCGAATACCAAACTCTCATGTGATCCTAGACTCAGTTAGTTAAGGTTTAACACTTTCGAGGTTAAATTGTATCGGGAACTAGGTGCACCACATAAATGAATTACTATAATCTCATTACATGTTTTATCTTACAAGGTGGCAAACACACAGAAAAACACATTGGCATACAAGCCGGTGTAATCCGGTAGGAAACAGGTTGCAAGAAAACCATACCTGTCACCAACGTCCACTCTAACGTGTCGTCTTAAGTTTCTTGGACAGTTCTCGAACAACTGGCAACATTACATTTACTTTTATCAGCATCGGGGTAACATGTTTGTTTAAAGTCTAACGCTTATAACTTACCCTCGTTAACTAGTTAAATAACTTGACACCTTTAACTTGTTTTACTTCCACATTTTATTACAACCTTTCACCCACTTGGTTGTCTTTATAACACACTTAACATGTCCTACATAACTTCATAACATCACCACTAACTATTCCCCTTCATTAGACATCATTATCTAACCTTGAACTAACCTTTAAAAGTGGTCCGGGACTTGGTCCCCAACTAAGGTCCCGGACCTATACTTAACAAAACTCTCGGGCTGTTTTAATGGGGTGGTCCGGGACTTCATACAAGTCCTAGGTCCCGGACCAATTCAAGCAAAAACTCACGGGGATAAATAAGGGGGTTGGTCCGGGTCCTTGTACAAGACCCAAGTCCCGGACCTAAAACTATGTATAACTCTCGGCACTTTGTGATATATGGTCCGGGATGTCATCCAAACCCCAAGTCCCGGACCGAAGCTACAGAATTGACGTACTTGCATTTTTCAAGTCCTGCTGCGTAAGTTCTTTACACCCATCATATGTATAAACTTCCCAATGATCTTAGGTACACTCTTATACTTAAAACTTCACCAAATATACACCACATTACAACATAGTGCACCATTTAAATTGCATAGCACTTAGGCTCTTAGAATGCATAAATCTTAAACACTGAATTTCCCACAATATATTTGCCTTTGACCTGCAAATGCACACAACAATACGTATGTCCTTTACTAGTCTCTTTGGGAACAATTTTCTAAGTCATTTACCATTGGCTCTTTAGGTAGTTTCAGTAGACAACATAAGTTCATTTTCCAAAGGAATTATAAGCTATTTTTGATTAGCATAATTACCTCCTTTCCTCACAACTTCTTTCTTGTTTCAGAAATCGGTAAGGATATTTGCTTGCTTGTCAACTTAGAAATTGAAGAGAATTTGGAAATGTGTCAAGAGAGGACTCCACCCAGTCCTTGAATGGTTGGAATGAAGCTAGAACAAGGCAACATAAGGACACCACTTAAGGTAATTTTCGGACAGCACAAAACATGGAGGAACATCATTTTTCTTTGAGTTTCCTTACCTTGAAGCAAAGGAGAACAATAATACGTGAAAAGATGAGCTCAAGCTCCTTCCATGGAGATTCCCCTTGGCACCAAAATGGAGCTCTTGAAGATTTGAAAGGACTAAGTTGAAGAGCTTGATGAGACTAAGAGATTGGTGGTCTTAGTTTTTGATTTGGACAAGTGAGCTAGGAGTTACAAGGATTTGAAGTTGTACGTTGGTGGTGTGCTGGTTCAACCGTGAAAGAGAGAAAGGAGAATGGGATACGTTGAAATTGAGCAAATGAAGGAATGAAGAGGATTCACTGATTGCAAATGCTTTTGAAGATATTAATTGTTTACGTAAAGCAAATAGTGCTTTTTGATTACTTACTTATTTACTCAATCAGTTAGCAAGGGTGGTGACTCACCACATGCAAAACCGGCCCCCATTTAACATAAGGGGTTACTTAGTCTTTATTGCTCAATTAAATTACTCATGTTAACATATGTTACAAACTAGCTCATTTAGTTACTGTTCATAATAACAAGGCACATAAAAGTGAGATTTTTGATTTCCCATTGATTTACACTTCCAAATGTGATACTAAGTAGTACACATATTAATTAAAGAGTAATGATGGTCATTTAGCCATTCAAAACCCATTTACAAGACAATTTTTTTCAAAAACGTGCTTTAAGACTCCTTAAAGCACATTTTGTGTTTTAACTTGTTTCCAAGCTCGGTTTTCTTTGATAATTGATTTAATAGGCTCATTAATATATAAGTAAGGTCTTGGTAAGTTCATCAAGCCTTAATCAAAATTATCCCATGCTTAGAGCATACTTTGTCCTTATTGCCTTTTAGGCAATTAATTGTATTTACTATTTATTAAATTGTTTACTAATGTTTCTGAGACTCTTTTTAGTCTTAATAATTTATTATTTAATGTTTAAACAACTTATTAAGGTTTGGGGTATTTCAATCTACCCCCCTTAAAAGAACTTCGTCCCCGAAGTTCACACTTCCCACATATCATTGGGTTAGAATACGGGAATTACTTGTATAATAAAACACTTCCATAACCAAACATACTTTACATCATAGTCCCGGACTTGACGGTCCGAGTAACATATCCACATCCATACATCACATAACATACTTACATAGTAACCTCGGACTTGCTGGTCCGGGTACCTTAACAACATTTGCACGTACATAACAACCCTTAGACTCTCATGTCTGGGCAACATAACAACATTTAGACCCATAGGTCCTGATAACATAACACTTTCGGAACTTAACCACATTAGAACTCAAGGTCCAATTTAAAAAAAAATTCTTTTACATACACTGTGCTCCCGCAGATTTCGGTCGCGATGGACACATATTGTCCCCGTTCCTTTGGGAGGTCAAAACAATCACTTAAATTTAAAATTTCCTTATGGGGTTAAGTAAGAGAACTTAGCTATGTAAGGTATCCATCGACGTTTTATAAATACCGGTTCAAAACCCCTTCGAAAACACATACAACTCCAAGTCCAACTTATGCTCTTTATTCCCTTTTTCCAGCGTGGTTATTTGTGACCACTTGTAGGGAGCTTCAAGAATCATCCAACCCTGATGTGATCAGCATCAATGTTGAACTATCCTTCCACCCCAATTTGTGTTCGGCTTCCCTTGATCGCATGCAAATCAAGTTCCACCTCCCACTTCATTTTTGAACATCAACTAATACACTCATTTCCAATTTCCTATCTTTTAGTTTTTCTAGTCATAGTCATTACATCTCCAAAGGATAGAACTCCGTCCATCAGTTATCTCCATTCTCTTTAATCCAGTTACCTAGGGAATCTTATTCTCACTAGGTTCTATGTCGGTTTCATACCTTTTCATAGGTCACTATATTGTACACATACACATATTTTATCAAAATACAACATACAGTTTTACATTTAGTATCATATAAACATATACTGTCGGGGTCTTAGTTCCCCCGGGAGTTTCTTTACTCCCACACTTGTACTCTCACACACAACTGTTGCCAAAATGAACACATTCATCACAATGGTACACATTCATCACAATGGTATTCGCATCTTCTGTGCGTAATTACCACAATTAAATGAATGAATGTGTATGTTTATGTAACACACACCACTCATCAAAACAAATTATTTTGTGCTATGCACACCATAGTTCACGTTCACTTGTACGGTAATAGACACTAAGTGGTTTTGCGCTCTACCCCCCTTAAAAGGGATTACGCCCACGTAATCAATCACTTAATCACTGTGTTATAACGTTCTGCCGTCGTGAAGTGTTTAATCTCCACGCGGTTTATTATACAATGAGTTCTGGTTTGAGGATCTTAGCCATATTGGCGGTTTAGTCCCTAACCAAGAGTTCTCTTTAGAGTTTATTTAATTTATAACCAGTTTCGATTCTGGCCTGTGAAACTTCTAGGCGTCACTAATTAGCCATTCACTCATATTCACAACGCACATCCAGCACTTGAATCGCTGGCTCACTAGTTTCTGCTATGCGATTCCTGATAATTTAGAACTTAGTTGTTCATACATTATTCCTACTGTATTGTACATTCCTGATTATCACCCTTATCTAGGTAATAACGGTTTCTCAACCGACACGTGGTATTTCTTACCATGCGCGAACTTGGTGAGTTTCAACTTTCTATGCATTTCCATGATAACTTACTGTACTCACCCTGATTTACTTGATTTCTTCCGACTTACTGTCGGTTGAATTTGAGCCACTACTTAACATGTAGTATTCGCTCAGTCATTTTCAACAACTGTGGTATATTCCATACCAATATTTAACATACTGTGTAACTATAGTCACTTATTGTGAATCAAATATCCTTCCATTGATACGACCTTGCATTTACTATGCCTCGGTCCTTATCGTGTTATAATACTCCTTATACTTCTACCACAATTGACATTTTCCGAATTTCTAACTATCCCTCTCGATCATTATTGCACAAGAGCAATACCAAAACACTCAGTCATACAGAGTGCAGAGGTGTAAACTCTTGACAGTAAATCTCTTATGCGATTGCAAGGGATTTACACAGTATTCCTTATCACATAGTATCAAGTACTGGCTTGTTGCCCAGTCTGTATGTCATCACTTATCTTACATGTTCATTGTGTCTAATTCATAATTGTTCTTGTTGGCCATTTTATTATTTAACAATACCCATGCAACGGTCGCTTACTGCGCATCGTGCGGTTACTCATTGTATAATATCAACTCGCACTGCATCTGCTGTTATATTAGCTTCCGCCATTACACTGTGTTTCGCCATTTATTTGGCTGATTACTGAATACTCCATTCTTCGAGCCTTTATGCTCCTTGAGCGTTGTTCATTACGCTTTTAGCATCCTACACCTATGGTGGTTGCCATTAGACTTATTACCCTTCGGTCTCCACAACTGGTACGAACACTCCTTTTCGTACTTTTCCTACTCACATCATTCCTGGGTAATAACGATATGGTCAACCCTTAACATATTCTCTAGACATATTCCTACTCATTACTACCGTTCTGGCGGTTTCACAATACTAAGAGGTGTCCCCACTCTTTAGGTAGTGGTTCGTTATCCGCTTTTATTACTTATATACCATAAACTTTCGTAGTCGACAAAATTCACTTATGACATTTTACTTGTGGCTTATAAGCCCTATTGCCTCGAGCTCCGCTCATTATAGGCTGTTCACATTCATTTACTTCTCCGAACAATATTACACGGTTTACAGGTTGTATAGGGCTCCATGAGAAGGTCGTTATTCCTTTCATGGGATGTCCCTTCAAGGATGTCAGAGTTCCTCCTGACGCCTTAAGATTAAACTGGGTGTTAGTTTCAACCCTTGCGTTTCTGTCACGTTATTCCGTTCAACACTGTTGATCCAAACACCCCTTTAAGGACAGCTCCTGGGTGTTACCAGGTTATGCCATTACATCTGGCTTTCCATTATGAGTACATTTAATTAACTGCTTTTCCTTGCGTTCTTGACTGGGTTAAATATTCTCTTTAGTGAGATTGATAACTCTAGTGATCATCTTGGGAGTCTCATCCCGATCATTGCGCATTAACATATCCATAATAGGCATCTGCCTCACCATCTGTAGGCTGGGTGCTTACTCCAGCTATTACATTCATCCCTCAGGATTCTTAAGACATATTCCATGTTCTTATTTACCAACTAGTGCACTTTGCACTTGTTCACCTTTAGACATTTCCTTAAAATGAATTCACTGATTCTTTTAGTTTTATTGACCTTACTGGTTCCATTACTTCTACCATTCTTGGTAATTCCTTACTTGTCTGACTTTTACTTCGGACCGTAGTATGGAGTCGACTACTTCCCGTGTTTCAGACTCCACTCGTATACATATGTGGGGTATCCTGTTGATACATTGCTACTTACCCGGTTAACCTATAAGAAGGTCTGCCAGGCCCACAAGCTCCTATCGGAGTGCGGTCGTCCCACAATTCAGTTGGTACACTCGTAGTGTCCGTCACGCGCCTAGGTGAAGTATTCTGTTGTCAACTCCCTTATATTATCCTGTGATAATATGCATTCCGTGCTTCCCGATCTTAATCAAGGGAAGGTTTATCCACTATTGTATTTGTTTTTATGGTCTCCATCCATTCCCTCGGGTTGCTACCCTTGGGTTTACCGGTTTCCATCCGGTTATTTAAAGGTCACTGGGTATAACTTACCTACCACGTGGTACTGAGGCCGGTGTAGGTCTCCTGGTCTGGTTTCAAGGAAGGTTGGAAATAAATGGGTTTGAAAGAAAATTTGGTTTGGAAAAAGGTTTTGAAGATGAATTTAAGTCTAAAAGATTAATTCTCGTGGCTTCACAACTTTTCCTTGCTTTAGCCAAGTCTAGCTTCTTGCTGACTGGTGTACTTCCAATTGCAGAGGTCGGGCTGCTAAGCCCTTCCACAACTATGCTGGTCTCACTTAACTTCACGGTACTTTACTAAGTACCTGTAGTTGTTTTAAGTTTCCCGTACAGCCTTGTTATAGCAGCACTTGCCATGGCAAGTGCGCCATGCTAACTGGCTATTGGTCCAATAAACATTGGTTGCGGTATTGTTTCCGCTTACTCTGACATTAGTGGCCTTGCTGGCCCTTACTTGATCTCACAGTCTTAACAATAAATCCTCTGGGTTTTTTTCTCACTATTTTCACATGGTGACCATTAACTAGGGTGTTTCCCCTTCTGGGAGACCCCTTTTACTTAGTATTACATCCTCCTCATACTACGTTGTAGTTCCTTAATCGGTCGGTATACCATTGGTGTATTAGTTAACACTGTAGTCCCGTGGACACTTGTCTCGGGTTTCATTACCTCACTTTTTGCCTGTTGCACGCTTGGTGTGTTGCAAGCTGGTTTTTCTCGACTTCTCGGCATGTCGATCCAGGTTGCTGGAAATTCTATTCTCTTATGCGCATGATTCTTCACTTTTCCTACCTTATGCGGCAGACATTGTTAAAATGGGAACCGTCTTCGGGATTCACACCTTTCGGAATCTACCGTATGACAGGCTCTCCGTACTTATAAGGACATTTAAATGCGGCCAGGTCGGGTATTCCCGAGTAAGAGGGGGCTTCCATCTCTCTGGCGTTCTTTCCCAGTTATAATCAGGGATTGTGGAGGGTGGGATGTATATGGTAGGTTTCCAATATTCACTGGCCCTCCTAGCTAGCGTATCTCTCACGCTATCACTCATCCCCTAACCCACATATACTGAAATCCTAACTCGGTACTTCCTAAGCTCGGTAATTCAGTCATCAGAGCGATACTTCGCTCTGATACCACTTTTTGTAACACCCCAACATACAACAACATACTTAACATTAAACTGCAGCGGAAAATACACATCATCACATAACTTAACTCATCGGTGTTACACGCCGTTAACCACCCACGTGGCTAACAAGGCTAACATTTACACAATTGTATCGGTCTGATGGACTAGATCCCCGAGCAACTACACATTACTGTCTCCTTTATCAACACCAACATTCATTATACAAATACCTTCCAACTGTACCGAGTATTTACAACTAATGCCGAGAACAATTTCGGTCTTACTACACCTACAGGTTACAAGTGATTACACCAATTACCCGTACGCAACAACTACCCCGTCCTACTCTCGAACGGCTCCAGCTCCTTGTACCTGAAATAGAAAAGGAAAGAAAGGGTGGCCCCCCAGGGGCTCAGCACCTTTGCTGGTATGGTAATCCCGCAGCCCACATGCTACCGGGCCACGCACAACTATTTGTCGTCTTAGCATGCAGTTGATTACATTTAAATCAAGCATGTGAAACATAAACTCACGACACAATACATTTCACCCCAATGGGCTTAACAAAAATAACTCATCCATACTTAACCAATCACTCTTTGAGTTCTTCCACCCTATAGTATTTCTCCTCTAACGGAGCTATTTCCTCAATAGACGACACTTACCCACTATCGGGTTTCCACAAACGTCTCTTTTACATACTAGGAATCATATCCATGATCCTCATATTTCACTTCTAAGCGACATATAACATCACATCACAATAACTTTGCAACATATAAATAACACATATATAACGGGTACGGATCTCTTAGGAACCGGCCCAAACATAGTTAATACACTGGTGAGCCTAGAGAATGATATCACCCCCATGTTAAGCTCTTTATAACAAAACTCATTACCGCCCTAATAGTCGGACGAGTAACTTACCTAAAGATGGATCGGATTTAGTGACCCGAACACACCACATAAACACATGTTCCCCCTAAACCGATCGTAAGTCAGAATAGCTAAGCTTTGGGATAAGCTAATGGGAGATCATAACCCGTGAGGGAAACAACCATAACAGAGAGAAGGGTAAAGCTAAAAAGGATACCCACTCCCAAACAACGCGCGACCGGCCTAACCGGATTCCTCACTACTGTTAGTACATACTTACTTTTAGTTATTAGTTAGAACTCCACTACGGAGTCTATCGTACCTACACACCATACAGTATCACTCTTGGGTTAAACATACAAGGAAGATCCCTACATTCACATACACACATCACATAATCAACTCACGCATAGCCGTGGTTAGAACGCCCCATGGTTCGGGTCGTTTAATCCGAATACCAAACTCTCATGTGATCCTAGACTCAGTTAGTTAAGGTTTAACACTTTCGAGGTTAAATGGTATCGGGAACTAGGTGCGCCACATAAATGAATTACTATAATCTCATTACATGTTTATCTTACAAGGTGGCAAACACACAGAAAAACACTTGGCATACAAGCCGGTGTAATCCGGTAGGACACAGGTTGCAAGAAAACCATACCTGTCACCAACGTCCACTCTAACGTGTCGTCTTAAGTTTCTTGGACAGTTCTCGAACAACTGGCAACATTACATTTACTTTTATCAGCATCGGGGTAACATGTTTGTTTAAAGTCTAACGCTTATAACTTACCCTCGTTAACTAGTTAAATAACTTGACACCTTTAACTTGTTACTTCCACATTTTATTACAACCTTTCACCCACTTGGTTGTCTTTATAACACACTTAACATGTCCTACATAACTTCATAACATCACCACTAACTATTCCCCTTCATTAGACATCATTATCTAACCTTGAACTAACCTTTAAAAGTGGTCCGGGACTTGGTCCCCAACTAAGGTCCCGGACCTATACTTAACAAAACTCTCGGGCTGTTTTAATGGGGTGGTCCGGGACTTCATACAAGTCCTAGGTCCCGGACCAATTCAAGCAAAAACTCACGGGGATAAATAAGGGGGTTGGTCCGGGTCCTTGTACAAGACCCAAGTCCCGGACCTAAAACTATGTATAACTCTCGGCACTTTGTGATATATGGTCCGGGATGTCATCCAAATCCCAAGTCCCGGACCGAAGCTACAGAATTGACGTACTTGCATTTTTCAAGTCCTGCTGCGTAAGTTCTTTACACCCATCATATGTATAAACTTCCCAATGATCTTAGGTACACTCTTATACTTAAAACTTCACCAAATATACACCACATTACAACATAGTGCACCATTTAAATTGCATAGCACTTAGGCTCTTAGAATGCATAAATCTTAAACACTGAATTTCCCACAATATATTTGCCTTTGACCTGCAAATGCACACAATAATACGTATGTCCTTTACTAGTCTCTTTGGGAACAATTTTCTAAGTCATTTACCACTGGCTCTTTAGGTAGTTTCAGTAGACAACATAAGTTCATTTTCCAAAGGAATTATAAGCTATTTTTGATTAGCATAATTACCTCCTTTCCTCACAATTCTTTCTTGTTTCAGAAATCGGTAAGGATATTTGCTTGCTTGTCAACTTAGAACTTGAAGAGAATTTGGAAATGTGTCAAGAGAGGACTCCACCCAGTCCTTGAATGGTTGGAATGAAGCTAGAACAAGGCAACATAAGGACACCATTTAAGGTAATTTTCGGACAGCACAAAACATGGAGGAACATCATTTTTCTTTGAGTTTCCTTACCTTGAAGCAAAGGAGAACAATAATGTGAAAAGATGAGCTCAAGCTCCTTCCATGGAGATTCCCTTGGCACCAAAATGGAGCTCTTGAAGATTTGAAAGGACAAGTTGAAGAGCTTGATGAGACTAAGAGATTGGTGGTCTTAGTTTTTGATTTGGACAAGTGAGCTAGGAGTTACAAGGATTTGAAGTTGTACGTTGGTGGTGTGCTGGTTCAACCGTGAAAGAGAGAAAGGAGGAAGATGGGATACGTTGAAATTGAGCAAATGAAGGAATGAAGAGGATTCACTGATTGCAAATGCTTTGAGATATTAATTGTTTACGTAAAGCAAATAGTGCTTTTTGATTACTTACTTATTTACTCAATCAGTTAGCAAGGGTGGTGACTCACCACATGCAAAACCGGCCCCCATTTAACATAAGGGGTTACTTAGTCTTTATTGCTCAATTAAATTACTCATGTTAACATATGTTACAAACTAGCTCATTTAGTTACTGTTCATAATAACAAGGCACATAAAAGTGAGATTTTTGATTTCCCATTGATTTACACTTCCAAATGTGATACTAAGTAGTACACATATTAATTAAAGAGTAATGATGGACATTTAGCCATTCAAAACCCATTTACAAGACAATTTTTTTCAAAAACGTGCTTTAAGACTCCTTAAAGCACATTTTGTGTTTTAACTTGTTTCCAAGCTCGGTTTTCTTTGATAATTGATTTAATAGGCTCATTAATATATAAGTAAGGTCTTGGTAAGTTCATCAAGCCTTAATCAAAATTATCCCAAGCTTAGAGCATACTTTGTCCTTATTGCCTTTTAGGCAATTAATTGTATTTACTATTTATTAAATTGTTTACTAATGTTTCTGAGACTCTTTTTACTCTTAATAATTTATTATTTAATGTTTAAACAACTTATTAAGGTTTGGGGTATTTCAATCTACCCCCCCTTAAAAGAACTTCGTCCCCGAAGTTCACACTTCCCACATATCATTGGGTTAGAATACGGGAATTACTTGTATAATAAAACACTTCCATAACCAAACATACTTTACATCATAGTCCCGGACTTGACGGTCCGAGTAACATATCCACATCCATACATCACATAACATACTTACATAGTAACCTCGGACTTGCTGGTCCGGGTACCTTAACAACATTTGCACATACATAACAACCCTTAGACTCTCATGTCTGGGCAACATAACAACATTTAGACCCATAGGTCCTGATAACATAACACTTTCGGAACTTAACCACATTAGAACTCAAGGTCCAATTTAAAAAAAAATTCTTTTACATACACTGTGCTCCCGCAGAACCCGGTCGCGATGGACACATATTGTCCCCATTCCTTTGGGAGGTCAAAACAATCACTTAAATTTAAAATTTCCTTATGAGGTTAAGTAAGAGAACTTAGCTATGTAAGGTATCCATCGACGTTTTATAAATACCGGTTCAAAACCCCTTCGAAAACACATACAACTCCAAGTCCAACTTATGCTCTTTATTCCCTTTTTCCAGCGTGGTTATTTGTGACCACTTGTAGGGAGCTTCAAGAATCATCCAACCCTGATGTGATCAGCATCAATGTTGAACTATCCTTCCACCCCAATTTGTGTTCGGCTTCCCTTGATCGCATGCAAATCAAGTTCCACCTCCCACTTCATTTTCGAACATCAACTAATACACTCATTTCCAATTTCCTATCTTTTAGTTTTTCTAGTCATAGTCATTACATCTCCAAAGGATAGAATTCCGTCCATCAGTTATCTCCATTCACTTTAATCCAGTTACCTAGGGAATCTTATTCTCACTAGGTTCTATGTCGGTTTCATACTTTTTCATAGGTCACTATATTGTACACATACACATATTTTATCAAAATACAACATACAGTTTTACATTTAGTATCATATAAACATATACTGTCGGGGTCTTAACTTCTTGGTGTTACACGCCGTTAACCACCCACGTGGCTAACAAGGCTAATACATATACATTGTACCGGTCTGATGGGCTAAATTCCCGAGCGACTACACATTACTATCCCTTTCCATTAACAACAACAACAACATACACCTTTCAACTGTACCGAGTATTCACAAACTGATGCCGATAACAGTTTCGGTCTTACTACGCCTACTGTATATGTACACTTAAATGATTACCCATGTACAACGACTACCCGTCCTACTCTCGAACGGCTTCCAGCACTTCGTACCTGAAATAAGAAAAGAAGAGAAAGGGTGGCCCCCAAGGGGCTCAGCACCTTTGCTGGTATGGTAATCCCGCAGCCCACATGCTACCGGGCCACGCACAACTAATTGTCGTCTTAGCATGCGGTTGATTATATTTAAATCGTGCACGCAACTGTAAACACACAACACACAACATTTCGCCTCAATGGGCTCAATAAACAGATAATACATCCTTATTTGATAAGTCACTCATGGTATTCATTATCCCTAGAGTGTTTCTCCTCTAATGGAGCTACTTCCTTAATAGACGACACGTACCCGTTATTCGGGTTATCCTTAAACGCCTCTTATCACAAACTGGGATTCATATCCATGATCCACATACTCCACATTTTACAACATATAACATGCATCCCATAACAACACATAACAACACTTTCAAGTTTCAACGTGCACATAATAACATCGCAATAGAAATTGCATTACAACAACATCACATAACATAACGGGAATGGTTCTCTTAGGAACCGACCCAAACATTGTTAATACACTGGTGAGCCTAGAGAATGTTGCCAGTCTCATGATAAGCTCGTTACATAACTCGATACCGTCTCGTTAAATGAGCGGATAACTTAACACAAGGTGTCTCGGATATAGTGATCCAAGCACACCGAACAAACATAACATAGTATGCCCTGTGGCCCGACGTGAGTCAGTAATAGCCTTGGTTAAGCTAAAGGGAAGGTTGGAAACCAAATTGGAAAACAACCATAACATACGGAGAGGATCGAACCTGATATGATATGACAACGACCCCCATACTCACACACATGGCCGGAACAGACCGGACTCCTCACTTCCCCCGTTAGCACTTGTTAGAAGTTTAACATTGAACTTAATTAAACAATCACAACATTGGGTTAAGTCTTGTTAGACACACACAAGGGAAGGGAGAGTCATACTTTCACACACAAATATCACACACAAACATCACACACAAACATCACATAACTAACTCACGCATAGACGTGGTTAGAACGTTCCTTAGGTCGGAAACGTAATCACCGGATACCGTTCTCTTACGTTTACCTAATAGTGGTTAACTAGCCCTTCAAGCGCACTCAAGGTTACCGGTATCGGCACGTAAACATACAACAACAATAACGACTGTAAACTCGTTTCATGATTTATCTTATAACGTGGCAAACACATAGAAAAACACATTGGCATACAAGCCGGTGTAATCCGGTAGGACACAGGTTGCAAGAAAACCATACCTTTCACCACGGTCCACTATATTGTGTCCTCCTAGTTTCCTCGAACAAATCCCGTACAACTGGTAACATCACAATTACTTTCATTAACATTGGAGTAACATGCTTGTTTAACGTCTAATGCGCCCATAGTTACCCTGTCATCCCGTTATATTTAATTTTACACTTGTGATCTTAAGTTCACAACTCTCACATCAAACCTAACATTTTTTTACACACTTTAAGACCTTTACATGTCACCAAACAAGGCCTAAACATCATCTAAAACCATTACCATTCAATCCCCCATCATTAGGAGCCTTAAACAAATTTTTTTCTACATCTCTGGTCTGGACAGCCCCTCTGGGGCGGTCCCAGGGGCGGTCCACAACAGATGCTACACGTTTTTTTTTTCACTTCTCTGCACTGGACCTCCCCACAGGGCGGTCCGTAGGGGCGGTCCACTGCAGAACCAATTTTCTAATGTGCTTTTCTCCCCTTTCTGAACTCCAAATTCATCCCAATTTTTTCCTATGCTTTACACATGTTCTCCCACATGTTTTAACATCTTTTGGGCACACTTAAACCCTCTCGAAACATCCCAAAAATTCCTTAAACTTTTACTCAACTTTTACTAAGTCCTTAACACTTAGAACATTTTTTTCTTACACTTGTAACTTGTATTCTTGCCTAAAACTTCACCTAACCAAAGTACTCCCTCACTACCTTATAACCACCCTTTTAAACATCATTTGCACTACACTCATCCCCTTTACACACACTCTTCAAGTCTTTCCCACAAGTTCATAATTAAACCTTCGCAAGGCGTTACACTTCCATTGTTCACCAAACTTTGCACAAGACTTTACGACACCTCCACCATCACCTTGGTGTATCAAGAAATCATCCATTAGTTCCCTAAATCTCCAAGACTATGCCTAAGGCATCTTAACACCTAAGAACACCTTAATTCACTTTCTTTCACCATCTTAACACTTAAAAATTCCTAGTACCTTCTAGGTCATAAAATCTCATTACAACACATAAACTCTTTTGTTTATCAACTAAATTTCGCCATAGCTTCTCTTGTATCACCTTACACCAAAACACATTGTTTTTCACCTTTAGACAATCAAGAATATTCAATCTCTTAATACACACTCTTATACACAAACATATGGTTTTTCATCCTTTAACCATCAAACACATTCACCTTCACATGAGATGTTCCTTACACACAACTTAACCTTTAAACTACACTACATCACAATATAGTGCATAAATTTAAATTGCTTGGCACTTAGGCCCTTAAATAACATGGCTCTTAGGCCCTTAAATTGCATTAAACTTAAACACTGAATCTCCACATTTAAATGCCTTCAACCTGCGAATACACACAACAATGCTCCCATGTCTTTTTAGTCCACCTTGTGGATAGTTTTCTAGCTCATTTCCCATTGGATCTTTAGGTTAATTATTAAGCAAGTATAGCTCAATTTCCTAGTACATAAAACTACATTAAGAGAGGTCATTTACCTCTTTGTTTTCCAAGCTTTCCCACATGTTTTCTCTTGTTCTTTCTTGGTTGAAAATCGGCAAGGAGCTTTTATCACTTGTCAATCTTCTAACCAATACACATATAAGGGTAATGAGCATTAAGTTTAATACTTAAACTCATAATTAAACCCTAGGTTACATAAGTGTCCTTAAAACACTAAAATTGATGTTTACCTTTGGAATTTGAAAGGGAACTTGAATAAGTAGCAAGATAGGACTCCTCCTAGTCCTTTGAAGATTGAATTAAGATAAGAATAGAGCAAGACAAGGCACCGTTAAGGGTGTGAATTTTCGGCTATACACAAAAATGAAGGAAACTTGGATTTTCTTTGATTTTCCTTACCTTGAATGAGAGAAGAAGCAAAAGAGCTCTTCAAACAGAACTTTCCCCCTTCAATGGAGTTTCTTCATGGCATCAAACATGAGATTTTGAAATTTTGAAAAGAGAGGATGAAAGGCCTTGACTCAACTAAGACAAATATGTGCTTAGTTTTTGATTTGGAGCAATATTGAACATTTGGTGAGCAATTGAAGTTGGAGAAGAGATGTGCTGTAGCAAGAACGATATTGGTTGGGAGAATGGAGGAAGAACACGGTGGGAACAAGAGGAAATGAAGAAAGGAGGTGAGATGTATGCTTTGTTAAGATATTTTGACTTATAAAGGTAAATAGTAACTTTACTTTATTTCTTTTTCTTTTCTTTAGTTGGCTGGCTTGGTATGGTGACTCACACCACTAAAACCGTGCCCCCTTACATATTAGAGATATTTATGGTCTTTGTTGACCAAATAATTGACTTATGTTGACTTAAGTCAAAACTAGCACTATTTGAGCACTATTCACAAACTAAGGCACATATTTGTGAAATTTTTGATTTCCCATTGATTTAGACTTACTAATGTGATACTAAGTAGTACACATATTAATTAAAGAGTAATGATGGACATTTAGCCATTCAAAACTCATTTACAAGACAATTTTTCAAAAATGTGCTTTAAGGCTCCTTAAAGCACATTTTGTGTTTTAACTTGTTTTCAAGCTTGGTTTTCTTTAGTAATTGATTTAATATGTTCATTAACATATAAATAAGGTCTTGGTAAGGTTATTAGGTCGTAACCAAACTTATCCCAAGCTTAGAGCACATTTTCGCCAATATTGGCTTTAAGGTATTTATTTGTGTTTTGTTTGGTTTAATTGTCTACCAAAGTTTCCTAAGGACTTAATTATCCTTATTAAATCATAATTGAATATTACTAAGTCTTGGTAGGCTCTTTGGGTGCCAACCAAGTTCACTCCAAGCTTAGAGCATGTTTTTGCTCAAGCTGTGTCTTAGTGCTTTATTGTGTTTTACTATGGTTTAAGTTGTACACTAACGTTTCTAAGGCACTTTTTAGCCTTTAAATACCATAGTTTAAATGTTTAACAACATATCAAGGTTTGGGGTATTTCAGGGTTACTTAGTCTTTATTGCTCAATTAAATTACTCATGTTAACATATGTTACAAACTAGCTCATTTAGTTACTGTTCATAATAACAAGGCACATAAAAGTGAGATTTTTGATTTCCCATTGATTTACACTTCCAAATGTGATACTAAGTAGTACACATATTAATTAAAGAGTAATTATGGACATTTAGCCATTCAAAACCCATTTACAAGACAATTTTTTTCAAAAACGTGCTTTAAGACTCCTTAAAGCACATTTTGTGTTTTAACTTGTTTCCAAGCTCGGTTTTCTTTGATAATTGATTTAATAGGCTCATTAATATATAAGTAAGGTCTTGGTAAGTTCATCAAGCCTTAATCAAAATTATCCCAAGCTTAGAGCATACTTTGTCCTTATTGCCTTTTAGGCAATTAATTGTATTTACTATTTATTAAATTGTTTACTAATGTTTCTGAGACTCTTTTTAGTCTTAATAATTTATTATTTAATGTTTAAACAACTTATTAAGGTTTGGGGTATTTCAGCAATGCACCGGCCGTGCAACAGACAAGAAGTGGATTAATGAAACCCGAGACGAGTGTCTACGGGACCACAGTTGTTAAATGATACACCAACGGTATACCAACCGGCAAAGGAACTACAATGTAGTGCCCAAACAAGAGACAAGTCTCAATGACCACGACAAATGCGTGGAACGGGCTGCGAAGAAGATACGGTACTAAGTAAAAAGGGGTCTCCCAGAATGGGAGACACCCCTGTTAATGATTATCATGTGGATACAGTGAGAAGTTGCCCAGAGGGTTAATTGTCAAGACTTTAAGATAAAGTGAGGGCCAACAAGGCCACTGATGACAGTGCGGGTAAAAACAATACCACAACCGGTATGTGTTGAACCGATAGCCAGTTAGCATGGCGCACTTGCCATGGCAAGTGCTGCTATAACAGGGCTGTTCAGGAAAGTTTTAACAAATACGAAGTACTTAATAAAGTACCAAGCAGTTAAGTGAGATCATCATAACCGTGGAAGGGCTTAACAACCTAACCTTTGTAATTGGAAGTACACCAGTCAGCACGAAGCTAGATTTGGTTAAGGGAAGTAGGCATTGTAAAACCATGAGAATTTTTCTTTCAACTCAGATTTATTTCAAACTCTTTTCTTTCAAACCGAATTTTCTTTCAACCCAATATTTATTTCTAACCTTGTTTTAAACCAAACCAGTAAACCCAAGGGTAGTTGATAAAGATACAACAGTGGGGAAACTTTCCCTCGATTTAGTTCGGGAAGCACGGAATGCATGTTGTCATAGGACAATATAAGGGAGTTGACAACAGAATACTTCACCTAGGCGTGTGACGGACACTACGAGTGTACCAACTGTAATGTGGGACGACCGCACTCCGATAGGAGCTTGTGGGCCTGACAGACCTACTTATGGGTTAGTTGGGTAAGTAGCAATGTATCAGCATGGTACCCCACATATGTATACGAGTAGAGTCTGGAACACGGGAAGTAGTCGACTTCATACTACGGTCAGCAATAAAAGTCAAGCAAGAGCAACTGATTACCATGAATGGTTAAAGTAAAGGAACTCAGTTAAGTTAACAAAACTAAAGGAATTAGTGAATTCATTTCAAGGAAATGTTTAAGAGTCAGGAGGTGCGGAGTGCACTAAGTTTTATTTAAGGATCCTCAGGGATAAGCATGATAGTTGGAACGGTGACCCGGCCTATACATAGCAAGGCCGATGCCTGATACATGTTAATGTGCAACGAACGGGATGAAATTCCCATAATGAGTACCTACACTACCAGTAAATGTTGATCTTCACAGAAGAAGATAATAAGCCAGTTAAGAACGCAAAACGGCGTGGCTAACTGAATGTACCAATAAGTGCGAGCCAGATGTAATGGCATAACTTAGCAACACCCAGGAGAAATCCTTGAAAGGTGTTCGCATCAACAATTGTTGAACAAAAAATGATGTGACTGAAACACAAAGGGTTGAAACTAACACCCAGTTTAGACATAAGTTGTCAGGAGACAGACTGACAATCCTAAGGGGCATCCCATGAAAGGAAACGTGATGCAATGACCCTGTCATGGAGCCCAATACAACCTCTAAACCATGTAATGTTGTATAGAGATGTGAATGTGTGTGAACAGCCTACAATGAGCAGAGCTCGAGGCAGTAAGGCTACTAAGCCACAAGCAAAATGTGTTATGTAAGCTTGATTGATTGTAGGACTTTATGTTATACAAGTAAATAGAGCGGAGAACGAACCACTGCTTTAAGAGTGGTGATACCTCTCGATATTGTAAACCGTGCAAGCGATAGTAATGTGAACCAAGTTCAAGAAATATGTTAAGGATTGACTATGTCATTATTGCGGGCTGAATAACGCCGGCTTGCAACTCGAGTGAGTAATGCTCAACGAGCATTCTGTAGTCATCCAAACGGATGATGTAAGTATATGTGTGAAAACTAGTATGACAGTGAATACCATGTAAGTTAGTGTTGTGCAAGAAGAAAGAGCACGGTGCGCAGAAAGCGACCGTTGTATAAGTATTGTTAAATAGTAGTATGGCAAATAAGCAGAGTTATGAGTTAGACCCAGTGGAGATACAACGATAAGTATAGCAAATAAACTGGGCAGTAAGCCAGTAGCCAATATTATGAGATAAGAGTCTCAGTGAAACACAGTGTGAATTCCATTGCGAATCGCATAAGAGATTTACTGTCAAGAGTTTACGCCTCTGCACTCTGTATGACTAGTGTTTTGGTATTGCATTTATGCAGTAATGATCGAGTGCGATAACTAGGATTGGGAAATGTTGATTGTGGAGGAAACAGAAGGCGGCTTATAACGCCATGGTGACTGATGCATAGGAAATGCAAGGTCGTGCCAATGAAAGGATACATGTACAAAACCAGATGTGGAGACATGTATACCAATAAATGACTGCAATAGCACGGAATACCAACTATCGGTATGAAATATACCTCAAGCGTGGGAAATTACTGAGAGAGCACTACACATTAGGTGGTAGCTCAATCTCAACCGACAGTAAGTCGGAAGAAAACAAGTCAATCATTGTGAAACACATAACAGTATACACAGTAAATTATTAGAGAAGTGGATGGAAAGTTTTGAAACTCACCGAATTTGCTCACGGTCAGAAATACCACGCATCGGTTGAGAAACCGTTATTACCAAGATAAAGTTGATAATTGGGGATCTACAATACAATAAGAATAACGAATGGGGCAAACTAAGCCCTACAGTTATTACAGTTTCGCAGCAGAAACTAGTGAGCCAGTGATTCAAGTGCTGAATGTGCATGGTGAACATGAGTGAACGGCCAATTATTAATGCCTAGAAGCCTCATAGGCCAGAATCGAAACCAGTTAAGAGTTAAAGCAAACTCCAATGAGAATTCTTGGTTTAGGAACTAAACCGCCAATATGGTCAAGATCCTCTAACCAGAACACATTGTATAACAGACCGCGTGGAAGTTAAAGTACTTCACGACGGCAGAAGTTTGTAAATCAATGATTCAGTGATTGATTACGTGGGCGTAATCCCTTTTAAGGGGGGTAGAGCGCAAAACCACTTAGTGTGTATTACCGCACTAGGGTACGTAGTGTATGTGGCCTATATTGTGCATAGCACAAAATAATTGTTTTGATGATTGGTATGTGTGTTACGTAAACATATATTGTGTATATAATTGTTTTGATGATTGGTATGTGTGTTACGTAAACATATATTGTGTATATAATTGTTTTGATGATTGGTATGTGTGTTACGTAAACATACACATTCATTCATGGTTTAATTGTGGTAATTGCGCACAGAAGATGCGAATACCATTGTGATAAGTGTGTTGATTTGTTAACAGTTGTGTGTGATAGTACAAGTGTGGGGAGTAGAGAAACTCCCGGGGAACAAAACCCCCGACAGTGTATAAATGTGAAACTGTGTGTTGTATTTTGATAAAGTATATGTATATATAATAGCGATTCGTGAAAGGGTATGAAACCGACATAGAACCTAGTGAGAATAAGATTCCCTAGGTAACAGGATTAAAGTGAATGGAGATAACTGATAGATGAAGTTCTATCCTTGGAGATGTAATTATTATGACTAGAATGACAAAAAAAAGATAGGAAAAATGGGATATGCTTGAATTAGTTATTGTTTGAATTTGAAGGGGGAGGTGAAACTTGATTTCATGAGATCAAGGGAAGCCGAACACAAATTGGGGTGGAAGGATAGCTCAACACTGATGCTGATCACATCAGGGTTGGATGATTCTTGAAGCTCCCTTAAGTGGTCACAATTAACCACACTAAGAAAAGAAGCAAAGAGCATAAGTTGGACTTAGAGTTGTATGTGTTTTCAAAAGGATTTTGAATTGGTATTTATAAAACGTCGATAGATACTTTACATAATTAAAGTTCTCTTACTTAACCTCACTAGGAAAATTTTCAAATTTAAGTGATTGTTTTGATCTTCCAAAGGAACGGGGACGGAAGGTGTCCATCCCGACTGGGTTCTGCGGGATCACTGTGTACATAAAAGATATCTTTGGTTGCCATACATGCTAAGACATGTTGTGTGGTATGTGTAATAAATATTATTTTGACCTTGAGTTCCAAAAGTGTATGTTATCAAGACCTATGAGTCTAAATGTTGTTGTGTTACATAGACCTATATTTCTAAAGGCTGTTATGTTATCAAGACCTATGGGTCTAAATGTTGTTATGTTACCCAGACCCAAGAGTCTAAGGGTTGTTATGTATGTGCAAATGTTGTTAAGATACCCGGACCGTTAAGTCCGAGGTTATCATGTAAGTATGTTATGTTATGTATGGATGTGTATATGTACCCTGACCGTTAAGTCCGAGGTTGTGATGTAAAGTATGTTTGGTTATGGAAGTTCTATTTTGTGAGTTATCCCCGTGTTCTAATCCAATGATGTGTGGGAAGTGTGAACTTCGAGGACGAAGTTCTTTTAAGGGGGGGTAGATTGAAATACCCCAAACCTTGATATGTTGTTTAAACATTAAACTATGGTATTTAAAGGCTAAAAAGTGCCTTAGAAACAACAGTGAACGATGTAAACCATAGTAAAACTCAATAAAGCACTAAGACACAGCTTGAGCAAAACATGCTCTAAGCTTGGAGTGAACTTGGTTAGGACCCAAAGAACCTACCAAGACTAAATAATATTCAATTATGATTTAATAAGGCTAATTAAGTCCTTAGGAAACCTTGGTGGACAATTAAACCAAATAAAACACAAATAAATACCTTAAAGTCAATATGGGCAAAAATGTGCTCTAAGCTTGGGATAAGTTTGTATAAGACCTAAAGGTCATATCTATACCTTAATTATATGTTAGTGAACATATAAAATCAATTACTAAAGAAAAACAAGCTTGAAAACAAGTTAAATAAACAAAATGTGCTTTAATGAGTCTTAAAGCACATTTTTGAAAAATTGTCGTGTAAATGAGTTTTGAATGGCTAAATGTCCATCATTACTCTTTAATTAACATTTGTACTACTTAGTATCACATTTGGAAGTCTAAATCAATGGGAAAGCAAAAATTTCACAAGTATGTGCCTTGTTTTTGTGAATAGTAACTAAAATATGCTAGTTTATGACATAAGTCAATACAAGTAAGTTAATTGGTCAACAAAGACCAAAACACCCCTAAGTAATATAAGGGGGCCGGTTTTTGTAAGGTGAGTCACCACCATTTGCAAATCAATTCAAGAAAGGAAGGAAAAGTAAGTAAAAAGAAGAAAGTTACTTTATAACATAAATATCTTCAAAGGTAGACCTCTCACCCCCATTCTCTTCTTTTCTCCTTGTTCCCACCGTCTTCATCCTCTCCTCTCTTATTCAAAAACGATGGGCTATAGTAACCTCTCTTCTCCATCTTCATTTCCTTGCCAAATCCAACTCCATGCTCCAAATCAAATTCGAAGACCATATTTGTCTTAGTTAGACCAAGCTCTACACTTATATCTTTTCAAATCTTCAAGAACTCCATTTCGGTGCCCTGGAGATTCACCATTGAAGGAGCTTAAGCTCATATTTTCATGCCATGTTATTCTCCTTTGCTTCAAGGTAAGGAAAAACCAAAGAAAACAACATTTCCTTCATTTTTATTACATGTCCGAAAATTCACCATTAATGGTGTCTCCTCTTGTTCTTTCATAGCTCCATTTCAATCTTTAAAGGACAAGGAGGAGTCCTCTCTTGATGCTTATTCAAGCTCTCTTTTGTTTCCAAGGTAAAACAACTATCCTAATGTGTAAAGACAATGTATATAACCTAGGGTTTGTAAATGAGTTTAAGCATGAAGCTTGAATGCTCATTGGTGTTACTTGTATATTGATTAGAACATTGACAAGTAACCAAGTCCTCTTGCCGATTTCTAAACAAGGAAGAACAAGAGTGTTCAAGTAAAAATCTTGAAGAAAAGAGGTAAATGTGCTAACCTAATGTGACTTATTCCTAAGGAGAAATGAGCTTATATTGCTTATTAAAACTACCTAAAGAGCCAATAGTGAATGAGTTAGTAAAAGCTCTCAAAGATATTATTAATGGGCATATGTGATGTTGAGTGTATTTGCTGGTCAAAGGCAATATATATGTGGGAAATTCAGTGTTTAAGGTTTATGTTATTTAAGGGCCTAAGAGCCATGTTATTTAAGGGCCTAAGTGCCAAGCAGTTTAAGTTTATGCACTATATTGTGATATAGTGTAAATTTGGTGAAGTTTTGTGTGTGAGAAAGTTCTTGGTGGATTTAGATGTTATTGAATGGTTAAAGGTGAAAAACCTAAGTGTTTGGATGTGAGAATATACAAGGGAAGCCATGGAAAAATTTAGTTGATAAACAAAGGAGTTTATGTGTTCTGATAAGATTTTATGACCTAGAAGGTATTAGGAATTTGTTAAGTGTTAAGATGGTGAAACAAGTGAAATATGGTGTTCTTAAGTGTTATGATGCCTTAGGCATAGTCTTGAAGGATTTAGAAATCAAATGGGTGTTGTAAACACACCAAAGTTATGTTGTATGAAATGCTAAGTCTTGTGCAAGTTTTGGTGATCAAAGGAAAAATAATGCCTTGTGAAGACTAAGTGTGAACTAGTGGAAAAATAAAAGGAGATTGTGTATGGGGGGTGTAAGTGTGAAATAATGCCCTTGGAGTAGTGGTAGTGGTGGTAAGGAAACATTTTGGGATAATGATTGTCATAGGTATAAAACACCACTTAGAAACCTAAGGAAAAAACACTACAAGTGTTAGTATTTATAAGAATTGTGTAATGCTTGAGGAAGATCTTTAATGGGTGATTTAAGGAGTATAAAGAAGTTTTAAGGTGTGTTTGAGGTGCCCAAATGAGGTTAGAACATACTAGGATACATGAGGTGAAGTTTGGAGTCAAATGGGAATTTAGAAACAAAGGTTTGGAGCCGACCGACCTTAGGGATCGGACCTGCAAGGTCGGTCGAGCTCAGTTTACAGTACCAGAAAGAGTTTCTGGAATGGACCGACCTTGGGGACCGGGCTTGCAAGGTCGGTTGGGCTTATATTTTTGGTACGGATTAAGTTTCAGGAATGGACTGACCTTGGGACCGGACTTGCAAGGTCGGTCATGTCTAAATTCTTGAACGGGAATTGTTTCTGGAATGGACCGACCTTGTGGACCGAACTTGCAAGGTCGGTCGGAGTAGAAGTTTTGACGGTAATATGTTCTAGAATGGACCGACCTTGTGTAAGGTCGGTCGGACCAAAAACATTGTTTAAGGTTATAGGATGATGGGCATTATTAAGTAATGATGTTATAAGAGTGTTAAGGACATGTTAAGTGAGTTATAATGACAATTTAGTGGGGGAAAAGTTGTATTAAAATGTAAAAGTAAAACAAGTTAAAATGTGAAGTTATTTAACTAGTTAACGGGGATAAGTTATGAGCATTAGACTCTAAACAATCATGTTACCCCGATGTTAATAAAAGTACATGTAATATTACCAGTTGTTCGAGAATTGTTCGAGGAACATAAGTTGAAATGATAGAGTGGACTCCGGTGACAGGTATGGTTTTCTTGCAACCTGTGTCCTACCGGATTACACCGGCTTGTATGCCAATGTGTTTTTCTGTATGTTTGCCACGTTATAAGATAAATCATTAAACGAGTTTACAGTTGTTGTTGTTGTTGTTGTTGTGTGTTTGCGTACCGATACCGGTAACCTCGAATGCACACGGAAGGCTAGTTAACCATTATTAGGTAAACGTAAGAGAACGGTATCCGGTAATAACATTTCCAACCTACGGAACGTTATAACCACGGCTATGCGTGAGTTAGTCATGTGATGTTTGTGTGTGATGTTTGTGTGTGAATGTATGAACCTCCTTTGTGTGTGTCTAACTAGACCTAACCATCTATTTGTGAATTAATGTACTAAGTCCAATAAAGGGACTCCTAACAAGTGCTAACCGGGGAGTGAGGAGTCCGGTCTGTTCCGGCCACGCGTGTGAGTATGGGAGTCGTTGTCATAACCGGTTCGATTCTCTCTGTATGTTATGGTTGTTTATCCAATTTGGTTTCCAACCTTCCCTTTAGCTTAACCAAGGCTATTTTACTGACTCACGTCGGGCCTCAGGGGCATACTATGTTTTGTTCGGTGTGCTTGGATCACTATATCTGAGGCACCTTGGGTTAAGTTATCCGTTCATTTAACGAGACGGTAACGAGTTATGTAACGTGCTTATCATGAGTCTGGCAACATTCTCTAGGCTCTACAAGTGAACTGACTATGTTTGGGCCGGTTCGTAAAGGGGACCGTTCCCGTTATGTTATGTATTATTGTTGTGCTGCAATTCTTATTGCGATGTGATGTTATATGTTGTTAAGATGTGGAGTATGTGGATCATGGATGTGAATTCCAGTTTATTGTAAGAAGCGTTTAAGGATAACCCGATTGGTGGGTAAGTGTCATCTATTAAGGAAATAGCTCCATTAAAGGAGAAACACTCTAGGGGTTAAAGATCACAATGAGTGATTTATCAAGTGTAGATGTGTTGGCTGTTTTATTGAGCCATTGTTGTGCAGTTTAATGTGTTGTGCGTTTGTAGTTTACATGCATGATTCGAATATAATCAACCGCATGCTAAGACGACAATTAGTTGTGCGTGGCCCGGTAGCATGCGGGCTGCGGGATTACCATACTAGCAAAGGTGCTGAGCCCCTGGGGGGCCACCCTTTCTCTTCTTTTCCTATTTCAGGTACAAGGAGCTGGAAACCGTTCGAGAGTAGGACGGGGTAGTCGTTTGTACATGGGTAATCATTTAAGTTGTATGTGTACAGTAGGTGTAGTAAGACCGAAATTGTTATCGGCATTAGCTTGTGAATACTCGGTGCAGTTGGAAGGCTTATGTATGTTGGTTGTTGTTAATGAAAAGGTATAGTAATGTATAATCGCTCGGGAATCTAGTCCATCAGACCGATACAATGTTTATGTAATAGCCTTGTTAGCCACGAGGGTGGTTAACGGCGTGTAACACCAACGAGTCAAGTAATGTGATGAAGGATGTTTTCCGCTGCAGTTTGTTGTTAAGTGTGTTAATGTTGGTAGGGGTGTTACAGCAATACACATTACAATCCCGCAGGCACTCAGGTCATCTAGACACAGGACTCCTCTATGTCCCGCTGCCCTTGGAATAATACAATATGATATACTACCACCGTCCTCCGGTATAAGCTTCTAACAAATTCTCGATCTTCAGTCTCAGGGAAATTCTTTCACCACTACTAATTAGAAATTTTCTAAAACACACAACTCCAAATTTCCGATTATATTCATTACTTCTATCCTATGTGTGACTCTTGTGACCACTTGAGGGGAGATTCAAGAATCATTCGACCCTAATGTGATTAGCATTAGTGTTGAACTATCTTTCCACCCCAATTTGTGTTCGGTTTCCCTTTATCTGATCAGGACCAAGTTCAACTTCCCACTTTAGTTTCAAACAAGCAGATAGTTCGATTATTTCCATTTTCTATCTTTTTACTCTTTCTAGTCATGATTGTAAATTCACACTTCTCCAAAGGATGAGGTTTAGTCCATCAATCATCCTCACTCTACTTCCAAATACTTGCTTCAAGATTCAATGCCTAAGTGCTTATTTCATCAACCTTCGCTACTCTCATCCATTATAACTCTCCCTTATCTCAACTATTCTAGCCAAGGAATACAATACCTATAAAATTCAATCGTCTTCAGTTTGCTTCCAATAATTTATCTAGGAATACACTACTCATGGGTTCCATTCATCTACTACGCTCAATAATTTCATACTATTTCATTAAGGAATACAATACTTGTGGAACTCCGTCCACTACTCATTACTCTTTTTTACCAATACTTTTACACTGGGGTTACAAGATGGGTATATTCGCCCTACAGTATTTGCATCTCTAGTGCCTAATTACCACAATTACAATATGAATGGATACGTATGTTTATTTAACATAAGTGCCAATCATCAATTCAATTCACATTTGTGCCATGCACATTGTAGTTTATGTGTTTTATATGTGAAATTTACATTAAGCGGTTTTCGCTCTACCCCCCTTAAAACGGATTACGACCACATAATCTATCATATGTTATTATTAAACATTGGTTTACTAAGTTCGGGCATTCTGAAGCATTTAGCTTCCCTACGGTCTACTATATCATGTACTCTGGTCAAAGGGTCTTAACCATCCTAATGGTTTAGTCCTTGCACCAAGAATTCCAATATGAGTTTATTAAACTCATAATTAATTCGGTTCTAGCCCATTAGGCTTCAAGGCTTGATAGCCAATCTCTCATACTTACTAGGCATATTAAATCTCTTAGCTAGGGCCCACGAGCTTCTGCTGCGCGACCCTGATAACTTGGGTTACTCACCCTTCATGAAATACCCCTAAATTAATTTAAATTAATTTAAGGGATTTCTTTTATTAAACCATAAATAACACTATTAATTATTAAATTATTGTACGGAATCATGAATAATAAATGGTTATATCCTTATATGGAATTATGAAAATTAAATCATGGGATTTCTTCTATTTAATCCTAAAGAATACTATTAAATATTGGATTACTATATATTATTATATAGTATTATGAATTTAATAATAAGATTTATAAGTCAATAAATCTTGAAAAAAATTCTAAACACTCCAGGTTTATTATAAAGATTTTAGAAAGAGTTGGAACATTAATTTGAATCATAAAAGTCAATATAAAATCATGGGAACCATAAAGCTTATTAATCCTTGCTAGGGTTGACTTTTTGTGAATGGTTAAACCAGCCCATGAAACCTATACCAATAAAAAGGTTATGGAAAACCAAGAAGATTGATAAAAAGAACGTCCAAAACGGATCATCCTAGCCAAAGTTATGATAAAATGAAGTTTAGAGCCAAAATTTTGAAGACTACTGACATGGCAAGGACCTGCTGACTCAGCCACGCCCGCCTCGGGAAACGTGCCACGCCTGAGCGCCTGAACCCCTTCTATATCGGCTAACTCTTCTCAGCCACCATCAGTTATTGCCTCATTTTCAGACGCCATTATCCCAGCCATCCTAGGGTATTTTTACATGCAGTTTCTTTCATTATCTTCTCCTTAATCTCCTCTTTGCAACCATTACTCATACATGCCCTAAATCCTTCTAAATCCGCCGTAAACTTGATCTGAAGTTGCCTCCTCGAACACTTGCAACCCAGTTTTCCAGAAAAACCGAATCGGTAAGGTAACTTCTCCGAGCTGTATCTCCTTCATCTCTCCATTAAAATTAGAGTTCTATAGCTCATTTTGTAGATCTCTAATCACTCTACAACTTTCCTTTTTATGTCCAAGGTTGATTCTGAATCGAGTAGAAGTTAAAGGCGTCTAAAGTTCGCTAGTCGATCACGGTGGATTTTCTGCCCAGATTTTGTCCAGAAATCGATAGGTAAACCCAGATCTTGTGAGATATGTAACTTTCCCTCTAATCTATAAAATTCAATGATTCTTCCACTAGTGTTTAGAGTTACATTCATACTTTAAAATGAGGTAGGTTTGGTGGATTGAATCTTTCCCGGCTGGCGCGAGTTGGTCCGTGAAGTAGCCAACTAGAACTGCACATAAAATCATAGAAAACGCAAAGGTATAAACCCGTAACTTTCTAATTAAATTTCTTTTTGTGTATTCTGTATTAGATCGAGATGTTCCTATCAACTTGTAGAGTTACATTTCCTCTTTCGATTAAGCCTAAGAACGTATCCTAACTCGATCTGTACTGTAAATTGTAGATCCACAAACTTCACTACCCGAACTGCCTCGAAGTCCAGTTTTCCAGAAAACTCGAACTCGATTTCACTCACCGACGCGTCTCCGGTGATTTTTCTTTCAATTCCTCCGATGTTGTTAATCGGTTTTGCATTACCGACCTAACCCAACTACCAATTTGATCGATTATGCCTTGTATTGAGAGAATTTTTGCAAAAACCAAATCGGGTATAACGTAAACCCTAAACCGAGTTACCCAGTACCGAATTTCCAGTGCGCTGCATGATAGCTCATAAAATTGGTATCAATAGAACCGTAAGGGAATTTTGAATCCATAGAAACAAAAATCATCGAATTTGGTTCTGTAGATTTTGAGGAATTAAGGAAATAATACTCGACATCTAACTGGAGTTCGCTGATGAAATCGCAACTCAGGGGCCGTCCGATCGTGATTTAAAGAAACGGACGGCCGAGATTATATCGTGGGTTATTAAAAGTGTATTAAGTTATTATTAATTCCAGAATTAAACCCTAACTTGTTTAATTAATTTAAGTACCTTCCCGAATGTATTATGACTTGAAATGTTAACCATAGATTCCTTATAAAATGTAGTTTATTATGATGTAAATTAATATCGGTTTTGAGTTTTTGAACGTAAGTTATGATTTTTGCAATTTATGAGTATTATGGAATTATTTAGATAATTTTATGAAATAAAAATTGTATAATATGTCTAAAATGTTATAGCTACTAGATATTTAATTTGGGAATTTTTGGACAATGGTAAATGGGTTTAAAAATTGTGTTTATGAATTTTTCATAAGAATAACTTATAATATATGGTTTTTAATGTAACAAAAATTTAAAGTATAGTTTATTAATAAACTTTTTAGGTTGGGAAATAATGAAAAGATTAAAATAACATTTAGTAACAGTATGTTTATAAATATTTTGGGAATTAACTTTTAAGTGAAGTAAAAATATTTACATATATATAATTATATATATATATATATATATATATATATATATACTTATATGAGAGAAATAAAAATAGAAACTGATGTTAAATCAAGGAACTAAAATAATCTACATTTAATTATTACATAATATGGAAGTTAACATTCTTAATTAAAACTAAGGATATATATATATATATATATATATATATATATATATATATTTACACATATATAAAAGGGAATAAAATAGTAACTTAGGTTAAAACAAGGAGCTAAATAAATCAACACTTATATTAACTAAATACTATAGAAGCTAATATTCTAAGATGTAGCAAAAGAAATACTTTATAAAACATACATGGAATGCAGCTAAATGTTGAAGTTAATAAAGATAATTTAAATACAATAAGCTACATAAGGGATGACTTAAATAAATTCTAATACAGGTACATGCATATATATATATATATACATATATATATATATATATATATATATATATATATATATATATATATATATATATATTAAATAAATAAAGGAAAATACCTTATTTTATAAACCATATATCGGTTGTGGATATGCCTAAAAGTTATTAAACATAATTAAATACAATAAAATTTCTTAAAGATGTTCTGGATAAATCTTAATACACAAAGATATATAAATATATATATATATAAAAACATTAAAATAGATGAAGGAAATAACATTCCTTGTGAGAGATATAATAAGAAGAATATATATATATATATATATTAAACTTTAGGATTTTAATCGGTGTGTAATAAAATAGTCAACGATAACTTAAGGGTTTAATTACACAACGTAAACGTAACACGGTCTTGGGCTAACCTACTGAGCCCAAGTCTATGAACTCCAAAAGCCCACTTAAACAATTCAAAGGGAGTTTAGGCCACTCTGAGGGTTAAATCCTAAATCGTTCCAGTTTAAACGAAATGGGCCTAACAAAAGATTTAATTAACGAAACCTAGCCCAAATCCTTGTGAGAGAATAATGGTAAACCTGTAACTATAAATCAGTAAAAATAGAAGGTTGTTTAGTTTGCAAGTCCCTTAACTAGTCAAAACTTGGAACACCTTAATTATAGGTTACTATTGGGGGAACACTCATTCAAGTTAATTACTGTTCTTCACATACCAGGTACGATTTCTCGTACTCTTATGCTTTGCTAACAAGACTTAAGGGATGTTTTTGACAAAAGCTAATTGAACTAATATGGATTCCTAAAACGGAATGGTTATGTGACTAACTCAACCTGTGTGACTAACTGAGCCCTGAATGTGAAACATACATGGTTATTGGTTCCTTCTATTTGGTTGTCTCACTAGACATTAACTGCCTAGGGTTTACGCTTATGCACTCTGTAGGACTGAGTGTTTTGGTATTGCTCTAGTGCAGTTAGTGTTCTAGTGGGAATATGGAAAAGGACAATCTTGGTAATTCTTCTTTTGATTCTGGATATTGTTTCATCCATGAGTTGTGTCTTCAATGGTAATAGTGAGGGGCTGTATATCCCCTGTCCCAAAAAGGGACGTAGTAAACAGTGAGGGGTTGTATATCCCCTGTCCTAAAAGGACGTACTTGGCGGTGTGGGCCATCTCTCCCAGTTGATTTTATTCCACTCTTGAGTTGTTGGTTCCTGGTTTCTCTCATTCATTCCTAGTCCTTGTGACTATCCGAGTCTTTCTACTCCTAACTGGAATTGGATCCAACACGAATGATGGATGTTCACTAACTCATGGTGTGACTTGATTGACTAACTTTACTTTCTGTTATCTATTTCTTTGGCAACTTGTTATCTTGACTTGATGATTTTTGGAGTGCCTTGTTCCTCTGCGTGGTTTTAAGTGATTGTATTCAAGCTATTATTTATTAAAGAGTATTATTATAAGTGTGTTTTGGAGGATCATACCAGTTCCATTCCAGGGAACTGACCCACCCCTCTCAGGGTGCGCTGCTTGGTTTTATCTTGTAGGTATGAGGTATTATACAGGTGGCCACGAAGAGAACGAGTGATTGGGGTGGGATTAGGTTTTGTGGAGAGTTAATGTATTTTATTACTGTTACGTTTTGTTAAGTTTTCTCGAGGTTCAGACCGTAGCTTTTGTGATCTATTAAATGTAATTGGTGAGGTTTTGTGTCGGGTGTTTGGAACCCGATGATCTGTAAACGCCATAGTCTTTTATTTTCCACCGCATATTTGTTTAATAGGGGCGTTACACTTCATGTTATCCTTAATGTGCTATACATCACCTTTCTGTCCCCTCATTGTGGGAATAGGGTTTACTAACAAGTGTGGTATTCTTTTACCGTGCTTGACTCATTGAGTTTAAATTTGTAACCAGCTTTTTGGCAATCTATTGTACATACTATTCGTGCTTCCACGATTATTCGATAAGCTCCTCCGACTTATTGTCGGGCGAGGTTAAGTCTCCACTTAGTTGTAGTACTTCCTCTGTTGTCACTAGCTTCTGAATTATACCAGTTTCTCTAGTTCAGTACAAGTATTCTTTACTTGTATGACCTTACACTTCGTATGTGTTGGTCCTAGTGACTTTCTTAAGTCTCGTTTCACTTTTTATTCTAATGGAATTCACATCTTGTGATTGTTAGTGTGTTTACACTCTTCGTGCTTCTTTGGCCTTATGCCGCACGGTTTGTTGCTAAGCTTACTTAACCGGCTTATGCCATGTGTGTCGGTGAAAAGAATTATTTACTACGATTTACATTTCCTACATTCCTAGCTATCTCACTTGATCATTAGCTGTACAAGTGCAATACCATAACACTCAATCATATAGAGTGCAGAGGCGTAAACGCTTGAGAATAAATCACTTATGTGATCGCATAGGAATAAATACTTATGCCTGTCTTCTCATACCTATACTTCGTGTCCTTGTCCAACTACCTTCTCATAACGGTCGCTTGTTGCGCACCATATTCTTACTCATTGTACAACACTGTTTTTACTGTTTCTGTTATTGTGGTAGCTTCTCTTACTTGTTGCCATTATCGTTGGCACCATTTCCTTATGGTGTGAATACACCGGGGGTTTCCTGTGTTCGTGTGTATGACGGTTGTCGTAGCATACTGCAATGTTACCATCTTCCCGTTGTGGAGATGTACTATTGCAATACAAGTTTCATGTGTAGGTTAGCTTACCTCACATTATCTCATTCAGGATACAATTTACCAAGTATCTTGGTAGACAATGGATGATGTAATTTATCGGGTTACAAGCTCTCTTGAGTGTTGGTCATTCGTGGTGTTCAATGTGCATTCACATGGATTGTTTTTGGCAATTACTATCTTTCCCGTGCTGAGCATTAGTTATAGGCTCTAGCTATACAGTTTTACTTTTGTGTGTACATCACCGGAACATCCAAAGAAACTTCAAGGGTTTTCCAGTCTCTTTCTTCAATTAAAGGGTATTTTATCACTGGTAAGTGAAGGCTCTTGTTGACAGGGTTTACTCTGTTAGTATTCATGCAATGGTTCACCATATGCTCGGTTGCGTATGGAGTATACTTGCTCCTTCGAGTATCTATGCTCGTAAGCATTGTGCTTTTACAGTCCAAAGCCTCTTTCTAGGCGTAGTGGTTTGGAAATCTCATTTCCTTGTTCAATTTCCCTTTGGCAATATCTACATGCACAAGCTTTGTTATTATAGTAGATGGAAGCCTTTCCTATGGGTTCACATCTTCACCATATTGGTGGTCTTCGGTTAACGAGAGGTACCTTTCTCGGGTTTCCTGTAGTGTCCAAGTGTGGACTAGGCCAATGTTGGCATTATCATGACTCCTATGCCTCTGTGTTACCATTTCTATAGAAGGCATGAAGAGAGGTTAAAAGCTTTGTCAACTGTGTACTAGACTGATGCTCTGGTGACAGTGACACCGAGATAGCCATTACTCCAAGCCACTCTGGGTGTTGAGTTTAAAGTGGGTGGTTCAGTTGTCGATCTATTAGTCGTATGAAGCAGTGTCTTTGCTAGTCTTGTTGTTAGATGGTGTGGGTTTTGCAACCGTTTAAGTTTACATAATGTAGTTGGTTCGTGGCTTTTAAGCATTATTATTTCAAGCTATGCTCTTTGCAAGCTGCTTATATATGATTTTACTCCTCGTATACGCCATAGGTTGGAGGTATTATTGGGCTCCATGGCAAGTCGTGGCATCACGCTTCCGTTCATAGGAGGCCCTTCGGCAATCTGGTGTTAATTAGTGCCTCTTAGTACTTTAGGGTATTTCCTGTTAAGTGAAATCCCTTCGGTGTCCTAACCAAATGTTTGTTCTAGTTGCCGTGCTCTTATCATGACGCTTGTTCGACTGTTGTCGACTCAGACACCCTTCAAGGATTGGTCCTGGGTGTTGTAAGGTTACGCCGTTATATCCGGCAATGTTTATGATATGCTATGTCCACCATACCGACTCGTGGTATCGCATCTGAGTTATCCCTTTTAGGGTTATGACGTCTCCCGTCCTTGGGTAGACTGTTTATAGTTCATCCTAGTATTCTTGACTAGGTTTACATTCCTCTCCAATGATGGATTATACTTTGTGGTAATCTTGTGATTGCTCTTGGGAACTCCGTCTCGTTTGTTGAGCATTGTGGTGTTCACGTTAAGCTTTTGCCTTACTGTGTTGGGCTGGATGTTCATTCCAGCTATCACGTATTTATTTGAAGTCTTTGAGACATGTCCAATGTCTATACCTTCTAGTCTGTGCTCTTTGCACTTTCTAGTTCTTATTCCTTATCTTCAGATGGATTCTCAGAGTTCCTTCATACTTGATTGTCTGATGTGTCTAGTTGTTCTGGTTTGAACTTACTGATGGTCCGTAGAACGGAGTTGACCACTTCCCGTGTTCCATGCACTACATGTATACATACGTGGGGTACCATGTTGATACGTTACCACTTACCCGACTATATGTCAGGCCCGTAAGCTCCTTCGGAGTGCGGTCGTCCCACATCCCGTAATTGGGTACACTCGTAGTGTTCGTCACATGCCTAGGTGAAGCATTCTATTGTCAACTCCTCTTGTATCATCCTGTGATACTCACCGTAATTTTGTTGGTTTGGTTTTAAAATTCAAGGTTTAAAAGAAAGGTTGTGGTTTTGAAAGAGAAATTGGGTTTAAAATAACAGCTCGGTGGTAAAAGAAGTTCTTCATGGCGTAGCCATGTTTGAGGTCTTGACCAAGTACAGCTTCCTACTGACTAGTATGCCCTTGTATAATGGTTGGGCTGTTAGGCCTTTCCAAGCTTTCATGCTTCCAGTTGTTAGAATGTGAGATCCAGTAGTTGCTTCATTGCTGTCATAGTACATTACTATGTACCTGTGGTGTGTTAGAGTTCCTCTTTAGGTTCCTGTCCTTACTGCACTTGCCGTGGCAAGTGCGTGGTACTGGTGGTTTTTGGGTAGTCCTATACCGGTTTGTGGTAGCGTAATTTTTCTAAGCGTCGTTTAAAGTACGACTAGCATAATAAATGACTCTCAGAACTTTATCCAATTTTTGGCACAAAATAGCACCCACCGCATAATCGTTAGCATCACACATGATTTCAAAAGGTTGGGACCAGTCGGGTGATACAACGATAGGAGCATAAACAAGTTTTTCTTTTAGCAAATTAAAAGCTGCTAGACATTCATCAGAAAATTTAAATTTAGCATCTTTTGTCAGTAAAGTACAGAGAGGTTTAGAGATCTTGGAAAAGTTTTTAATGAATCTTATATAGAAAC
Source organism: Limonium bicolor (assembly GCA_023374045.1). Classification (NCBI taxonomy): domain Eukaryota; kingdom Viridiplantae; phylum Streptophyta; class Magnoliopsida; order Caryophyllales; family Plumbaginaceae; genus Limonium; species Limonium bicolor. The sequence continues at coordinate 304,187,304 of CM041780.1, forward strand.
CAGCATGTTCAAGAAAACTTCGGATACCTCTTACAGTAGTAGGAGGTGGGAGTTTTTCTATTACCTCAATTTTAGCGCGATCCACCTCAATACCTTTTTAAGACACGTTATGTCCTAGCACAATCCCTTCTCGAACCATGAAGTGACATTTCTCCCAGTTCAGGACTAGATTTGTGTCTTCACACCTGGCCAAAATAAGATCGAGATTCTCCAGGCAAGTTTCAAATGTTGATCCAAAGAAAGAGAAGTCATCCATAAAGACCTCTATACATTTTTCAATGTAGTAAGAAAAAATAGCCATCATACACCGTTGAAAAGTAGCTGGGGCATTACATAATCCGAACGGCATTCGTTTATAAGCATATGTTCCATAAGGACAGGTAAAAGTAGTTTTATCCTGATCTTCTGGACTTGGGATCTGGAAGTATCCTGAATAGCCATCTAAAAACAATAGTAATCCTGACCTGCTAACCTTTCCAGCATTTGGTCAATAAAGGGCAAGGGAAAGTGATCCTTGCGTGTGGCAGTATTCAATTTCCTGTAGTCAATACAAACTCTCCAACCAGTAGTAGTGCGGTGAAGAATCAACTCACCTTTTTCGTTAGGAACTACAATTATTCCTCCTTTTTTTGGTACCACCTGTACTGGGCTCACCCACTTGCTATCTGAAATGGGATAAATAATTCCAGCGTCAAGTAGTTTTATTACCTCTATTTTGACCACCTCTTTTAGAACGGGGTTGAGACGCCTCTGTGGTTGTGCCAATGCCCTGAAATCATCTTCCATATAAATTCGGTGAGAGCACAAATATAGGCTTATTCCTTTGATATCTGCTATTGACCACCCGATAGCGGTCGTATGATTGCGTAGCACCTTCAAAAGTTGTCTCTCCTGCACATCTGTCAATTTAGATGATATAATAACCGGTAAATCAGATGGCTCTTTTAGAAAAGCGTATTTTAAATGAGGGGGAAGAGGTTTCATTTCTACTGTAGGGGCTTTCTCAATGGAAGGCCTTGGTCTGTCTGCATTCCTTTCCACTGGCTCGAATTTTTGTTGGTAGGCACGGAAATATGGTTGTCTCCTGTTCAAATCTTCAACCATGAGAGCAATATCAGGATTTTCATCATCAGTTTCACAAGATGCCATGAGACATCTTTCCAAAATTGTTTCTTCATCTTTGCTGAGGAACGTCTCCTGCAGTAAAGAGTCAACAGTATCTATCAAAAAACAGATTTGTGTATCAGAAGGACGTTTCATGTTCCGGGTCATGTCAAAAACTACCTGTTCATCATGAAGTCTCAAAATTATTTTACCTCCTTCAACATCAATTAAAGTACGGGCAGTTCTCATAAAAGGTCTACATAGGATTAGTGGAACATCTTTATCTTCCTCAATGTCAATAACAATGAAATCAGTAGGAAAAATAAATTTGCCAACAGAAACCACTAAATCTTCAACTTTCCCTCTAGGGTAGATTATGGAACGACAGCTAGTTGAAGCTGCATAGAAGTAGGAGAGCATCGACCTATACCTAATTTTTGAAAGATAGATAAAGGCATTAAGTTAATACTGGCTCCTAAATCGCACAACCCGTTACCACAATTTATATCTTCTATCGCGTAGGGAATGATGGGAAGACCTGGATCTCCCAATTTCGGTGGTATCTTCTTTAAGAGTACTGCAGACACTCTTTCAGATTATTTTACCGTGTCATTTTCTTGTAAAGATCGCCTGTTAGACAAAATAACTTTCATAAATTTTGTATAAATAGGCATTTGTGTTAAGGCATCGGAAAAAGGAATATTAATAGTTAATTTCTTAAAAATGTTAAGAAATTTTCCAAATTGGTCATCTAAATTCTTTTTCTTTAATCTATCAGGAAATGGAATTGGAATATCATACGAAACCTGGGATGGTTTAATAGTAAGGGATGCAGTAGACTCCTTCTCCTTGGGAATTGTTAAGTCTTCTTTGTCAGATTGAGGATTTCTTCGTTCGTCAGATTCCTTCTCAACTTCAGGGGCATTAGATGGTAGCTCTTTTCCGCATCTCAGGGTTATTGATTTTGCATGCTCCCTTGGATTTGGATCAGTCTGGCTCGGGAGTGACCCTGTTGGTCTTTGAGCCAATTGTTGTGAAATCTGACCTATCTATCTTTCTAAATTTGTGGTTATGGTAGCCTGATCAGCAACTTTAGCTTCTATCTCAACAAATTTTGAATTTGTTACCTGACCTTGTTTTAGAAGCTGGTTCATCATACTTTTCAGTTCGCCTATATCTCCTTATGAGTTGGTTGGCTGCTCCTGTTGTCGATTGTATTGAGGTTGTCGATTTTGGTTGAATCCTTGGTTGCTCGTCTGTGGCTCATAATTCCTCCATGGTTGTGATTGCTCCTCCAATTGTTTTGGTTGTATGAGTTCGGATAGGGATTCCCTGGTCTGTTGTTAATTAAACTTACCTCCTCAAAGGTCTTGTTGAAACCTGAACCATCGCAGTTTGGGGTTTCATGAGCTCCTCCACAGTTTTCGCAACAGGGAGTCAGATATGGGAAAGTGGCCACCGCCTTCACAACTTTTTGTTGTGGTTGATTTAGCGTCAGTTTCTCCACAACTTTTGTGAGTGCAGCTAGTTGAGTAGATTCATGATCCTGCGGGGGAATACTGTACATTCCTGTTTCTTTCTTTGCTTCACCTCTTCCCTTGTTTTTACACCATTGTCTGGTGCTGGTAGTCATGGTATCCAGTAGTTCAACTGCTTTTTCTATGGTCAATTTCATAAAATTTCCTCCAGATGAGGAACTCAGCAACAATTTATTAGAATCATTTAAACCTCTAAATAATGATAACACAAGTTCCTGGCTACTCATACCGTGGTGTGGGCATAATATCTGTAATTCTTTGAATCTATCCCATGAATCATAAAGAGACTCACCTGGTTCTTGATAGAAGTTTGTGATCTCAACAATTTTTTCTCTTGTCTTGGACGGGGGATAGTATTTTGCCAGAAATTTGTTTGCTAATTCGGCCCAGCTATGGATGCTGCTGGGTTGTAAACTTCTCAACCACCTGGAGGCGGCATTTTTTTAAGAATAGGGGAACAATTGTAGACGGATGCGCTCGTTTAGATTTCCTGTTTTGTTAAAAGTGTTATAGAAATCAAGAAATGCAGATATATGGTGTGGAGCATCATCTGAATCCAGCCCGCTGTATTGCCCCTGGTGGAAGAGTGTGGTGATGAAACTCGTTTTGAATTGCCAGGCATCAAGTTCAGCCTGTGTAACTTGAGGGAGGACAATAGCAGAGGGCCTTCCTTCGACTGACGGTTGCTGGTACTCGCAGAGAGTTTGTCGAGCTATCATCTCAATTCATTGTTGTCGTCTTTCTCTATGGAGAAATCTCTCAATCTCAGGTTCAAGACTGTTTTGAGGGCTACCTGCAGATCGAGTTCGACGCATATATAGAAATTAAATTGTAGTTTGATGAAAAATGGAGAATAACTAAAGAAAACAAAAGCAATAATTAAAAAGTAAAGATAACTAAAGAAAATTAAATAACAAAATTAGAAAGAAATATGGAGGGGGAATTTAAACAAATAAAAAGAAGCAATTAATAAAACAAGGAAAAAAAACTTCTCTTTTTTTTAACAAAAGTAAATAAACCAAAAATAAATAAAATTAAGAGAAAAATAAATAAATGCAGTTAAGTAAATGGAAGTAGTAAAATAAAGTAAAGAAAAAGGACAAAATTAAATTGTTGGAATTTAAATAACAAGGGAATTTAAATGACTAGAAAATAAAGAACTGTAATTAAATTGACCGGAATTTAAATGACAGAAAATTTAAATGACAGAATTTAAATGACAGAAAATTCAAATGACAGAATTTAAATGACAGGAAATTTAAATGACAGAAATTAGACTACTGAAATTTTAAGGACAATGGAAACTTAAATAACTGGAAAATAAATGACAGGAATTTATACTATATTTAAATTGCTAGAAAAATTAAATAACAAAAAATTAGAAACAAAAATTAAAGAGTAGCAAAAGCTACACAGAAAACTCAATAAAATTAAAAACTATCAATTAACCGTGTCGGAGGTCCCCGGCTACGGCGCCAAAAACTTGTTGGAGAAATATGTGACTACTTCTATAACCTAGGCAGTGTACCTATCGTTTTGCGGAATAGTGGATTTGTGGGGTTGTCGAACTCTTGGGGACCTTGCTGGAGTTAACTGATAGTGTAGTAAATTAACTGAGGACTCTAATTAAACTACTGACAAGAACTTATCACTTTTTAGGGAAATTGTGGTTACAGCTTAACGTAAACAAAGCAGTAATAAAAACAATTAATCAAAACAGAAATAATAACGGTTGTAAAACTCTTTGTTTTTAAGGAAGCACCCTAGGTTGTTCTGCTCACCTATTTCATCCAATTATATTAATATAAACTTCCACCACTTTAGCAATAAACTCAGGAATCTTAATTAGTTCATTGACCGGTCCTTATACAATAAACCCTGATTAACTTAAACAACAAGCCGCAATCCTTGCCCAAGTTATTATAAATTAACCGCATTATTAACAATTCCTATTGGAGACAGATTAACCTATAGGCGAGACACGCTTCTAGTTGTTAACCCATTTTGACTTCCTATGTCTAGAACCTTGTTTAGCACCGCATTTTAACAAGAGAACTACAAATATCACTTTAATGATTGGCCTAAAGATTAAAGCGCATTACGGACAGGAATCAAAATATTACTTAAATAGATTATAGTGGGAAGTCTATATAACACAATTATATAAAATAGGCTTGCTTACCAACCTGGGAGGCTAGGTTTATTACTCACACATACTTATAAGAACATACATAACAAATAAGATAGACATTAAAACAGAGTAAAGTTGTAAGGAAAGAAAGAACTCTATTTAGGGAGAGTTATTTCACTTCCGGACTTGTCTCCGTGATTATGCCAACCTCATAACAATAATAAATAGGTAAAACGAAGAATAACGAACAAACAGGCAAAAGTTGGTCCTATCCGTGTGGGGCCACGCGGACATAAATAAGGACACGACCTGGTTTGTGCAGATCGTCTTCTTCCTCTGGAAATCTGGAAAATTAAAGAGTTAGGCTTATTTGGTGATGGGAAATGATGGAAATGAAGTTGAGATGTGGATGTATGGAGGGAAAATGGAATTTGGGTGGAGGAAGTGTGATTTGGAGGTGAACGCGAGTGATTTGGGGTGTGTGTTCTCTCTGTATTCTCTTCAATCTCCAGTGTGTGTTTTATCGTAGAAGGAGCTGGGTTTTTATAGAAGCAGAGGAGAAGGAAGAGGACAAGGTTGGAGTAGGCGTGAGGAAATCAAGGGTGTGGCGCCTGATACGTCTGATGGGGTAGATAGATATGTTTGTAGGCGCCGCAAATGAGGAAGAACAACGAAGGCGGTGCAGAAATTCAGTCGCGTGATTTCTGGATTAGGCGCAGTCATTTTGTACGTGTCCGCGTACGGACACAGATCAGGACATGAGATGTCCGCGTTTGAGTCGGCAAAGCGGACACACTCTTTTGCTGCGTCCGAGTTTGAGTCCGCAATGCGGACGTGTTCTTTTGTTGTGTCCGAGTTTGAGTCCGCAATGCGGACGTGTGTGTGTGTTGAGTCCTGGTTTGCGTCCACGTTGTGGGCAAGCTTCTTTGTTTTGTCTGTGAATGAGTCCGCAATTCGGACACATCTGTCCGCGTTTGAGTCCGCATGGGGCTATGCGGACATGTGTATTTTTTCCTCATTTTTCTACAATCTTCAACTGGGCTTAGGTTCTTCGTTTTAGCTCCGTTTCACTCGCCATTTGTTGCGTGGGAAAGCTTGTGAAGTAAACAATGTGATTCCAAGACTTTTTACTGCATTTGATACATAAAATTTATCAGTTCATATCAAAACATAAATCTTAGGAAAAACATACGATAAGTGAGTAATATTATCCTAAAAGTAAGTAAATATATGGTAGATTAAACCCTTAAATGTCTATGTATTTCTCACTTATCAAACTCCCCCATACTTATCTTTTGCTTGTTCTCAAGCAAATCTTTCTGACATAATGTTTAAACAAGTTAAACCAACAATAATCAAGTAGGGAGAGCACAGAAGAGGTAATTGCCAAAAATTTTCAGATTTTAAAGGGTACTAAGAACAGCAAGTTTCTTAAATATATATTTCTCCGTTTCTGAGAATAACCCTAAAGTCCTACAAAAGAAAGAGAAGCTGTACCATGAGAATTCTACTTCTAACCTTGAGCCAATCCACCATTTTCTTTCACATTTCCTTGAACGACAAGGGGCATGAAGTTAAATCTTATTCCATTATACCTTTCAATGCCACATACTCATGATCCATAATGAAGAAGTTTCTATCATTTTGGTACAGAATGCAAAGATACCTCAATTTTGAAGTTTATTTTTCTTTTACCTCAGACTTTTCTCTCCACCCTTGTAGCGGTTTTGGGTCTACTATCCCAGATACCGAGTATCTTAGGTAGCCAGTGATGAAGTACCCCTAAGAACTTAATAACCGAATGGACGAGGCCTGTTTAGGATCAGAATATGCCTGTCAGGATCAGAGGAGTACCTTGCCTTGTTCTTTTCCACCGTTTCATTCCAATTCAAATCCAGGCTCAAAGTTAAAAACAAAAGTCAAATGATAATTTTCTCAAATTTTTTAGCATTGAGTAAGGAACAGAGTAAATTTTTTTTTGTGTACCCTTTAAACCTGTTAATACCGGCATTACTCCCTCTATGGCTCCTTTTTTATTATTAATTACTTAACAAATTTAAACACAGTGTCAAAATTATCTCTCCCCCACACTTGAACCAAAGCAATGCCCTCATTGCATAGAAAGAATTAAAATAACAGGGCATGCAAACTACCGGGGTAATGATCACAAAGCATGGTAATAGGAAATATTGAAAATTTAAAGAGCAGGGTATGGATAGTGTACTCCCCAGAGTTTTGCAGAGTATGAAGTGAAGCTCCCCCACACTTGAGTTCAGCTGTAGGAATGTGCAAGATGTTCCTGTAATGAATTTTCTAGACAGCTAGAAGAACTCAAGTTAATTCTCCTCGTTCTCTCTCCTCTTTTTTTTTTATTTCACTATATTGTTTTTTAACATAAAATAAGATACAGAATTTAAGCACAATATAGAATAAAAAGATAGATAGTAGGGTGCCTCCTACCAAGCTGCCCATCTTTATGGTCTTTGGCTAGACCATACCTGAGTGTTTTAAGGTGTGACTGGGTCTTTGAGAAGAAGCGCAGAAGCCTCTTCGTTGTCTAACGTGGTTCCCAGAAATAATTTGATTCGAGCTCCATTTACTTTAAACAATCCTCCTTTCTTATTATCCAATTCCACAGCTCCATATGGAGAGGTCGATATTATTGTAAATGGTCCAGACCAGAAGGATTTAAACTTACCTGGGAAGAACTTAAGTCTGGAGTTATAAAGAAGGACCTGATCTTCTGTTTTGAATTCTCGCTTGGCAATCATCTTATCATGCCAACGCTTGGTCTTCCCTTTATAGATCACTACATTCTCATATGAGTCGTTCCTAAGTTCTTCTAGCTCAGTTAATTGGAACTTCCTTTTTTCATCGGCTTGTTGTAAATCACAGTTCAACACCTTCAGAGCATAATAAGATTTATGCTCTAATTCCACAGGCAAGTGGCATGCCTTCCCAAAAACTAGTTTGTGGGGGGACACGCCAATAGGTGTTTTGAAGGCGGTGCGGCATGCCCTGAGCGCATCATCCAATCTAAGGGACCAATCTTTTCGAGAAGAGCTCACCGTCTTCTGCAGAAACCATTTTAGCTCTCTGTTTGTTATCTTAGCCTGACCATTTGTTTGAGGATGGTATGGTAGAGCAACCTTATGGCGAACTCCATATTTTTTCAGGAGATCATCAAACTGGCGATTGTAGAAGTGAGATCCACCATCGCTGATTATTGCTCTAGGAACACCGAATCGTGTGAAAATATTTTTCTTTATGAACTTCATCACAACTTTACCATCGTTAGTAGAGCAAGCAAGGGCTTCCGCCCATTTAGAGACATAATCGACTGCTACTAAGATGTACAAATTTCTAAAAGAATTTGGGAAGGGTCCCATAAAATCAATTCCCCAAACATCAAATAATTCAACTTCTAGCATATTGTTTAAGGGTAGTTCATGGCAGCGAGAAATGTTACCTTGTCGTTGACATAGATCACAAGTAGACACAAAAGCATGACAGTCTTTGTGAAGGGTGTTCCAATAGAAACCGGATTCAAGTACCTTAGCAGCTGTACGGGTAGCACCGTGATGTCCGCCGGTTTCTCTAGAATGGCAATGGAGAAGGATATTTCGGATTTCCGTCTGTGGAACACATCTCCTTATAATTCCATCTGCACAGATTTTGAAGAGATATGGATCATCCCATAAATAATGTTTGACAATTGAAAAGAACCTTTTTCGCTGCTGATATGTCATATCAGCTGGGATGATTTTCCTGGCCAGATAGTTAGCAATATCGGCAAACCAAGGGCCTCCAGCCGTTTGGATTGCGAATACTGCCTCGTCAGGGAAAGACTCATTGATGGGTCTTTCGTCTTCTGGTGCCTCCATCCTTGACAAGTGATCAGCCACGACATTCTGTATACCTTTCTTATCTCTTATTTCTATGTCGAATTCTTGCAAGAGAAGTATCCATCTTATCAACCTGGGTTTAGCATCTGCTTTGGCAAATAAATACTTGAGGGCAGAATGATCAGCATGAATAATAACTTTACTACCCAATAAATATGGACGAAACTTATCTAAAGCAAAGACAACTGCCAGCAATTCTTTTTCTATGGTAGCATAATTTTTCTAAGCGTCGTTTAAAGTACGACTAGCATAATAAATGACTCTCAGAACTTTATCCAATTTTTGGCACAAAACAGCACCCACCGCATAATCGCTAGTAGCACACATGATTTCAAAAGGTTGGGACCAGCCGGGTGATACAACGATAGGAGCAGAAACAAGTTTTTCTTTTAACAAATTAAAAGCTGCTAGACATTCATCAGAAAATTGAAATTTAGCATCTTTTGTTAGTAACGTACAGAGAGGTTTAGAGATCTTGGAAAAGTTTTTAATGAATCTTCTATAGAAACCAGCATGTCCAAGAAAACTTCGGATACCTCTTATAGTAGTAGGAGGTGGGAGTTTTTCTATTACCTCAATTTTAGCGCGATCCACCTCAATACCTTTTGAAGACACGTTATGTCCTAGCACAATCCCTTCTCGAACCATGAAGTGACATTTCTCCCAGTTCAGGACTAGATTTGTGTCTTCGCACCTGGCCAAAATAAGATCGAGATTCTCCAGGCAAGTTTCAAATGTTGATCCAAAGAAAGAGAAGTCATCCATAAAGTCCTCTATACATTTTTCAATGTAGTCAGAAAAAATAGCCATCATACCGTTGAAAAGTAGCTGGGGCATTACATAATCCAACGATTCGTTTATAATCATATGTTCCGTAAGGACAGGTAAAAGTAGTTTTATCCTGATCTTTTGGAGAAATTGGGATCTGGAAGTATCCTGAATAGCCATCTAGAAAACAATAGTAATCCTGACCTGCTAACCTTTCCAGCATTTGGTCAATAAAGGGCAAGGGAAAGTGATCCTTGCGTGTGGCAATATTCAATTTCCTGTAGTCAATACAAGCTCTCCAACCAGTAGTAGTGCGTTGAGGAATTAACTCACCTTTTTCGTTAGGAACTACAGTTATTCCTCCTTTTTTGGTACCACCTGTACTGGGATCACCCACTTGCTATCTGAAATGGGATAAATAATTCCAGCGTCAAGTAGTTTTATTATCTCTTTCTTGACCACCTCTTTTAGAACGGGGTTGAGACGCCTCTGTGGTTGTGCCAATGCCCTGAAATCATCTTCCATATAAATTCGGTGAGAGCACAAATATGCGCTTATTCCTTTGATATCTGCTATTGACCACCCGATAGCGGTCGTATGATTGCGTATCACCTTCCAAAGTTGTCTCTCCTGCACATCTGTCAATTTAGATGATATAACAACCGGTAAATCATATGGCTCTTTTAGAAAAGCGTATTTTAACTGAGGGGGAAGAGGTTTCATTTCTACTGTAGGGGCTTTCTCAATGGAAGGCTTTGGTCTGTCTGCATTCCTTTCCACTGGCTCGAATTTTTGTTGGTAGGCACGAAAATACGGTTGTCTCCTGTTCAAATCTTCAACCATGAGAGCAATATCAGGATTTTCATCATCAGTTTCACAAGATGCCATGAGACATCTTTCCAAAATTGTTTCTTCATCTTTGCTGAGGAACGTCTCCTGTACTAAAGAGTCAACAGAATCTATGGAAAAACAGATTTGTGTATCAGAAGGACGTTTCATGTTCCGGGTCATGTCAAAAACTACCTGTTCATCATAAAGTCTCAAAATTATTTTACCTCTTTCAACATCAATTAAAGTATGGGCAGTTCTCATAAAAGGTCTACCTAGAATTAGTGGAACATCTTTATCTTCCTCAATGTCAATAACAATGAAATTAGCAGGATAAATAAATTTGCCAACAGAATCCACTAAATCTTCAACTTTCCCTCTAGGGTAGATTATGGAACGATCAGCTAGTTGTAGCTGCACAGAAGTAGGAGAGCATTGACCTATACCTAATTTTTGAAAGATAGATAAAGGCATTAAGTTAATACTGGCTCCTAAAGCGTAAAACCCGTTACCACAATTTATATCTTCTATCGCGCAGGGAATGATGGGAAGACCTGGATCTCCCAATTTCGGTTGTAGCTTCTTTAAGAGTACTGCTGACACTCTTTAGGTTAATTTTACCATGTCATTTTCCTGTAAAGATTGCCTATTAGACAAAATATCTTTCATAAATTTTGCATAAATAGGAATTTGTGTTAAGGCATCAGAAAAAGGAATATTAATAGTTAATTTCTTAAAAATGTTAAGAAATCTTCCAAATTGGTCATCTAAATTCTTTTTCTTTAATCTATCAGGAAATGGAATTGGAATATTATATGAAACCTGGGATGGTTTAATAGTAAGGGATGCAGGAGACTCCTTCTCTTGGGAATTGTTACGTCTTCTTTGTCAGATTTAGGATTTCTTCATTCGTCAGATTCCTTTTCAACTTCAGGGGCATTAGATGGCAGCTCTTTTCCGCTTCTCAGGGTTATTGATTTTGCATGCTCCCTTGGATTTGGATCAGTCTGGATCAGGAGTGACCCTGTTGGTCTTTGAGCCAGTTGTTGTGAAATCTGACCTATCTGTCTTTCTAAATTTGTGGTTATGGTAGCCTGATCAGCAACTTTAGCTTCTATCTCAGCAAATTTTGAATTTGTAACCTGGCCTTGTTTTAGAAGCTGGTTCATCATACTTTTCAGTTCACCCATATCTCCTTGTGAGTAGGTTGGCTGCTCCTGTTATCGGTTGTATTGAGGTTGTCGATTTTGGTTGAATCCTTGGATGCCAGTCTGTGGCTCATAATTCCTCCATGGTTGTTGATTGCTCCTCCAATTGTTTTGGTAGTATGAGTTCGGATAGGGATTCCCTGATCTGTTGTTAGTTAAACTTACCTCCTCAAGGGTCCTGTTGAAATCTGAACCATCGCAGTCTAGGGTTTCATGAGCTACCCCACAGTTTTCGCAACAGGGAGTCAGATATGGGGAAGTGGCCACCGCCTTCACAACTTTTTGTTGTGGTTGATTTAGCGTCAGTTTCTCCACAACTTTTGTGAGTGCAGCTAGTTGAGCAGATACATGATCCTGCGGGGGAATATTGTACATTCCTGTTTCTTTCTTTGCTTCACCTCTTCCCTTGTTTTTACACCATTGTCTGGTGCTGGCAGTCATGGTATCCAGTAGTTCAACTGCTTCTTCTCTGGTCAATTTCATAAAATTTCCTCCAGACGAGGAACTTAGCAACAATTTATTAGAATCATTTAAACCTCTAAATAATGATAACACAAGTTCCTGGCTACTCATACCGTGGTGTGGGCATAATATCTGTAATTCTTTGAATTTATCCCATGAATCATAAAGAGACTCACCTGGTTCTTGATAGAAGTTTGTGATCTCCGCAATTTTTTCTCTTGTCTTGGACGGGGGATAGTATTTTGCTAGAAATTTGTTTGCTAATTCGGCCCAGCTGTGGATGCTGCTGGGTTGTAAACTTCTCAACCACCTGGAGGCGCCATTTTTTAAAGAATAGGGGAACAATTGCAGACAGATGCCCTCGTTTAGATTTCCTGTTTTATTAAAAGTGTTACAGAAATCAAGAAATGCAGATATTTGGTGTGGAGCATCATCTAATCCAGCCCGCTGTATTGCCCCTGGTGGTAGAATGTGGTGATGAAACTCGTTTTGAATTGCCAGGCATCAAGTTCAGCCTGTGTAACTTGTGGGAGGACAATAGCAGAGGGCCTTCCTTCGACCGACGGTTGCTGGTACTCACAGAGAGTTTGTCGAGTTGTCATCTCAATTCGTTGTTGTCGTCTTTCTCTATGGAGAAATCTCTCAATCTCAGGTTCAAGTCTGTTTTGAGGACTACCTGCAGATCGAGTTCGATGCATATATAGAAATTAAATTGTAGTTTGAAGAAAAATGGAGAATAACTAAAGAAAACAAAAGCAATAATTAAAAAGTAAAGATAACTAAAGAAAATTAAATAACAAAATTAGAAAGAAATATGGAGGGGGAATTTAAACAAATAAAAAGAAGCAATTAATAAAACAAGGGAAAAAAAGACTTCTCTTTTTTTAAAAAAAGTAAATAAACCGAAAATAAATAAACTTAAGAGAAAAAGAAATTAATGCAGTTAAGTAAATGGAAGTAGTAAAATAAAGTAAAGAAAAAGGACAGAATTAAATTGCTGGAATTTAAATAACAACGGAATTTAAATGACTGTAATTTAAATGACTAGAAAATAAAGAACTGTAATTAAATTGACTGGAATTTAAATGACAGAATTTAAATGACAGAAAATTTAAATGACAGAATTTAAATGACAGAAAATTTAAATGATAGAAATTAGACTACTGAAATTTTAAGGACAATGGAAACTTAAATAACTGGAAAATAAATGACAGGAATTTATACGATATTTAAATTGCTAGAAAAATTAAATAACAAAAAATTAGAAACAAAAATTAAAGAGTAGCAAACGCTAAACAGAAAACTCAATAAAATTAAAAACTATCAATTAACCGTGCCGGAGGTCACCGGCAACGACACCAAAAACTTGTTGGAGAAATATGTGACTACTTCTACAACCTAGGCACTGTACCTATCGTTTTGCGGAATAGTGGATTTGTGGGGTTGTCGAACTCTTGAGGACCTTGCTGGAGTTAACTGATAGTGTAGTAAATTAACTGAGGACTCTAATTAAACTACTGACAAGAACTTATCACTTTTTAGGGAAATTGTGGTTACAGCTTAACGTAAACAAAACAGTAATAAAAACAATTAACCAAAACAGAAATAATAACGGTTGTAAAACTCTTTGTTTTTAAGGAAGCACCCTAGGTTGTTCTGCTCAGCTATTTCATCCAATTATATTAATATAAACTTCCACCACTTTAGCAATAAACTCAGGAATCTTAATTAGTTCATTGACCAGTCCTTGTACAATAAACCCTGATTAACTTAAACAACAAGCCGCAATCCTTGCCCAAGTTATTATAAATTAACCGCATTATTAACAATTCCTATTGGAGACAGATTAACCTATAGGCGAGACACGCTTCTAGTCATTGACCCGTTTTGACTTCCTATGTCTAGAACCTTGTTTAGCACCGCATTTTAACAAGAGAACTACAAATATCACTTTAATGATTGGCCTAAAGATTAAAGCGCATTAAGGACAGAAATCAAAATATTGCTTAAATAGATTATAGTGGGAAGTCTATATAACATAATTATATAAAATAGGCTTGCTTCCCAACCTGGGAGGCTAGGTTTATTACTCACGCATGCTTATAAGAACATACATAACAAATAAGATAGACATTAAAACAGAGTAGAGTTTTAAGGAAAGAAAGAACTCTATTTAGGGAGAGTTATTTCGATTCCGGACTTGTCTCCATGATTATGCCAACCTCATAACAATAATAAACAGGTAAAACGAAGAATAACGAACAAACAGGCAAAAGTTAGTCATGTCCGTGTGGGGCCACGCGGACACAAATCAGGACGCGGCCCGGTTTGTGCAGATCGTCTTCTTCCTCTGGAAATCTGGAAAATTAAAGAGTTATGCTTATTTGGTGATGGGAAATGATGGAAATGAAGTGGAGATGTGGATGTATGGAGGGAAAATGGAATTTGGGTGGAGGAAGTGTGATTTGGAGGTGAACGTGAGTGATTTGGGGTGTGTGTTCTCTCTGTATTCTCTTCAATCTCCAGTGTGTGTTTTATCGTAGAAGGAGCTGGATTTTTATAGAAGAAGATGAGAAGGAAGAGGACAAGGTTGGAGCAGGCGTGAGGAATCAAGGGTGCGGCGCCTGATACGTCTGATGGGGTAGATAGATATGTTTGTAGGCGCCACAAATGAGGAAGAACAACGAAGGCGGTGCAGAAATTCAGTCACGTGATTTCTGGATTAGGCGCAGTCATTTTACACGTGTCCGCGTTTCTGTCCACGTACGGACACAGATCAGGACGTGAGACGTCCGCGTTTGAGTCGGCAAAGTGGACACACTCTTTTTCTGCGTCTGAGTTTGAGTCCACAATGCGGACGTGTTCTTTTGTTGCGTCCGAGTTTGAGTCCACATTGCGGACGTGTGTGTGTGTTGAGTCCTGGTTTGCGTCCGCGTTGCGGACAAGCTTCTTTGTTTTGTCTGTGAATGAGTCCACAATTCGGATACACCTGTCCGCGTTTGAGTCCGCATGGGGCTATGCGGACATGTGTATTTTTTCCTCATTTTTCTGCAATCTTCAACTGGGCTTAGAATCTTCGTTTTAGCTCCGTTTCACTCGCCGTTTGTTGCGTTGGAAAGCTTGTGAAGTAAACTATGTGATTCCAAGACTTTTTACTGCATTTGATACATAAAATATATCAGTTCATATCAAAACATAAATCTTAGGAAAAACATACGATACGTGAGTAATATTATCCTGAAAGTAAGTAAATATAAGGTAGATTAAACCCTTAAATGTCTATGTATTTCTCACTTATCAGTATTGTAACCTTTTGGCATTGTAGTTTTGGAGTTAATCACTCCTGACTATGTCCGTAGTCAGTTGGTATACCGTGAGTGGTATTATTTAGATATTACTGCCCAGTCGACTCATGGCTCGGGATTGATTTTTGTTCCTTCTTCTGCTTCGTTGCACAATTAGTGCTTCTTTTCCTGCTGCTGGTTGACTAGCCAGGTTCATGACTGCTAAGAATGTCGCCCCATGCTGTTGTAAGTTGTAGCCTCCTTATGGTTGCAGTGCTCATTCAACCGCTATTTAGTGCGGGCATTGTTGCTCAACCGGGATCCATCTCCGGGACTTCCAGTTCTTGGAATCTACTATGTGTCGGGTTCTTTCCTCTTGTAGGAATATCTCACTACTGCCAGATCGGGTTTCCCCGAGTATGAAAGGACTTTCCTTCTCTCTAGCATTCTTTCCCAAGTTATATAGTGGGTTTATGGAGGGCGGGTCTGATATTGTAGGTATCCGGTACTCACCGGGAGTTCCTAACTAGCATACCTCTAATGCTAACACTCAGCCCTTAGCCCTAAGCTTCTAATTCCTAACTCGGCATTTCCAGTCATCAGAGCGATACTTCGCTCTGATACCACTTTTTGTAACACCCCTACCGCTAATACCGTCATTACCGTCCAATCACAACGTACTTACGTACCTTCGCAGTGGATACTTACATACACAATGGTGGGTGATACAATGCCATTAGCCACCCACATGACTAACAAGGCTACTATTATTACATATAGCATCGGTCTGATGGACCGGAATATCCGAGTGCTACACAATTACAATACATACTTCAATTACCTACAAGTGCTACAATGCTCCATTTCATACAATGCTTCATAAGTTCAATACAAATACACCGAGTTTACTAAGATCCTTATACAAATACAACACGTCTTTCAATTTTATACACACTAATTAAGAGTCTACACTACCCATTCCTTACAAGCTACTTACTTTCTAAGTACAGGGTATACCCCCTTGGTACACTACTACAACAAGGCTACAAGCCTTATACAATTCACTACTATCTACATTTCACCCCTAGCTATCCAAACTTAGTTGTCGGTCTCTTACTGTATCCATGTCCGCTTCGGGTACCTGCACACTAAAAATGTTGCCCCTAGGGGCTTAGCTTTCGCTGCATATGACTTCCGCATACCCCGCGTACTAGCGAGGGTCCGCCGGCCACTTGGTCGAATACATGCAATTCATTTTATTCATACATACGTGCATACATGCTTTCATCCATCATACTACAATACTACACAAGGTATACATACATACACACAGCACAATACATACAAGGAAGACAATACAAGTCAACCAATACTTACTTACCTTCTTTCGAAATACATATACACAATGCATACACATTACATACTCCATACGCAATACTTGTTAGCTCCATTTGTCCACCCGGGTTAATCGGGTGGAGATTACTCTTTTACTCGGGGTCAATAACTTACACCAGCCAAGACCATTACTCATACAATACTTACTTTACTTACTACTTACTCAAGTTAAGTCGTCGAGACCTCCGGCCCGGGGACTACTCTGTCCCACCACCGGGATTTACTTGGTTCACTAATCCAGGATGCTACCCATTTAAGGGGTTTGGGCCGTGGACCAGCTTAAGAACCAGGAATCGGATCCAACCTCTTGTGTCTCCTCATCCTCACGCATGGCCGAAACTATATCGGACTTCTACTCATTCCAATTTACTCAATACTTACGTTAGGAGTTAGGTAGTTAGGAATTAGTAGAAGTCACACATCCAAGCCACATACACAATTACATTACTCATATACACATCCATACAAAATACAATACAATACACAAGTACACTATAATGTACAATACACTTCATCAACTTCCATTTATTTCATGAATTATACAAACTGATTGTTCAAGACAAACTTATCAAGAACAATATGAAACAAGCACAAGTAAGTGCAATAAAGTCTGATTCACGCATTTATCTTATTTAGGTGATCAAATAAGCACACAAATCGGGGTAACCAGGTTAGGATCCAGAGCATGAAGAAATCATACCTTTCACCATTGACTTAGGCTCATCGACTCCCTTCGGTGTTCAACTATTCGTATCCTAGCATACACATAGAGTTGGGTGGTTAATTAACTATAATTAACCTTACTCATTACTTTTTCCTAATGTTTCCCAGTTTACACTTACTAACTCATTGTTACATAAATACATTTACTTATGTTACTTACTTAAAATTATCTTCTAAGCTTGTTTATAGCTTTAATGACCTTTAAACCTCATTAATTAAGTCTTAATTATCTTATACTATCATTACCCTTCATTACCCTACCTTAGATTAGCTTTAAAACAATTTATGTGAAGATTTTCATGTGGTCCGGGTTACTGTCCGGGTTTACAAACCCGGACCACATGGTTTGAATACTCTTGGGTATGTTTTTCTACTGGTCCGGGTTTGTGTACTCCTTTGTAAACCCGGACCATATGTTTGGGAAAGGCTTCGGGTGTGAAAATGGGGTGGTCCTGGTTTAGGTCCTAGTTTACAAACCCGGACCATCCACCCTACACTACGTTCTGTATTGATTTTTGACTGGTCCGGGTTTCTGTACTGGTTTAGAAACTCGGACCAGTTGCAGTATTTACAAATATGCTAGTTTTTTTATTATGTTTCAACTCCAAATTTCTACCAATCTCTTCCCCAATATTTCTACATATAATCTAGGGTGTTTTGACCTTAATTAGGCAATCAAAACTAACATAATCCATCTTTATACCAATCTGTTGCATAACACTCTCCACTGTCAAATTTTCCCTCCTGTTACAGTTTTTGCTCTTCAACAATTGCTACAGGTTTTTCCTTTCTTCTTCCCATTATTCCTATGGCTCTTTCATTGCCTCATTTGCATTATACTCAACCCAAGTCTTACTCACTACCATACTTATTTACTCAGTCTCACACATTAATTCTTCCTTGTTTCTCCAACACATTCAAAAACCTCTTGCTACTGATTTTATATCCTTTCATTCTCTTTCTACAACTACTACTCCATAGTTACTAAACATCTCTACTAACTCCAATACACACCTTGGTTCTCCCATTCACCAAGTCATCCATAAATGTACATTTTCTACCAAAAATTTGCCATAGTTCACCTACAATTTCTACTTATCCACATACACACTTTTTCACCAAATTCATTCCTAATCTAGCCACACCCATACAAGGGTCCTACCAGCACTCAAGGCAATTCTCAATACACCATTACTCCATCAGACTCCAAGCTACACATTGATGCTATTTTCTCTTTGAATGGGGAAAACCCATGGAGATGAACTTCCTTATTTTGAAAAGAGGGAAGTGTTGAGAATGATGAGGGGATCACAAATAGGTAATTATTTTTGTGTTTGGAGCTTTAATGAAGCTTGAGCATGATATTGAAGTTGAAGTAGCCATGGGAGAAGGAGGAGAAAAATCGCTGCCATGGGGAAGAAGAAGAAGAAGGCTGGGAAGAAAAAGAGAGGAAAGAGAGGGGAAAAGGAGAAATGAGGGAGGAGAGAGGTATTTTTGCTTTTGTACCTTTCCCTCTCTTTCTTTCTTTTTCTTTCTTTCTTTTATTTACTTTGTGTGTGTTGTGGGGGGGGGGGGGGGGGCTGCTCCCTTAATAAAACCGGCCCCACATATTTATGTAATCTGGAGCATTTTCGTCTTTTACAGAAAACGCTTGTTATTTTACCCGGTTTTAGTACTATTCACTAACCAGGCCCGTTTTCTGGAATTTTCTCGTTTCTTTAATTTTATTGATTATTAAGCTTCCATTAATGCTTAATTATTGTTATTTAATGAATTATAATTTTTACGGGTTCGTTGACCACTTAAAGTCACGTTTTCGGGTTTTCTCGAAAAACGTGCGCTAAAGCTCTATTAGCGTTTTAATACATTATTTGGATCCGTTTTCTTCGGGAGTTGTTCCCATATATTATTTAGGCATTATTAAGCCTTTAGAATCCATATAATACGCTAACCGAGGTCTCATACCTCCTATGGTTATTTAACGCTTATTTAGCGTTTTTTGCTTTTTAAGCGTTTCTTTATTTCTTTTCGGTTTATTTTTCCTTACCAATTTACTTAGGCGTCATTAGGCCCTTAAATACGTATTAGGATAATTTTAATCGCTATATTTAAGTTCGGGGTATTTCAATAGTAATTATAACCTATAGTTATATTCTAAAAACTTCCGAACAGTCCTTAGGCTATTTATTTATTTCCAGCACTTTAAAACTTCTTATAATTACAATGTTGCCACATATATTATACAATGTTACTTATACTATATTTATAGTATTTAATTTCATAAATCATTATAACATATAGTTTAGGTTTATTAAATTTCGAACAGGCCCTAAGGCCTTCTTAATTTATTTTCTCACCCCACATACCTCTTATATTCACGGTTTTACCCCAGTTTTATAACCTATGTTTTTTATTTCATTAAAACCTTATATTATACACTTATCTTAATGTATAGCCTTTTATCAAATCCCAAAAATTACCAAACTTTACCTAAATGTTATAAACTATTATTTTAACCATATGAGCCCAAAACTTTTTGGTAATTGCATTTATACCCCCATAGTTTTGTAAATCTCATATTTAACTTATAATGTTGTTATAAGTTCACAATTTGATTACTTATGTAATAAATTTTGGTCAAAGCACCTAATATGGTCATGGTTGACCCAAGGAATTCTATTTGACCAAGTAACTTAATTTACAGTTTTGACCCATATTTTTCAAAAATTACATTTTTGACCCCAAACTTCACAAAACTTTATAAAAGTTATTTTAATAGTTTTCAAAGCTTAGTTTTCGGCTTTAATCATTATTTAGCCCCTAAATTTTTTTAATTGAAATCTAACCCCAAGATGTGCTCGGTAATATTTAATTAAATTGTAAACTTACTTTAAACTTAGTAAAACATAAAATTAATGGCCTAAAGTTCATGGCCTTAATACAAACCTTAACTTATAATATAAAATACATATAAATGTCATAAAAGACTTTAACAACTCACGGCTTTTAGTATATGTTTCCCAAATATCTTATAAATTGTGTTTTAACTCTTAATTAATTCCTATGACATTATATGTCACATAAACATTAGGTAAACTTACTAAAAATGTTATACAACATTTTAATACATAGTTTGGTCATAATAATTCTTATAAGCTCACGGTTCCCATCTTCCATACTCAAATAATTTTGTAAATTATATTTTGCCACTTATACTATTTTTCTATGACATTATAAGTCATTTATAAGCTAAGTAAGCTAGCCAAATATTGTACAATATTATAGTACACATTTAAATCATTTAATACTCCTTATGCTCTCGGTAGTAATTAAATGTGTGACCAATGACATAAAAACTATATAAAAAGAGAGTTAGGTATACTTACTTGGTTTTGAAGTAAATCTACCAACCATACACCCTCCATAGCTCACGGCTAATATATACACATGTGTTTAAGTTAGTTTTTTTTACATTAAACCACATACACATTTAATTAATACTTCATTTAGGTAGTAATTACCTTAATTAGACAAGCTTTCACACACACTTTTTCTCCAGCATTTTTGGACAGAACATTGCGCATATTCCAGCACTTACACGCCACCGTTTTTGCAAAGAAAGAGATGTGTATTAGACATCTTTTACCAAGGTTAATTAAGTACTAGTCAAGCATATTTTAACTTGATTCTCACCTTGATAATGTAAGCTCACAAGGGCTGTTAGTGCCTGTAATTTGAAGCCAAATGAGGTGTTAAAAATACCATTTGAACCAACACATACAACCGGTAATACAAGGTGGGGAAAAGTTGGAGTTTTACCTTGTTACAAAGGCCTAAAATGGAGTTCCCAGCTCCACATGATACGGCACTTGGAGAGATCCATATATGCATCGAAAGATCACATAAAGAGAGGCAAAATAAGCTGGAGAAAGTCAAGAACAAAACTGGTAATTAAAGAAAAGATGTTTAATGCATATTTTACTACATTAGGTTTCTCTTAGATGAGCTATCCTCCTCCTCTGATTTTTCCACCGAGAACCACTCATTTTCCAGCACAAACTCACACCAAATGGCTGGATGGAAGTAAGAATAGATGAACTCAAGGTAAAGAGGAAGAAGATGGACATATACATGACTTAAGGGCTTACCTATGTCAAGAGCTCTCATCCATGGATGGTGGCTGTTGTTCACGTATTGAGAGGAGAAAAGAGAGGGTTTGGAGAATGTAGTCTCGGCTGGAATGAAGGAGATGAAGAGAACTAGTCAAACTTGGCTTTTAAAAGTATTAATGATAGAGTTTAATGAATAGTTTTAAATGAGTCATACAAGATGTTTTTGGTGGCTTCATCTGATGGAGGGAAGCTCATAAGGATGCCATAAAAGGGGCTTCCAAGGTGGAGGATAGACTTGATTAGTTTATGACATAAATTGTATTAAACTTACTTTATAAAAGTAAAGGTACTTATGTGTCATATATGGATATATATGGGGCCGGTTAATGGATAAGAGGGAGCTGATAGTTAGGTGGCAATGGCTGGTCAAGCCAAAGAAATAACATTGACCATGAATTAGATAAGTAAATAAATGTTATAAAATACTATTCACACCAAATTACTCATGTTGATTTTATTTTAAAACTTTGACTTAGACCTTATAATATGGTGTATAATTTCACATAAATTTTACTATGAATGTAATCTAGTCTTTAAAGTGACATAAAACCAATACTTTTGAAGTTATACACAAAAATGTGCTTTAAGGTGTTTTAGTGCACATTTTGTGTTAAAGCTTGTTTTTGAGCTTGTTTTTCTTTGGTAATTGTTTTATTACATCCATAACGTGATTATAAGGCTTATACTTCAATTTGGAATCAAACGGAGGTCACAAGACCTTTAAGGCTTCTTAGAGCACATTTTGCCTTAAGTGACTTTTAAGCATGTTAATGCCTGTCCTTTGTGTAAATGTAACACCCCATCCAACTTTAACATACTTACAACAAACTGCAGCGGAAGAACAACCTCGTCACATTACTTAACTTGTTGGTGTTACACGCCGTTAGCCACCCACGTGGCTAACAAGGCTAATACATACACAATGTACCGGTCTGATGGGCTAAATTCCCGAGCAACTATACATTAGTATCCCTTTCCATTAACAACAACAATAATATACCTTATCAACTATACCGAGTATTTATAAACTGGTGCCGACAACAATATCGGTCTTACTACACCTACTGTATATACACACTTAAATGTTTACCCATGTACAATGACTACCCGTCCTACTCTCGAACGGCTTCCAGCACTTCGTACCTGAAATAGGAAAGAAGAGAAAGGGGTGGCCCCAAGGGGCTCAGCACCTTTGCTGGTATGGTAATCCCGCAGCCCACATGCTACCGGGCCACGCACAACTAATTGTCGTCTTAGCATGCAGTTGATTATATTTAAATCATGCATGTGACAATAACACACAACACTTAACATTTCGCCTCAATGGGCTCAACAATCGGATAATACATCCTACTTAACAAGTCACCCATGGTATTCATCATCCCTAGAGTGTTTCTCCTCCAACGGAGCTACTTCCTTAATAGACGACACATACCCTTAAATCGGGTTATCCTTAAACGCCTCTTATCACAAACGGGGAATCATATCCATGATCCACACACTCCACATTATACAACACACTTCACATTATACAACCTACAACATACACTACATACTACACTTAACAACACTTTGCACGTTTCTACGTGCACAACCTAATACCGCAATGAATACTGCATCACAACAAAACACATAACACAACGGGAATGGTTCGCTTAGGAACCGACCCAAACATTGTTTACACACTGGTGAGCCTAGAGAATGTTGCCAGTCTCATGATAAGCTCTATACAATAACAACAACATCATTACCGTCCTAATAGTTGGACGAGTAACTTAAGTTAAGGCGGTTCGGGTTTGGAGGTCCGAACACACACCACACAAACACATGTTCCCCCTAAACCGATCATAAGTCAGAATAGCCAAGCTTTGGAGTAAGCTAATGGGAGATCATAACCCGTGAGGGAAACAACCATAACAAAGAGAAGGGTAAGGCTAGGAAGGATACCCTCTCCCAAACAACGCGCGACCGGCCAAACCGGATTCCTCACTACTGTTAGTACATACTTACTTTAGACAATACTTAGAACCCCACTATGGAGCCTGTCACATAACAACTCATACAGTATTACAACTGGGTTAAACATACAAGGGAGATCCCTACATTCACAAACACATAACACACAATTAACACACGCATAGCCGTGGTTAGTACGTCCCATGGTTCGGGTCGTTTACTCCGAATACCGAACTCTCATGTGATCCTAGACTCAGTTAACTAAGGTTAACACTGCCGAGGTTAAATGGTATCGGAGTTGTACACGCCACATAAATGAATTACTGTAAACTCATTACATGTTTAATCTTACAACGTGGCAAACATACAGAAAAACACATTGGCATACAAGCCGTGTAATCCGGTAGGACGCAGGTTGCAAGAAAACCATACCTGTCACCGGAGTCCACTTATCCTGTCCATTTATGTTCCTCGAGCAATTCTCGAACAACTGTTAACATCACACGTGTTTTCATAACATCGGGGTTTGCTTGATCGTTTAATGTCAATGCTTAATTGTTCCCCGTTAACTTAGTTACATAACTTAACATTTTTAACTTGTTTTACTCTCACATTTTAATACAACTTTTAACCCACTTAGGTGTCATTAAAACTCCCCTAACATGTCCTTAACATCCTTATAACATCATTACCTACCAATCCCCATCATCACATATCATTCATAACCTTAAACCATGGTCTTGGTCCGACCGACCCACCGACCGTCCCACAACTGGGTCGGTCCATTACAGAACCCTTTTACTTCCTTACAGACATGCCCGTCCGACCCACGTCCGACCCACCATTCTGGGTCGGTCCATGTGCGAACATTTTTCCACCTTTGAAACTTGACCGACCGACCCATGTCCGACCCACCCTTTTGGGTCGGACCATTACCGAACACTTCCCTAACATCTAACAGAGGCTCGACCGACCCAAAAACTGGGTCGGCCCCTGGGGGTCGCCTTCTAAACTTACCAAAACTTTGCCAAATCTTCACCAAACTTCTCCTAGGCCTCTTAATGCTTCCTAACAACATTTGGTAACCTTATATCTCCACAAAATCCCAACACTTACAATGTTTTCTCCTTATGATTTCTAGGTGGCATTTCACCTATAATGACCACAACACCAAGGTGTTTCCTCTACACCATATCATCACCTCTCAACTTCTTTCTTACTAACTAAATCTCCTTTTCCACATCTTGCCAAACATCACTTATTCCTTGAATATCAACATTACCTAAACCTTAAACAAACTCCTCCAAGACTTACACACATCCACCAAACACACATTGAATTCCTAGAACTTCAAAGACACACCTAAATCCTTGCATCACTCTAAATCACCTTAATACATGTTTTCTTCTCAAGTAATCATTTATTCACCTTTAATACTTCCTAGTTCACCAAAACTCACTTAAAACACTTAGAACTTCTCACACATTTTTCCCAAATTTGACCATAGCTTCTCTTGTACTTACTCACATCCAAACACTTAGGTTTTTACCTTATTTCACTCAAGAACACCTAAAATCCATCAAACACATTTTTATACACAACTTCACACATTAAGCACTACATCACAATATAGTGCAAACTTAAATTGCTTGGCACTTAGGCCCTTAAATAACATGGCTCTTAGGCCCTTAAATTGCATAACCTTAAACACTGAATTTCCCACATAAATAATGCCTTTGACCTGCAAATACATACACCAAAACATATGTTCTTTTACTAGTCTCCTTGAGAACACTTTACTAGGTCATTTGCCATTGGCTCCTTAGGTATTTTATTAAGCAAATCAAGCTCATTTTCCTAAGGCATTTAAACTACATTGAGATAGTTTGTTTACCTCTTTCCTCACAAATTTCTTTCTTGTTTCCTTGTAAAACCGGTAGGGCATTTAGTTCCTTGCCAACTACCAAACATTGTACAAATAATAGAATGAGTATTCAAGCATTGTGCTTCATCTCATTATAAACCCTAGTTACACATATTGTTTTAACACTTAAGGTAATGTTTTACTTGGAATTGGAAGAGAACTTGAACAAGTATCAAGAGAGGACTCCTCCTAGCCCTTGGAAGATTCAAATGAAGCTAAAACAAACAAGATAAATACACCATTGTGAGGTGAATTTTCGGACAACATGAAAACATGGAGGAAACATGGATTTTCTTTGAGTTTCCTTACCTTGAAGCAAAGGAGATCATGAATGTGTGAAAAGGTGAGCTCAAGCTCCTTCAATGGTGAATCTTCATGGCACCAAAATGGAGTTCTTGAAGATTTGAAAAGATAGAAGTGTAGAGCTTGGTCTAACTAAGACAAATATAGTCTTAGATTTGATTTGGCCAAGGGAGCTAGAAGATACAAGTGAAAGAAGATGGAGAATGGCATGGTTTGCTGTAGCAAAACCGATGGAGCTTGGGAGAAGATGAAGAAGGCTACGGTGGGTGTGAGTGGGAAAGAAAGAATGAAGATTGGAATTGCTTTTGAAAGATATTTACATGTTATAAAGGTAACTTCTACTTTTTACTTACTTTTCCTTCTTTCTTTAATTTTTACTAGCTCATGGTGGTGAGTCACCACATGATAAAACCGGCCCCCATATAGTTAGAAGGGTGTTTTGGTCTTTGTTGACCAACTTAATCACTTATAACATTATATGTTACAAACTAGTTATAAAAATCACTATTCACCTATAACAAGGCACATAGAAGTGAAATTTTTGATTTCCCACTAATATGGCCACCCAAATGTGATACTATATAGTACACATGTTAATTAAAGAGTAATGATGGACATTTAGCCATTCAAAACTCATTTACAAGACAATTTTTCAAAAACGTTTTAAGACTCCTTAAAGCACATTTTGTGTTTTAACTTGTTTTCAAGCTTGGTTTTCTTTAGTAATTGATTTAATATGTTCATTAACATTTAAATAAGGTATAGGTATGACCATTAGGTCTTATACACATTTATCCCAAGCTTAGAGCACATTTTTGCTCATATTGACTTTAAGATATTTTCTTATGTTTTATTTGGTTTAACTGTCCACCAAAGTTTCTTAAGGACTTATTTAGCCTTATTAAATCATAATTAAATGTTATCAAGTCTTGGTAGGCTCTTTGGGTCCTAGCCAAGTTCACTCATAGCTTAGAGCATGTTTTTGCTCAAACTGTGTCTTAATGCTTTATTGCATTTATTATGGTTTAAATTGTTCACTGATGTTACTAAGGCACTTTAGCCTTTACATACCATAATTTGATATTTAAACCACATATCAAGGTTTGGGGTATTTCAATCTACCCCCCCTTAAAAGAACTTCGTCCTCGAAGTTCCACTTTTCACATATCATTAGATTAGAAACAGTAATCACTTGGAAATAAACTTCCTTAACCAAACACACTTTACATCACAACCTCGGACTTGATGGTCCGGGCAACACATTCACATCCACACATAACATAACATATCCAAATGATAACCTCGGACTCTATGGTCCGGGTATCTTAACAACACTTACACATACATAACAACCCCTTGACTCACTGGTCTTGGGTAACATAACAACATTTGGACACATAGGTCCTGGTAACATAACAGTCTTTAGACACCTAGGTCTATGTAACACCACACATTTAGACTCATAGGCCTTGATAGTATACACTTTAGGAAATCCAAGTCAAAACAACATTCATTACACATACCACACAACATGTCAGAGCATGTATAGCAATCAAAAATATCCTTGATATACACTTGATCCCGCAGAACCCGGTCGCGAGGACACCTTCCGTCCCCGTGCCTTTAGGAGATTAAAACAATCACATAAGTTTAAAATTTCCTTGTGAGGTTAAGTAAGAAGACTTTAATTATGTAAAGATCCATCAACGTTTTTATAAATACCAATTTAAAATCCTTTTGAAAACACACACAACTCCAAGTCCAACTTAAGCTCTTTGCTTCATTTCTTAGCGTGTTATTCGTGACCACTTATAGGGAGTTTCAAGAGTCATCCAACCCTGATGTGATCAGCATCAGTGTTGAACTATCCTTCCACCCCAATTTGTGTTCGGCTTCCCTTGATCACATGCAAATCAAGTTCCACCTCCCACTTCATTTCAAGCATCAAGTAATCACTCATTTCCAATTTTCTATCTTTTAAATCATTCTAATCATGATAACATCTCCAAAGGATAGAACTCCGTCTATCAGTTACCTCCATTCACTTTTATCCTGTTGCCTAGGAATCTTATTCTCACTAGGTTCTATGTCGGTATCATGCCCTTTCATGCATCACTTATATATATATATACATATATTTTATCCAAAATACAACACATATTTTATCCAAAATACAACACCTATATTTATCCAAAATACAACACCTGGTTTTACATTTATACACTTCGGGCTTTGTTCCCCGGGAGTTTATCTACTCCCCAACTTGTACAATCACACACAACTGTTAACAAACACACACATTATCACAATGGTATTCGCATCATCTGTGCGCAATACCACAATTAATCCATGAATGAAATGTGTATGTTTACATAAACCACACACCAATCATCAAACAAACAATAATTTTGTGCTATGCACAATATGAGTCACAGACATACGTACATTGTACGGTAAATACACCAAGTGGTTTTGCGCTCTACCCCCCTTAAAAGGGATTACGCCCACGTAATCAATCACTAAACATTAGCTTAAAATGTTTGCCGTCGTGAAGTATTAACTTCCACGCGTCTATTACACAATGGATTCTGATTAGAGGATCTTAACCATATTGGCGGTTTAGTCCCTAAACCAAGAATTCGCATTGGAGTTATAACTCGTAACCGGTTTCGGTCCTGGCCTGTGAGGCTTTTAGGCGTTAATAATTAGCCATCCACTCATATTCGTTATTCACGTTTTACATTTGAATCACTGGTTCACTAGTTTCTGCTGCGAAACTCTAAAAACTGTAGAGCTTAATTGCTCCCTTTTGTTATTCTTACTGTATTGTACACCCCCAATATCACCTTTATCTTGGTAATAATGGTTTCTCAACCGATGTGTGGTATCTTTTACCGTTAGCGAATTCGGTGAGTTATACACTTTCTATCCACTTCCATAACCATTTACTGTGTATACAGTTATGTATTTCACAATGATTGACTTTTTCTCTCCGACTTACTGTCGGTTGAGTTTGAGCTACTACCTAGTGTGTAGTGCTCTCTCAGCTATTTACAACCTTTGTGGTATATTCCATACCGATATTTGGCAGCTAGTGCTACTGTAGTCACTTACTATTAATCATATTTCCACGTTTGGTTTTGTACAAGTACTTTTTATTGGTGCGGCCTTGCATTTCCTATGCATCGGCCATTATAACATTATTCCTCCATATTTAACATGTTTCCAATTTCTAGCTATCTCATTCGATCATTACTGCGCAAGTGCAATACCAAAACACTCAGTCATACAGAGTGCAGAGGCGTAAACTCTTGACAGTAAATCCCTTATGTGATTCGCCATGGAATTCACACTGAGTTCCTCGTCACACAGTACCTACCACTGGCTTATTGCTCAGTTAGTTTAACATCACTTGCTTGTATGTCCATTGGGTTTAACTCACAACTTGTCTTATCTGTTACGTTTTCGTTTAACAACATTTATACAACGGTCGCTTGTTGCGCACCGTGCTCTTACTTATTGTATAGCATCAGCTTATATCGTATCTGCTGTCACCTCAACTTCCACACATAAACTTACATTATTCACATTATGGTTCATCCCTCATTTGGATGAGCATCGATCATTCGAGTCACAAGCCGGCATTATCCAGCCAGGTGCTTCACTTTATACACACACTACTAAGCTAATTTCTCTTTCAATAACAACATGGTCAATCCTTAACATACTTCTTGAACTTGATTCACATAACTACCGCTCCTGCGGTGTCACAATGTCGAGAGGTATCCCCACTCTTAATGCAGTGGTTCGTTTACCACTCTATTCGCTTATACAACCTAAACTTCTACCATCAATCGAATTTATATGATATATCCTACTTTGGATTATAAGCCTTATTTGCCTTGAGCTGGGCCATTATAGGCTGTCCACACACATGTACTTCTCTGTACAATATTACAAGTCGTTGCATCACGTTTCCTTTCATGGGATGCCCCTTAGGTTTGTCAGTCCGTCTCCTGACAACTTATGTCTAAACTGTGTGTTAGTTTCAACCCTTGTGCTTCTGTCATGTCATTTTGTTCAACAATTGTTGATGCGAACACCCTTCAAGGATTGCTCCTGGGTGTTGTTAAGTTATGCCTTTACATTTGGCTCACACTTATGGTACATTCCGTTAGCTACGCCTTTCGCGTTCTTTACTGGTTATTATCTTCTTCTGTGAAGATTAACATTTCCTGGTAGTGTAGGTACTCATTCTGGGAATTTATCCGTTCATTGTACATTAATGTGTCCACATTAGGCATCTGCTTGCCATGTACAGGCTGGGTCACCATTCCAGCTATAATGTTTAACCCTAAGGATCCTTAAGACATATGTGGTGTCTTTACATAACAGTTAGTGCACTTCGCACTTCCTAACTCTTAAACATTTCTTTGAAAGGAGTTCACTAACCCTTTTAGTTTGTTAACTAACTGAATTCCTAACTTCAACTATTCCTTGTAATCCTTAGCTCTCGTTTGATTTATACTGTTGACCGTAGACGGAGTCGACTACTTCCCTGTTTCGGACTCTACTCGTATACATATATGGGGTATCTTATGATACATTGCTACTTACCAACTAACCTATAGGTAGGTCTGTCAGGCCCACATGCTCCTATCGGAGTGCGGTCGTCCCACAAACAAGTTGGTACACTTGTAGTGTCCGTCACACGCCTAGGTGAAGTATTCTGTTGTCAACTCCCTTATATTGTCCCGTGACAATATTCATTCTTATTCCCGAACTTAATCGCGGGAAGGTTTATCCGTGTTGTATCCTTGTCAACTGCTCTTGGTTTTACTGGATGGTTTAAAAGAAGGTTGGAAAGAAGTGTTGGTTGAAAGAAAATCTGGTTTGAAAGAAAAGGGTTTGAATAAATCTGGGTTTAAGAAAAATTTTCATGGTTTACAACATCTTCTTACCTTAACCAAGTCTAGCTTCTTGCTGACTGGTGTACTTCCAATTTCAAAGGTCAGGCTGTTAAGCCCTCCCATAGGTGGTAATGTTCACACTTAACTTCGTGGTACTTTACTAAGTACTTGTACGTGTTATAAATTTCCCGAACAGCCCTGTTATAGCAGCACTTGCTATGGCAAGTGCGCATGCTAATGGCTATCAGTTTAACACATACCGGTTGTGGTATTGTTTTTACCCGCACTGTCATCAGTGGCCTTGTTGGCCCTCACTGATTTACTGTCTTGATAATAACTTGTCTAGGTGACTTCTCACTGTATTCACATAATAATCATTAACTAGGGTATTTCCATTCTGGGAGACCCCTTTTTTTTTGTCGTATTCTCTTTATAGCCCGTTCCACGCACTTGTCGTGGTACTGAGACTTGTCTTTGTTGGGCACTACGTTGTAGTTCCTTTGTCGGTTGGTATACCGTTGGTGTTTTATTTATCAACTGTGGTTCCGTAGAACTTGTCTCGGGTTTTCACTAATTCACTTCTTGCCTGTTGCACAGTTGGTGCGTTGCAAGTTAGTTATTTCTCGACTGCTTAGCATGGACCCAGGTTGCCGGAAATTCTATTCTCCAATACACAAGATCCTTCATTCATTGCTATGAATGGTTAACATTATTCAGATGGAGACAGTCTCCGGGATTCCAGTTTTCGGGATCTACCGTATGACAGGTTCTCCGTACCCTAAGGGTATTTAATAACAGCCAGATCGGGTATTCCCGAGTATGAGAGGACTTTTCATCTCTCTGGCGTTGTTTCCCCAAGTTATATACAGGATTGTGGAGGGTGGGATGGATATTGTGTTTCCAGTAGTCACTGGTAGTTCCTAACTAGCGTATCTCTACGCTATCACTAACCCTTAACCCAAAGTACTTAAATCCTAACTCGGTACTTCCTAAGCTCGGTAATTCAGTCATCAGAGCGATACTTCGCTCTGATACCACTTTTTGGTAACACCCCATCCAACTTTAACATACTTACACAAACTGCAGCGGAAAGAACAACCTCGTCACATTACTTAACTTGTTGGTGTTACACGCCGTGAGCCAACCACGGGCAACAAGGCTAATACATAAACAATGTACGGTCTGATGGGCTAAATTCCCGAGCAAACTATTAACATTAGTATCCCTTCCATTAACAACTACAATAATATACAACCTTATCAAATACCTAGGTATTATAAATGGTGCCGACAAAAATATCGCGCTTACTACACTCACTGTATATACACACTTAAATGTTACACATGTACAATGACTACCTATCTATCGAACGGCTTCCGACTTCGTACCTGAAATAGGAAAAGAGAGAAAGGGGTGGCCCAAGGGGCTCAGCAACCTTTGCTGGTATGGTAATCCCGCACCCACATGCTACCGGGCCAGCACAACTATTGTCGTCTTAGCATGCAGTTGATTATATTTAAATCATGCATGTGACAATAAACACACAACACTTAACATTTCGCTCCAATGGGCTCAACAATCGGTAATACATCCTACTTAACAAGTCACCCATGGTATCATCATCCCTAGGGTTTTCTCCTCCAACGGAGCTACTTCCTTAATAGACGACACATACCCTTAAATCGGGTTATCCTTAAACGCCTCTTATCACAAACGGGGAATCATATCCATGATCCACACACTCCACATTATACAACACACTTCACATTATACAACCTACAACATACACTACATACTACACTTAACAACACTTTGCACGTTTCTACGTGCACAACCTAATACCGCAATGAATACTGCATCACAACAAAACACATAACACAACGGGAATGGTTCGCTTAGGAACCGACCCAAACATTGTTTACACACTGGTGAGCCTAGAGAATGTTGCCAGTCTCATGATAAGCTCGTTATACAATAACAACAACACTCATTACCGTCCTAATAGTTGGACGAGTAACTTAAGTTAAGGCGGTTCGGGTTTGGAGGTCCGAACACACCACACAAACACATGTTCCCCCTAAACCGATCATAAGTCAGAATAGCCAAGCTTTGGAGTAAGCTAATGGGAGATCATAACCCGTGAGGGAAACAACCATAACAAAGAGAAGGGTAAGGCTAGGAAGGATACCCTCTCCCAAACAACGCGCGACCGGCCAAACCGGATTCCTCACTACTGTAGTACATACTTACTTTAGACAATACTTAGAACCCCACTATGGAGCCTGTCACATAACAACTCATACAGTATTACAACTGGGTTAAACATACAAGGGAGATCCCTACATTCACAAACACATAACACACAATTAACACACGCATAGCCGTGGTTAGTACGTCCCATGGTTCGGGTCGTTTACTCCGAATACCGAACTCTCATGTGATCCTAGACTCAGTTAACTAAGGTTAACACTGCCGAGGTTAAATGGTATCGGAGTTGTACACGCCACATAAATGAATTACTGTAAACTCATTACATGTTTAATCTTACAACGTGGCAAACATACAGAAAAACACATTGGCATACAAGCCGGTGTAATCCGGTAGGACGCAGGTTGCAAGAAAACCATACCTGTCACCGGAGTCCACTTATCCTGTCCATTTATGTTCCTCGAGCAATTCTCGAACAACTGTTAACATCACACGTGTTTTCATTAACATCGGGGTTTGCTTGATCGTTTAATGTCAATGCTTAATTGTTCCCCGTTAACTTAGTTACATAACTTAACATTTTTAACTTGTTTTACTCTCACATTTTAATACAACTTTTAACCCACTTAGGTGTCATTAAAACTCCCCTAACATGTCCTTAACATCCTTATAACATCATTACCTACCAATCCCCATCATCACATATCATTTCATAACCTTAAACCATGGTCTTGGTCCGACCGACCCACCGACCGTCCCACAACTGGGTCGGTCCATTACAGAACCCTTTTACTTCCTTACAGACATGCCCGTCCGACCCACGTCCGACCCACCATTCTGGGTCGGTCCATGTGCGAACATTTTTCCACCTTTGAAACTTGACCGACCGACCCATGTCCGACCCACCCTTTTGGGTCGGACCATTACCGAACACTTCCCTAACATCTAACAGAGGCTCGACCGACCCAAAAACTGGGTCGGCCCCTGGGTCGGTCGCCTTCTAAACTTACCAAAACTTTGCCAAATCTTCACCAAACTTCTCCTAGGCCTCTTAATGCTTCCTAACAACATTTGGTAACCTTATATCTCCACAAAATTCCCAACACTTACAATGTTTTCTCCTTATGATTTCTAGGTGGCATTTCACCTATAATGACCACAACACCAAGGTGTTTCCTCTACACCATATCATCACCTCTCAACTTCTTTTCTTACTAACTAAATCTCCTTTTCCACATCTTGCCAAACATCACTTATTCCTTGAATATCAACATTACCTAAACCTTAAACAAACTCCTCCAAGACTTACACACATCCACCAAACACACATTGAATTCCTAGAACTTCAAAGACAACACCTAAATCCTTGCATCACTCTAAATCACCTTAATACATGTTTTCTTCTCAAGTAATCATTTATTCACCTTTAATACTTCCTAGTTCACCAAAACTCACTTAAAACACTTAGAACTTCTCACACATTTTTCCCAAATTTGACCATAGCTTCTCTTGTACTTACTCACATCCAAACACTTAGGTTTTTACCTTATTTCACTCAAGAACACCTAAAATCCATCAAACACATTTTTATACACAACTTCACACATTAAGCACTACATCACAATATAGTGCATAACTTAAATTGCTTGGCACTTAGGCCCTTAAATAACATGGCTCTTAGGCCCTTAAATTGCATAACCTTAAACACTGAATTTCCCACATAAATAATGCCTTTGACCTGCAAATACATACACCAAAACATATGTTCTTTTACTAGTCTCCTTGAGAACACTTTACTAGGTCATTTGCCATTGGCTCCTTAGGTATTTTATTAAGCAAATCAAGCTCATTTTCCTAAGGCATTTAAACTACATTGAGATAGTTTGTTTACCTCTTTTCCTCACAAATTTCTTTCTTGTTTCCTTGTAAAACCGGTAGGGCATTTAGTTCCTTGCCAACTACCAAACATTGTACAAATAATAGAATGAGTATTCAAGCATTGTGCTTCATCTCATTATAAACCCTAGTTACACATATTGTTTTAACACATTAAGGTAATTGTTTTACCATGGAATTGGAAGAGAACTTGAACAAGTATCAAGAGAGGACTCCTCCTAGCCCTTGGAAGATTCAAATGAAGCTAAAACAAACAAGATAAATACACCATTGTGAGGTGAATTTTCGGACAACATGAAAACATGGAGGAAACATGGATTTTCTTTGAGTTTCCTTACCTTGAAGCAAAGGAGATCATGAATGTGTGAAAAGGTGAGCTCAAGCTCCTTCAATGGTGAATCTTCATGGCACCAAAATGGAGTTCTTGAAGATTTGAAAAGATAGAAGTGTAGAGCTTGGTCTAACTAAGACAAATATAGTCTTAGAATTTGATTTGGCCAAGGGAGCTAGAAGATACAAGTGAAAGAAGATGGAGAATGGCATGGTTTGCTGTAGCAAAACCGATGGAGCTTGGGAGAAGATGAAGAAGGCTACGGTGGGTGTGAGTGGGAAAGAAAGAATGAAGATTGGAATTGCTTTTGAAAGATATTTACATGTTATAAAGGTAACTTCTACTTTTACTTACTTTTCCTTCTTTCTTTAATTTTTACTAGCTCATGGTGGTGAGTCACCACATGATAAAACCGGCCCCCATATAGTTAGAAGGGTGTTTTGGTCTTTGTTGACCAACTTAATCACTTATAACATTATATGTTACAAACTAGTTATAAAAATCACTATTCACCTATAACAAGGCACATAGAAGTGAAATTTTTGATTTCCCACTAATATGGCCACCCAAATGTGATACTATATAGTACACATGTTAATTAAAGAGTAATGATGGACATTTAGCCATTCAAAACTCATTTACAAGACAATTTTTCAAAAACGTGCTTTAAGACTCCTTAAAGCACATTTTGTGTTTTAACTTGTTTTCAAGCTTGGTTTTCTTTAGTAATTGATTTAATATGTTCATTAACATTTAAATAAGGTATAGGTATGACCATTAGGTCTTATACACATTTATCCCAAGCTTAGAGCACATTTTTGCTCATATTGACTTTAAGATTTTTTATGTTTTATTTGGTTTAACTGTCCACCAAAGTTTCTTAAGGACTTATTTAGCCTTATTAAATCATAATTAAATGTTATCAAGTCTTGGTAGGCTCTTTGGGTCCTAGCCAAGTTCACTCATAGCTTAGAGCATGTTTTGCTCAAACTGTGTCTTAATGCTTTATTGCATTTATTATGGTTTAAATTGTTCACTGATGTTACTAAGGCACTTTTAGCCTTTACATACCATAATTTGATATTTAAACCACATATCAAGGTTTGGGGTATTTCAGTAAAAGTGTTGTCCAATAATTTTATTTCATTTATTTGTGTGTTAATATGCCTAGGAATAAATTTTAGACCCTAAGGAATTCATTTGGGCATATATTTGCCCTAAATGGTCAAAGGGTGCAATATTTGCTTTATGTTGACCATTGTTGTTTTTAAATTAGTTTTAAGGCATGTTTAGGCCTTAATTAAATTGATTAAATGTTCAATTATTTAGGGGTATTTCACAGCGAGGATAGAGAGATCGCAATCATGGTATGATAATTGCATTTAGAAAGTGCTTGAGTAGCCGTGAGCTGATTGACCTAAGTTTTAAGGGAGATATATGCACCTTCATGAACAAACAATGGGAACGCCATAATACTTTGAGTCGGCTTAACAGATTTGTTGCTACCCGTAGTTGGTCCATCCTATTCTCCTCTGCTCAAAATATACATTTAAGATCAGGTCGAGTGAACCATAGACTGATTAAACTTAACCTCCAACCAATGTTGCACAGGGGTTCTCGACGCTTTCGGTTCGAAAACTGTTGGGCGAATGATCTAGAATGCAAGCAGATAGTCGATGACTTTTGGATGAATCAAAATTGCCAAGGAAACTTCTAAAACATTGCGATTTCATGTGGAAATGTGCTAAAATGCTGAGAAGTCACAAATTTAAAGATAAGAATAGGATGTTAGAAGTGATCAAGGAGGAAGTTAAGTTTGTGGCCAACTTGTCTCCCACTACTGAATCTATGGAAGATGGAGGCACCATAATCAGGAGCTGGATGCTTGCCTTCTTCGGGAGGAATCAATTTGGGTGCAAAGAGCTAGGCAGAAATAGGTGCAGGAAGGCGACCGTAACACCTTGTTCTTCTGCAATAAAGTTCAAGCCCGAAGTCGAAAAAACACTATCATAGAATTGAGAAACAGTGCTAGAGTGATTGCCGCTCTGAAATACCCTAAGTTTCTAAGGAATAATTTAATTTACTAATTAAGTCCTAATTAGCTATAAAGCATCTTTAAACCCTAATATTAACATAAGTACACATTATGACCAAAAATGACCTTTAAGACTTACCTTGTTCTATTTTAGTTCCTTTGTCTTGAAAACTCCTTTCTAAGTGTTGTTGGACAAAATTTGGGCATATTAAGAGAGTTTCTAGCAGTTAACTCCTTAAAGTACTCTTTTGGAGTATTGGACTAGAATGATCCAATAGCATGGTGACAACCAAGCTAGTAGGTGATGCAGCAGCTAATAAGTGTAGTAAGTATACAAGTAGGTGAGCCAGCAAGCAAGCTAGCAAGTAGGATGTTATCCTGGGGTGGCAAGTTAGAAAGCTAGCAAACAAGTAGGACGTCTTAAGCATGAGGTGTCAAGTTAGGATTGGAAAATACTAAGACCAATAGGAGTTTTACACTTAAACAAGCTAGTAGGAGGTGGCAACACCCCATTAGTGGTGTTTTGGTTGAAATACAACCACACATCCTTTTCCTTCATCTTAAGTAATATGGTTTCCTAAGCTCTTTTGATGGTCTAATGAGCTTAAAGCTAGCCAAAAGAAGATAAAGCTTCCCACAACCTTAACCATTCAGCCATGACATGTCAATATAGTATTAGGCCACACCTTGGTCCAATGGAATCAAGCCAAGCCAAAACAAGAAGGTGGCTTCTGCCCTCATCCTCCCTTAGTCACCCTTGTGTTGTCATTAATATGTTAAGACACATTATGGAACCAATAGGAAGCTACCAAGTGCAGAACAAGGTGTCATCACTTAAGGACATTACCACCTTAGAAAGGAAGCTAGCCAAGCTGATCCCATTGCCTATAAATAGCATCAGCCACCACTCCAAAATAATCCATCCAGCACCAAAAAACATTAGCTTTCATTAAGAGAGAAAGAAGGCAAGAAGAGAAGGAAGGTTACCTAGGAACTAGTCTTGGCCGAGTGCAAGGAAGAAGAAGAGAGGTCCTTGTTCCATTCTCCCCTTCCCAGATCATTCATCCACTATCTAAACCTCTTATAAATCAGTAAGGAAAGAGCAAAGAAGGAATTCCATATAGGAGGAAGATCTTGGCCAAGAGGAGAAGGAAGAATGAGAGCTTCATTGTTGCCCGTTTTCTATGTAAGGTGTTCTTATAGTGCTTTCCATCCATTCCTAGTACTCCACGGCCAAAAATGAGAAGGGAAGATCAAGAAAGCTTACTCCACCTATCCATCTCTCTAGGTGCTCCAAAGGTATCATAAGGTGTCCAGCTCCAAGCAAAGTTTTCCAAGGTTTTAAGGAAGGTTTTCTTCACCATTCTATATGGTAACTTCACGACTACAATTACGTGTTTTCAAGGATTAGTATTCCTATATAAACCATTTAAATTCGTAGGTATTTTAGATCATAAAAACATGGAGTTAGAAACATGCTTTAAGGTAGAAAAATCTTTCTGAGAACCTATCCTATGTAGCCGAGTATATGGGGAGTAATTTGGAGGGTTTTAATCAGGTTTTATGAACTATATTAATCTAGAAACTAATACGATCATGTGAGGTAATGTTATGGTCAAAAAGGAATAAAGCTAACTAATGAATGAATCTTAAGAAATTTGAGTTGTAAGATCTATACACGATCACCTAATTGTAGGAAGTGTTCTAAGTGTTATTATCAAGTGGTTGTAAGTTAAACTAGACCTTATCTAATATAGACTATCATGACCGAAGCTATATAGGTTTATCTAAGAGGAGTTACACTTAATCTAAGTAGAAGTCATGGTTAGAATTAACCTAGGATTTGAGGCCTTTAGGGCCAAATGGATTGGATATTGTTGGCTATGTTTCTAAGTGTAAAACTAAAACTAAATAGAAATAATCTATTGCCAATTAAACTACTATACTAATTTGGTTAAGAGGTTAGCAATGATGGCTGAGTTGGTTAGAAGATATTATGATGAATTTGACTTTGTACAATACATGAAGTATTGTTGTTTAAGTTATGAAACTGTTATGGATAAGTGGTAATCTATTATAACCAAATTGGTTGTTGGATAATTGAGTGAAAATGACTTGGTTTCAAGATAAGAACTATGGTTGTGTAATTTACCAAGTGGATATGGTTAATAGTGTTTGATATGGCAAGAAGTGTTGTTATTCTATGCTATGCTATATGAACTATACTTGAGCTCTTATTATAATTTTGTTGGGTTGATATGGTGTGCTATGATATGCACTTGTATAATATGTCTATGATTAATCTATTAAGCGATAAGATGAAAATGGAATGTATGAATGAGTTTGGAAGTGGAAATGATATGGCCAAGTTGGAACTTTGGCAGTAAGTGCCTCATTATGCTTTATTTAGCTCATGGTATGCCGCAGGATCCATGGTACACTTCATGGTTTCCTACTCTATAGTTTAAAGGTATTGTAGGGGGTGTGCACATCTTTTAGGGACTAGAGTGCGGATGGTAAAGGTTAGATTGCCTACAAGATCAAGGTTTAACCCTAGACTTGGTTTGGATGGAAATGGAAGATTGGTTGTTAAGAAATGTTAATGAATTGGATAATAACCTTGCTGTGCACATTTGGTAGTGTTATTGCTATTATTTGAGATATGGAATGATTTAAGTATGGTTATGTGATAGTGACTACTTTATTATGCTATTTTCCTGATGGTTGCTTGATTTTACTCTGCATTGTGATTCCACGTGGTATTTTCTCTATGATTGCATGACTTACCACTAATACAGGAAATGATGGGGAACATAGCCAATAATATCCAATCCATTCGACCCTAAAGGCCTAAAACCCCAGGTTAATTCTAACCCTGACTTCTACTTAGATTAAGGTGTAACTCCTTTTAG
Source organism: Limonium bicolor (assembly GCA_023374045.1). Lineage (NCBI taxonomy): Eukaryota > Viridiplantae > Streptophyta > Magnoliopsida > Caryophyllales > Plumbaginaceae > Limonium > Limonium bicolor. The sequence continues at coordinate 304,227,297 of CM041780.1, forward strand.
ATAAACCTATATAGCTTCAGTCATGATAGTCTATATTAGATAAGGTCTAGTTTAACTTACAACCACTTGATAAGAACACCTAGAACACTTCCTACAATTAGATGATCAGGTATAGATCTTACAACACAACTTTCTTAAGATTCATTCATTAGCTATCTTTATTCCTTTTCGACCATAACATTACCTCACATGATCATATTAGTTTTTAGATTAATATAATTCATAGAACAAGATTAAAACCCTTCAAATTAATCCCCATATACTCGGCTACATATGATAGGTAACTAGAAAGATTTTTCTACCTTAAAGCATGTTTCTAACTCCATGTTTTTATGCTCTAAAATACCTAAGAATTTAAATGGTATATAGGAATACTAATCCATTAAACACATAGGTTTGAGAAGGGATGGTATTCTTGAAGTTACCGTATAGAATGGTGAAGAAAACCTTCCTCAAGACCTTGGAAAACTTTGCTGGGAGTTGGACACCTTAACACACCTTGAGACACCTAGAGAGATGGATAGGTGGAGTGAGCTTTCTTGATCTCCCCTTCTAATTTTTGGCCGTGGAATACTAGGAATGGATGGAGAGCATTCTAAGAAGACCTTACCTTGAAAATGGGCAACAATGAAGCTCTCATTCTTCCTTCTCCTCTCGTCCAAGATCTTCCTCCTTGATGGAATTCCTTCTTTGCTCTTTCCTTACAGATTTATAAGCGGTTTAGATGGTGGATGAATGATCTTGGTAGGTGAATGAAACAAGGACCTCTCTTCTTCTTCTTTGCTTTGGCCATAACTAGTTCTTAGGTAACCTTTCTTCTCTTCTTGCTTTCTTTCTCTCTTAATGAAAGCTTAAATTTTGGTGTTGGATGGAGTATTTTGGAGTGGTTGATGATGGTATTCATAGGCAAGGGAATCATCTTGGCTAGCTTCCTTACTAAGGTGGTAATGTTCTTAAGTGATGACACCTTGTTCTCACTTGCTAGCTTCATATTGGTTCCATAATGTGGCTTAGCATATTACTGACAACACATGGCTAACTACGAAACGATGTGGGCGGTAGCCACCTTTTTCCTATGTCTTGGCTTGATTCCATTGGACCAAGGTGTGGCCTAATACTATATTGACATGTCATGGCTGAATGGTGAATGGTAAAGGTTGGGGGGAGGCAGCAGCCTTGTCTTCTTTTGGTTAGCTTTAAGCTTATTGGAACATCAACTAGCTTAGGAAATCAAATTTCATAAGATGGAGGGAAGGATATGTGGTTGTATTTCAGCCAAAACCACCAATGGGGTGTTGCACCTTCTACTAGCTTGCTTAGGTGTAAGTGTCCTATTGATCTTAGTATTTGCCAATCCTAACTTGAAACCTGGCTAAAGATGTCCTACTTGCTTGCTAGCTAACTTGCTACCTTGGGATAACGCCCTACTTGCTAGCTTGCTTGATGAGTCACCTACTAGCTTGGTTGTCACAATGCTATTGAAGAATTCTAGCCTAATACTTCAAAAAGAGTACTTTAAGGAGTAAACAGCAAGGAACTCTCTTAATATGCCCAAATTTTGTCCAACTACACTTTGAAAGGTGTTTTCAAGACAAAGGAACTGAATAGAACAAAGTAAGTATTAAAGGTCATTTTTGATCCTAACTTGTACTTATGTTAATATTAGGGTTTAAAGACGCTTTATAGCTCATTTGGATTTAATTAGCAAAGTAAATCATTCCCTAGAAACTTGGGGTATTTCACTTTCAATGGCACTCCATTGAAAGCTTGGCTCATAATCATTTTTTTGATCTGTTTCGGTCTTCGCAACCTCAGCAAAACCCTCATCTATTGGCTTGTGTTGAATACAGGGTTTTACATGATCAGTTTGAGACCCAAGGGAAAGATCCACTAAGGAGGATGTCATTTCGGCTCTTAAACAAATGCATCTTAGGAAGGCCCCCGAACCTGATGGTATGAATGAAGTTTTCATCAATTCCTTTTGGGATACTATCAAGAACAACTTTGTGGAGTTTGCTTTGGACATTCTCTACTCGGATACTATGCTGATGGGCTTGAACCATACAAACATTGTTCTAATTCCGAAATGAATGGGAGCTACCTCAATAATTGATTATCGACCTATTGCCTTATGTAATACTCTCTACAGGGTGGTTGCTAGAGTTTTGACTAACCGGGTCAAGGATACTATTAGCGCTGTCATCTTAGAGAGCAAAATAGCCTTCATTCTTGGGAAACTGATATTGACAATATTATCACAGCCCATGAGCTCATCCACTCTATGAAATGCTCTAATGCCACCAAAAGGGGTCACTTTTCTCTCAAGCTTGACATGGCAAAGGCATTTTATAGAGTCGAATGGTCATTTGTTTTGGCGATTCTCTGTAGTATGGGTTTTCGTCATAGATGGATAAAGATTGCCGAAAATGTATCACCACTGTCTCTTTCTTTGTTCTTATCAATGGCCATCCAGGACATAGTTTTTTGTGGGAAAGAGGCCTCTGTGGGGATGGAGAGACAAAAGTTCTGAGAATTCAAGAGAAGGTAATAGTGAGATGAGCCATTTATCATTATGTTAAGTGTCAAGTGGAAGTACAGTGTTGTATAGAGAACCGGCATCCTAACCGACTGATTGACTTGAACCTTGTTCCTGCATGACCCGAACAATTCGATCAGTCACTCGCCATCTTTTTTCATTGTTTATCTCTTTGAAAATAAAAAACCAAAAGGCCTTTAGGACTCTATATGTAACCAAGGGATGGAAGGGCAGAGGCCTTTGGTGTCCCTTCCAGTCAAGAATTTGGTCCTCACTATCACTAACAAATATGCTTTTCTCTAATGCCTTTTTTAATTAATGGTTTAATATTCTAGCAACTTAGGCATAGAGTAACCACGCCAATCCATTCCGAACTTGGTGGTTAAATTCTATTGCGGTTACCAATTCTCTTTGTCTGGTGCATGGATACGTTATCTTCGAGCCTTCGTACCTCAGCTCAGTCTAGAGCGATCAGATAATTTTCTATGCGTGGCATGAACTTTGACATATCTAATCTCCTCTTTACCGATGGTTATGTTATTTTAGTCAATCTAGAAGCGATAACACCAGGAAAATTATGCACATCATTGATGAATTCCGTGAAGTGTCTGGACAGTGCATGAACCCGGTCAAATCTGGTCTTATGTTCTCAAAAAAATTAGATTGTAACATCAGAAGGGATATCTCCAATATCATTGGAGTTAGAGAGGTGAATGATCTGGGATTATACTTGGGTTTCCCTAGCACAGTTGGAAAACACAAAAATCATGTTTTTGGATATATTGGAGACAAAATCTATAAGAGAGTCCAAAGTTGGGACCGAGCTTTGTCCCAAGCAGCCAGAGGTATCCTTTGAAATCAATTTTATAAGCGATCCCCTCTTACTTCACGGGTGTCATATGCCTTCCTCAATCCCTCATCTAAGAGATTCAAGGTATTATCAGAAGATTCTAGTGGTCAGGCCAAAAGGGTCTATCATGGCAAAAATAGGAAATTCTTTACGATAGTTTAGATGAAGTAGGTATGGGCTTGCGTGATCTTCGGGCCTTAGACAATGCTTTATTAGCTAGGCGGGGATGACGTACTCTGTAGCAACCAGCTATTCTCATCTCCTAGGTCCTCTCAACCAAATACTTTCAAGGTTGCTTGCTCGAGGTGAGTGTGGGGCCAAAACCAAGTCATTTATGAAGATCCATTAGTAGTACTATCAACCTCCTTAAGGTAGGAGCTAGGAACGATTGACAATGGACTTGGAAACTACAACCTCTCGCTAGGAGCCATGGCAATGTGGCTTGGTTGATTAACCCATCTTGGAACATGGGAAGAGTTTGTAGTTGGTTTTCGAGAGATGATTGTAATGTCATTCTAAGTACAATCCTTCCTTTTTCCCCAAGGCCTAGCTCTTGAAGTTGGGGATGGGCAAAGCATGGGAAATTCATAGTGAAATAAGCTTATTTCATGACTAGGATCTTTTCCTTTCTAGAAGCAGCTTCCTCCTCGCTGGGCTCTCTAATTGGTGCTGCAATGAGGAGACTCTGAAAATGACCCATTCCTCCGCGGGTCAAATTATTTGCTTGGAAACTCTTCTAAGGCAACATCTCGTGTAGTGCCATCGTCTCCAAACAATTTAATAGTAACAGACCATGTTACTGTCCTCTCTGTGGAAAGTACAAAAACATCTCACTCATACTCACCAAATGCAAGTTTGCTAAAGACTGGTGGAATCTGAAGGGAGTAACTTGGCCCCACACTATTACTGATGAACACTGGTTTCGTGACTGAATCCTTTCACTCTACGCACATGGAGACCTCAACCTAGCTCTGAAGACTATCACGTTATGTTGGAAACTGTGGTATACGCGATGCCAGGTCAGTCATGGTAGGGTACCCTCCTTTTCTCATGGTATGGACTAGGCAGCCTCGTTCCTTGAAACTAACACCCCAACCTTTATGCTCCCTATCCGCGGAACGAATGAGGTGGTGTCCCTCCAGGGTTACATCAATGTGCACGTTTGATGGTAGTGCTTCCAAAAGGAGGCTTGGGGCTTTAAGACATCAGCAAGGATTCTTGCAATTGTCGTCTTAAGTGAATCTATCCCTTGTACACCTCAAGTTACTGAGCCAAAAGCTCTCCTCCTGGGCATACAGCTCGCTGTTTGATTTCATAATTCGTGTATTTGTATCTTCTCTAATTGTCTCACCATTATCGATTGCTAAAACGAAAGAGGACAAGTGTGTCAGGATATTGATCTTATTCTCATATAGACCCTTAGGTTATCTTCAAGGATTCAAAATGTTAGCTGAAATTTCAAACCTAGAACAAATAATATTAAAGCACATCTATTAGCTAATATAGGTAAAACAAAAGAGCTCAATGGTGTTTGGCTCGATAACTTCCTCTCATGTATCATGGACTTTGTTGTCTAATATAATTTCTTATTTTTTTTAAAAAAAAGACTACATGTAAACTTGTTTAATTTTATGATTATAATGAAGTTCTGTATGATAATGAAGAGGGATATTAATTCCTATAGGATTTAGGCTGCTTATATGTGAATCTGCACATTTGAGGCATGTCATAGTACTCAAATATGATACCATAATGTAGACATGTGTAGTGTTCTTAATATTGGCCAAAAAAACGTGTAAATTATACCTTTGTAGAGCATTATAGAAGCACCAAACTAAAGAAAGTCCTAATTTTTTTTTTTGAAAAAGATTGATTGTAACCCTCAAAATACATGTAATACACTGTCTTTCAATTGCTTAAAAATCTTCACTCAAGCCCTCACCCCTCATGGAAGTCGGCCATCCTCGTCGTCGATTTCACCACCATACTACCCATCTGAGCAACTGACGCTACGGCTATCAAATAAGTGCAGAAGGAAATCAAGCAAAATGGTAATAAGAAGAATAATCATGTTCTTAGCTGTAAGTTTTCACAAACAATGAAAAAGAACAATTATGTAAAAGCATGGAGAAGTTTGATTGCATAAACTAAATATAGGATAGATTGGGATCTTCCACTAATTTCTTTCCTCTAACCTTTGGATGACAAGGGGTGTGAAGTAAAACCTTATTCCATGATAACTTTCAACACCACGTACTCATGATCAAAACAAAAATTAAACTACAATTAACTTTTTCGCATGCAAAAACATTCTCCTTCAAGAGATATATACAAAACAAACGAATTATTGCGAATTGCAGAGTTATTCCGTAACCCAGAATTTTCTCTCTATCTATGTAACGGTGTTGGGCTAACTATCCTAGATCCCGAGACCTTAGGTAGATAGGTGTTAAGGCACCCCTAGGACTTAATAACCAGATAGACGAGTCCTGCTTTTGTTAAGAAAATTTCTGATCAGCGGAGTACCTTGCCTTATCCTTTCATTCCAAACTTTCACATCATTTCCAAAATCCCAAACTAAACTAATTCAGTTTACACAATCAGCTAATCCACCAAATTTCAGTGAAAACAGAATTCATTTGAAAAAAACAAGTTAGGTTTGTCGAACAGCTTTAAGCAAGAGAATTCTTGAGGTTGTCACCTGGCTCAACTTCAAACTTCCACAAATATTTTCACCCAAGAATTCAACAATTATAAGCACTCAGAGAAGTGATTCTATCAAAGCAAGAAGACAATCAAAAACTAGTGTGGCATTTAAGTGCAACTGGCATATTTTCAGGGAAAGGTCTCTACTTCCTCACACTTAAGAGGAGCAATGTCCTCATTGTTCAAAAATAATAATCAAGAAAAAGACCTTTCAAAATATGCTAGACTCATGAAGAATTTCATTTATAAGACCATAAAGACTGACAAAAAATAAGCTTTAAGTATAAAAGTCATGATAGGTTGAAAATAAACATTAAAAATAAGGAGAAATTGAAACCCTGATATCGTAGATTGAGGAAGGTTCCCTTCCTCACACTTAAGCTTGAACAAGGGGGGTAGCGTTGCTCACACTTGCGTTCAAGCAAGTGTCCAGCCTTTGTGAATATATAGTACCGCACAGAAAAGATTTCACCTGCACACACTCACAAAACAACCACAAAACGCTAAAAAGCGTTGTAGTAAAAGCACGGGCACCACTGCTGTAACACCCCATCTCGATTCAATCGTGGTTATCACAAACTTATCACCATATATACAAACTCTGCAGCGGATTCAAATACATTCCAGGACCTTGCCACGGTCTGGCTACAGAATATACCGAACATTAGTACATACCAATCTTAACCAATTACATATCCTTCTTACAATCCCCTCACATCCTATACATTTACTAACTCAAAATGCCATACGAGTGTACATGCACAACTCGTAGGCCACACTTAACTCGTAACGCTTGTACCCCATCTTACTCTCGTGACAGCCGCCTCCTAACGTTCACCTGTGTAGTAAAAACAGCCCCCAAAGGGGGTCAGCACGAATGCTGGTACGATCCTCTCATGGCCCCCAAGCTAACGTGGCTACGACGACTAATTGTTAATAGCATGGAGGTTGATTAGATGCACAACATAGTAGAAGGTGCAATAAACAACAAACCAATTATGAACAATCAAAGTTCAAACACAATGAACGACTTAAATGCGTTCCCTTAATTAGTGAGTCAATTACTTCACTCCTTACGTTACGTTTCCTCTTAGTCTTAGTCCATCCTTATCTTACCTCAATCTTAGTCTTATCTTAGTCTTAGAAAACAACCATCCTTTAAAAAGGAATGGATGTAGCTTACCTCAGTCTTATAATACAAACCATCCTTTAAATAGGAATGGTTGCAACTTATCTCAAACCTTATCTTAATCTTAGAATACAAACCACTCTTTAAATAGAAATGATTGTATCTTACCTCAATGTTTATTTTTGTCGGGTCAAAAGCAACCCTAGCCAATGAGGTATTAACTCCATTGGTTGAATAAACAACTTATCTTATAATTTAGGATTTAGGTGATCCTACCGCACCATCTAATGCCTCCTACCTTGGACTGTATGTCCAATGTAGCTGAGCTGGCAACCGACACTAGGCAACAAGTCCGAAGACAAGTCCTTAAGCAGAAGTCGGATCTGCTATAGATACCGACCCCCTTTTTCCTTAGCATGCATGACCGGAGTCAGTCCCAGGTTCCTCACTCCCCCCTTAAGTTCCAGTTACTAGAAGTCTCAAGACAATGTTTGTTGGTTAACCTCTTTGGTTTATAACAAACTAATATTCGGGAGCGTTCCTTAGTCTCACTCAATTCCTTACTAAACGTTGATTAGTAAGTTCTCACGGTAAGTTGTGTTAGTTTTCAAACATCACACAACAATACAATAAACATAATGTTCCGGTTGCATGCTTTATCTTGTTTAGTGAGCACACGAAAACAAATAGCACACAAGCCAAGGGACACCTCGTTAGCAAGCAGGTCACAAGAAGAACTGTACCGTTCACCGTGGGTCATTTGGTTGCTTACTCTCTTCCGGAGTCCAAATACTCAAGCCCTAAAACATTCATTCAGTTTTAGGTTGTTAATCACTTTTCCAGTAAAGCTAACTTACTTAACTCACTTGGTCACTAATGATCCCCATCTAACACCACTTAAGTTTTACAACTTATTCTTACAACCTAACCTTAAACTTTTAAGTTTATACTTATCTTAATCCCTTAGGTCTTTATACCTCTATTCATCATTGCCCTCTTAATGGGGTACCACTAATACCTCTAAACTTTCTTAGGGTTTTTTTTTTTTTACAACTTAAGGTTCGACCGACCTTACCCAAGGTCGGTCCATTCCAGAACTTATTACCGTTTGAAAATTTTACCCCGACCGACCTTGCAAGTCCGGTCCCCAAGGTCGGTCCATTCCCGAGAGTTCCCCCATGGGATATTTAGGCCCGACCGACCTTGTCAAGGTCTGTCCCAAGTTTGGTCCATTCCAGAGACTCAATTCGTACACAAAATACAAGCTCGACCGAACTTGTAAGTCCGGTCCCCAAGTTCGATCGATTCCAGAAACTCTTTCTGGTAGTGTAAACTGAGCTCGACCGACCTTGCAGGTCCGGTCCCTAAGGTCGGTCGGCTCCAGAACCTTGTTTCTAAATTCCCATTTGACTCCAAACTTCTCCACAAGTTCCCCCATGTGTCCTAATACCATTTAGGCACTTAAACTCTCCATAGAACTCCCACAAAACTCTCTAAAACAATTTCCAAAGATCTACTAACATTCACTCAATTCTTTTTTAAAACTCCTAACACTTAGCACTTATTTCCTTACATTCCCAACTTGTAACCTTACCAAAACTTCAACCAACCCAAATGTTCCCTCCTTAACAGTTTGAGAACTTCATAAACATCATTTTTTCCATCTTCAATTCGTTTACCAAAACTTCCTCAAGTCATCTTGCATATCTATGCACAAATTCCTCTCTTTTCCATTTGTTGCTCATCAACCTAAACTCATGAACTTACCTATACATTTCTTGTCATCCTCTTAGCACCTTAACCTTGTTCTCCTTTGCCTTGACCTTCCTACACCCTCCTTAGACATCTACATCTTTTACTCAATTTACTCACCATTCTCATGATCTTACACTCTTATACATTCCTAGTCAATTTCCTCGACATTCGACAACATTCTTCTTCAATTTTCACTTCCATCACCTAAGTCCACTTATTACCATCTAAACTAAAACCTTATTGTTATATTCTCAAGTTCATACCTAGATCACCTCAAAACATTATACTTTATTTCCTCAAGTCCTAACATTCCTCATACCATGATTTTGGGGTATTCAATACACCCACCAATCCTCTAATTCCTCCTAGACATCTCTAGGCCATACTAAACCTCAAGAACTACTTAGTTAACTCATTTCCACTCAAATTCCTCTTAATGATCCCTAGTTACCCTAGGGCATATTAACTTACCACTACCTCTTAAACACTTTGTTTTCTACTCAAATTTCGCCATAGCTTCCCTAGTATTATTTCATGCCCAAATACATTGTTTTCCTCATTCAACCAACTCACACACATCTAGTCCTTTCTCATCTTGTTTTCTCACCCAAAACAACTCATTCACAACAAACTCAATATAATGCAATAGTATTAAATTGCAAAGCACTAAGGCTCTTAAATGACATGGCTCTTAGGCCCTTAAATAACTTAAACTTAAACACTGAATTTCCCACATATAAAAGCTTTCAACCTGCAAATACACCCATCAATTCATAGTAGTTATAATGCTCTTAAAATCCATCTTAAACTTATATTACTAACTCATTCCCATTGGCTCCTTAGTCACAAGTTCACAAGCTTGTTTAAATTCCTTTTCCTAGGTTATATAACCCATTACCTAATGTAGCTTAAAGATACATTGGTACTTATCTAAATACCATCCCTTACGACTTAAACCACCATTAGGTAAGCATTTTACCTTGTTTTTCTCAAGTTTCTCTCAACTTTCTCCTTAGGCTTCTTCCCTTGGAAACCTCGGCCACCATTTAAATTTCCCTTGCCAATGTTCTAATCAATATACATTGGCTCTCATGAGTGCTAAATAATACACTAACCTTAAGGAGTAAACCCTAGGTTAAAAATGTGTTCTAAGGTATAAAAGTGGATGATTACCTTTGAAGTCTCAAGGTAGACTTGGCATTGAATGAAAGAGGACCTCCACTAGTCCTTGATGAATAAAACAAGCTAGAACAAGGCATAAAAACAAGGTAATTTAAGAGGCAAATTTTCGGCCATGGTGAGGAAATGATGGAAACATGATTTTTCTTACATTTCCTTTACCTTAAGAGAATGGAGAAGCTAATGAACCCTCCAAGCTTATTTTCCCCTTCAATGGAGATTCCCCATGGCTCCAAAATGAAACTTTTCCAATTTTGTAAAGATAGAAAGCTAGAGCTTGAGCCAACTAAGAATAATATGTGTTTAGTTTTTTATTTGGAGCAATATTGTGTATTTGGTAAGTGATTGAAGATGGAGAACCATGGAGGAGCAGCACTCTTGGTTTTGGAATAGAGAGAAGAAGAGAAACCGGTGAAAGAAGAAGAGAATGAAGAAAGAAGAGGAGGGAAGTAAGCTAAATGAGATATTTTTCTAAAAAGGTGAATAGTTACCTTACTTTATTTCCCTCTCTTTTTCCAACTTAGCTAACATGTTGTGGTGACTCACCACCCTTAGAAAACCGGCCCCTTTATTAAATAAGGCTAGTCATGGTCTTTGTTGACCAACTTATTGACTTATGTTGACTAAAACTTAAACTAGTCACTATTTGGCACTATTCACAAATTAGTGCACATATTTGTGAAATTTTTGGTTTCCCATTGATTTAGACTTCCTAATGTGATTCTAATTAGCACACATGTTTATTAAGATGTAATCATAGGCATTTAGCCACTCAAAACCCATTTCTAAGACAATTTCTCAAAAAGGTGCTTTAAGGAGGCTTAAAGCACATTTTGTATTTAAGCTTGTTTTTGAGCTTGTTTTTCTTTGCTAATTGATTTAAAATGTCCATTAACATATTACTAAAGTCTTATAATGTTATTTGGGTGCTAATCAAAGTCACTCCAAGCTTAGAGCACGTTTTTGCCCAAATTGCCCTTAAGGCATTTTCCTGTGTTTTCCTTGGTTTAAATTGTCTACCAATCTTTATAAGGCATATTTTAGCCTTACTACATCATATATTGATGTTTACTTAACATACTTAGGTTTGGGGTATTTCAACTGCCACTTCTAAGTGAAAAGAAAAAACAAAATTAAACTAAGAAAAATAAATTAATGCAAAACTAAACAAAAATAAAATAAAAAAATTTAACCACTGGGTTTCCTCCCAGTTAGTTGTCCATCTTTATAGTATTTGGCTAGACTCCTGCTTCGTTATCCCGGATCAAAAATAAAAGTAGATAATAGCTTTGCCAGGAAAACGAAATAGACAGTAATTAAAAGCAAACCACCTGAATCAAAACAAAATGTTACCTTGGAAAATAAAATAGGAAAGTAAATTCTCCACAAAACCTGATGTTTGAGGAGATACTGCTGGTAAAAGTATTTCTAATTGGAGACCAGGTGATCATGGATTTTCTTCCTCAAATTCGATGACATAAATGTCCTCCTCCTGTTGTTGAGGTTTCTTGAGGCAAGGTGGGAGTTGCTGATGACTTGGTGGTAGCGGTGTTTCCTCCTCAGATTCGAGGATACAAATATCCTCTCCCAGTTGGTGAGGCTCAATGGGAAAATCCTCTTCTAGCTCACAGACTGGCTCAGACAAAATATACTCAATAATTGGATAGTCGAGTTGAGTTGAGGTTGGGGAGGGAGGGCAATATAAATCTTCACACGTCGCTCAACCTCTTCATCAGGCTCCTCTTCAATTTCACCAATAATTGGCTTAGAATGGTCTTCACCCATCAAAGTCTCATATTGAAATTGGTCCACTAAGTTTGAATGACTTTGATTTTGAAGAAAATTTGTCTGCTCCTATGCTAGCTGCTCAACAAGCTGGCTCATCTGTCTCTCCAAATTCTGATTAATGGAGGTCTGATCAGCATTTCTGTCTGCCTGCTCTGTAAACTTAGCATCATACCTAGATTTAATTACAGCCAATTTAGCATTAGTGGCCTTTCTTTGCTCCAGGATCTCTGCAAGCATGCTCTCTATCTTGCTCGTATCCTCCTTATGAGACTCCTTGTAAGCGTAGGACTGCTCGACCTCCATCTGCACTCTAGTCTGCTCACTCTCCCACCAATAAGGTTGTCGATAAGATGATTGTGGAGGTTGGTAATAATCTTGTCGCCTAAACTGTTGTAACTTTGAGTACCCGGCTGTGTATACCTGTTCAAATTCTGCTCAATGTTCATTATCGCTGAAATACCCCGAACTTAAATGTAACACCCCAACCCGAAATCCAATAACCTGTACGACGATCACTCCCAAATAAAACACAAACTGCAGCGGAAATAAATACAACAACCGGGCGGTATTACAATGCCGTTGGCCACCCTTGTGACCAACAAGGCTAACTCCAAATACAATCTGCAAAAGTCACGGTCTGAATACGAATACAATCCGAGATACTAGGAATCAAACTCAAATGTAAAATACTTAAGTAAAACAAATAACTAGTAGGAGATTCCCATAGCTTGAATCTACCCCACATACACTCGGTGTGGTAATCTTCTCAACTTAAGGTACCTGAAAAATGGGGGTGCCCCCAAAGGGGCTCAGCAAACAATGCTGGTATAGAAAACGTGCAGCCCATCGTCTACCGGGCCACACCAACTACTTTGTCGAATACATGCAGTTCATTTTTTTTGTAAAGCTGTAAACAAGCATAGTATGATAATAACAAGCATCCATACAAGGACAACAATGTTACATAAAACAAGACTTCAGAAGTTCAAGTTAGATGAACTATAATCATTTGATAGTTGTCAGGTCCACACAGTGGGACTGACATGGTATATAAGAGTGTGTCAATATAATGAAGGTATAGTGACCTTGTTATAAGAGGTGGGTACCAGTTCCCTCAAAAGATAACGTAGGTTAACTTCTGTACTTCAAATGGTGGGTATCATACCCTCGAGAGAAATAGAGTCTTCCTCTCAACTTAAAATGTTCCGGTACGGTCCCGGTGAGTGACATAGTGCACCCAGAACTCCCGTCACGACGTAAATTGAATAGGAGACGACCTGAGACAGGTACAACTCCTGTAGCATGCATGGCCAGATCCAACTGGGCTCCTCGTTCTCGTAGTATAAAATTGTTAGGTGTCAACCAAGTATGTCAAACAAGAACTCAATGTGCATTGTCTGTTGTCACGTTTAGGACAACGACGTTTGTTATAAAGTGAAGTTAGTGAGAGACTTGTGTACAAGTTCTCGGTATAATAAAGCGCAGGTATTTAGTCCACTGGTATAGTAGTGTTTGTATGCGTGGGACATACACGTTGTAGTTAGCATCATTCACGCACATAAAATAATACAATAGTGCACAAGAGTAACAACATTTTACATTAATTATCTTGGTCGTTATTTCAAACAACAGATAGCACACAAGCCGGTGTAATCCGGTAGAAAACAGGTTGCAAGAATCCCATACCGTTCACCGTAGGTTGCAGTTGATTATACCCTGGTCAACGTCTGGTCAAACAAAGTCCTATAATAGGATTAACTGAGAGGGTTAATTTATGTTACCCTTATATAATAATTTTATTGGATCATTCAACAACTTTCGTATTTGTTATTTCATGTGAGGTTTATTTCTTTTAATTACTTCATGATTTTATGTATAACTTATTTATTATTCCTTTTGATTTATTTATAAATCCTTTAATGTACATATATGTATTTATATATTCATGTACTATATTTGTTATTTATTTTTTTAATTGTCTAGGTGACATAACAACTTTACAATTCCTTAACTATATTTATATGTCATACATGGATATAAAATTCTTATAGTTCTTATTATTCCTCCTTTAACCATAAATAATAACTATTGGTGATTTTTAAATTCCTTATAACTATTTAAGCCATAGTCTTAATTCCATAACTCCTTAAATCAAAATTCTTCTTTCTAATTCCTCCAAATATCCACATGGGACCTATATTTATTTAAATCTAAATTATTACCCTTATATTTCGGTTATTTACAAAACAACCACATTAATTCATAAACTTTATATTTAAATTCTAACCTCATCATTTATATAGTTTTAATTCCTTATTAATTAAATTACAAAACTACCATTAATATTGTGGTTTACTTTTGGAATATTATAACTTTTCAAAAATTACCATTTGCCCCTCAAACTTTCGGCCTTAATAATTTATTTCCTATAATTACAATTTAACCACAAAATCTTATAACCTTTACATAATGTCTTATAAACTATAGTTTTAATTTTAATTTCCTTTAATTGCCGAATATATATATAAATTCTTAAATTACAAATCTAGCCCAAAGTAATTCGGCTTTGGTCATGTACTTTCCATTAATTACATTTTCACCCCAAAACTTTATAATAGTTACTTAATAACTTATAAACTATAGTTTAAGTATTTAATTCTTCAAAATTTCGAAAGTGAACCTAATAATTCTCTTAATTATGAATTCGCCCATATTCAACTCCAAACTTTCATAAAGTTTCATAAATTACATAATAGCCCAAAACTTTATAAAATGTTGTTTTATCACTTGTTTAAATTATCTAAAATTCATAAACTTAATTCTTAACCTTATATTATATCATAATAACACCAAACAGACCCTTAACTCTCGGTTTTCACAATAAACACCAAACTTTGTAAAAATTACATATAAGCCACATAACTTAATTAATTAGCCATTTAAGCACTAATAAAATATTTTTAACTCACCAAACTTTATAGTATAAGTTTATATACATAAGTAGCTCATTAAAATCTATTTAACACTTAGACCATTCGGCCATAATTAATTAGTGACCATATAGTATATAAAGTGGATTTATATGACAAAATAATTATACATAAATTCATAGGAGTTATATAACTCATGTAAAAATTATTGTAGTGTCTTATATTGATTCCTAGCTCAAAATAGAGTATTTTTGCCCTTGACATTTCGGCTTGAATTGGTATGTAACTTAAATAAATTTTGTGACACAAAAATGTGTCTTAAGGTAATTATTTTCCATATATGTTATAGATTATATTTTTGGCATATAATACTATATAGTTTCGGTTTTAATTAACCTAGGAGATGTACATAATTTTTGTATAATTTTTAGAAGCTTAACCAAGCTTAAAACATAAATATTAGCTTAGTAAACTTACTTCTTAACAAAGGTGGTTAAGTGCTTGAACTCTTCTTGAATCTCCAAGCTTTCTCCAAGGAATTTTTGATGCTCCACTTCGGTTATATGCAAGTGGTGAAGGAGTTTAGGAGTTAGATCTTCAATAAAGATCTTAAGTAGATTTGTAAGTAGTTTTACAAGGATTTACCTTAAGCTTTTTCTCCTTATAAATTCGGCTCACTTAAGGTGGATGAAGAAGAACAAGTTTTCCTTCATGAAAATGAAGAAGAAAAGAGCCTTAGAAGAAGTAGAATTTGGTTACACATAAAATGTGCTTTAAGGATTTCAAGCATTAAAACTACCTTAAGATAACTTGAGATGCTCCTTGGATTAATTTGGTTTAGACAACCTCTTGGCATTAGTTGATGCCGAAATGCTTTGGTTGTGCTAGGAAGAGTTTGCTTCAAGGCTTGACAAGAAATGCTAGGAAATTACCTTAAAGATGAAGATAGAAGTTAAAACTCCATTAATGGACTTAAGAGCTTCAAAGGAAGAAGATGAAGGAATAAGAGAGAGGAGGGAGCCTTACCAACTCGGCATAGGTGTGTGCAAGGGAAGGAATGAGGCTAAGCTCACGTAAGATTAAGAGAATGCAATTGGAATTGATTTTTGTTTTGTTAATTTTTAATGTCAAATGACTATTCTTTTTCCTTAGTTTATTACATAGGTTATTGGCTCAATAAATGCCCATGTTAGGTGCATGTTTTCGGCCATGTGTTGTGACAAGGCAAGGTGGAGGAAAATAATGTGAGCTAAATGACAAGGTAAGAAAAGTAATGCTTTATTCCTTTGATTTTTCAATGTTTGTAACTTGTCTTCTTCTTCCTTGTAGGTGCACGATTTCAAGGGTCAAATGGAGGGTCTCAATCGGTAATGAAGAGCCAAGGAAGAGGAAAGGAAGTCACTTGAATTTTAAGAAAGCAAAAAGGTGGAATCTAGATCTACTTTTTGCCCTTTTCATTTTGTTTTTGTCTAGCCAACATGGCCTTGTTCCTTGCATATTTCGACAGCATGGAGGTCAATGAGACCTATATTTTGCATTAAGTATTATAACACATGGGAAGGTAAGTCACCATAAAGTTTTAATGTAAGTTTTATACTAGTTTTTGGACATAAAATCGGCCCCTATAGAGCACCTGGTTTGACACTGCCTCCAACTGATTTAGAAGTTCATTTTAACCCTATTTAAGATTCTTAATTCGTGGCATGTCAAAAACTACAAGGTAATTGCGTAAAACGCGTTTTAGTGACACCCGAAGGTGTGTTTTGTGCTCTAAGGAAATTTTGGGAAATAAATTGTCTATGAGTTCCAAGTGTTTATAAACACTTATTATAGTAAATAAACATATATTAAGATGTTACATTGAGTTATATGGGGTTACATTAACCCATGTCATAATTTACAGGCCATCGGGACACTCCCGGGCAAAAAGGAGCGCTAAGAAATCCTCCTGTGGTTTTTGTTGAATTTTGAAACCACTTCGTGGGTTCTCTTTAATGGTTAATAATGATGTTAGGAACTAGGAATTAATTTTATAGGAGTTCGTGCCACCTCGGCACTCCTCCGGGCTTTTCGTGCTTTAAGGGGCGTGCGTGAGCACTCCCGAGCGTTTTGCGTTTTTGACTGGATATAGCCTAGGGAATATGTTTATATATCATATAATGAGTGTATGACCATTTGGTTTAAGTTTTAGAAGGTCATACAAGGTCATGCTTGACCATATGTTTCTAAGGCTTTTAGCGTTTATGGAGAAACGACTATTTTTACGTAACGTTCTCATGCATGGGTTTGCATGCGTACGTGAAATGATTTTTATTTGAATTATTTTCCATTAAATAATGGTTTTATAATGTTAATTAGATTTGGGGTATTTCAATCTACCCCCCTTAAAAAGGACTTCGCCCCGAAGTCTCATACTAAATTATAAGGTTGTGGGGAATCAAGTTCCACTAAGTATCCACAACTCAATCTAGTTTTTAGGGATCAAGTCCCAAGTCTCTATATCCTAAGTTCATAGTGTACATCAACACAACAGGAATACTTTGGGTCATACATATACCTACAATATAGTGGAAGTAGTAAACACAATCACGTTTCATTTCAAATAGTGCAACGTAGTGCACATAATATTTCCATTGTAGTGTAACGAAGTACACATCAGCAAGTAGAAGTACAAAGTATTCAAATACAGTGTTACACAAGAACATACAAGACAAGTGTCATGAAATGCACAAAGTGCAACAAAATGCATAATAAACTCACAAACGAAAAAGGCTCTCCCCCCCAAAAAAAAGGGGTACGCCCAGTACCCTAGACTAAAGTGTCTAGTCGGTAAATAATGAGGGAAACTTCGCTCGCATATCAGCTTCTAGTTCCCATGTGGCCTCTCAACATCATGGTTGACCAAAGAACCTTTACGAGGCTCACAGACTTGTTTCGAGTCTCGTGTCTTTCTATCTAAGATTCGTTGCGGTGTTTCCACGTACCGCATTGTTGGTTCTAATGAGAGTGTCTCTGGTTGTAGAACATGAGAAGGATGAGGCATGTATTTCTTAAGCTGAGACACGTGAAAAACATTGTGTACTTTGCCCAACTCTGCTGGCAAATCAAGTCGATAAGCCACAAGGCCCACCCGCTCTGTGATAGCGTAGGGTCCTACAAATTTCGGGCTTAGCTTGCCCTTCTGTCCAAATCTGAATACACCCTTCATGGGTGAACTCGTAGAAATACCTGGTCGCCAACCGCGAACTCAAGGTCTCGTCGCCTCTCATCAGCATATGATTTTTGTCTGTCTTGTGCTGCTTTCATGTTATTTCTGATTTGTTGTACTTCTGCCTGAACTTGCTCTAAGTACTCAGGCCCAATGATGACGGTCTCACTAGACTCATCCTAGCACAATGGTGTGCGACATGGTCTGCCATATAAGGCTTGAAAAGGTGACATCTGTATAGAGGCGTGATAGCTGTTATTGTATGCAAACTCGATGAGAGTCTATCTATCCAGCTGCCCTGGAAATCCAAGGCACATGCTCGTAGCATGTCCTCTAAGGTCTGAATAGTCCTCTCTGACTGGCCATCTGTTTGAGGATGGAATGCTGTGCTAAGCTTCAATTCAGTTCCAAGTGCTTCGCGAGTAGCTCGCCAATAACGTGAGAGAAATCTGGTATCTCGATCTGAAACAATAGTCTTTGGTACTCCATGATGTCTGATAATCTCTTGCTCAAATAGTTCTGCCAACTTGGGCACTTTCCAAGTGTCTTTCATCGGAATAAACCTAGCAACCTGAGTCAGTCGATCAACAACAACCCAAATCATATTTAGTCCTCCTCTCGTAGGTGGTAGTCCCACCACGAAGTCCATAGAGATATCATAAAACTTCCACTCTGGAACTGGCATAGACTGTACCATACCTCCTGGTCGTCTATGTTCGAATTTCACTTTCTGACAAGTGAGACATCGAATCACATATTCTGTCACGTCGCCCTTCATACCACTCCACCAGAAATACCTCTTTAGATCTTTGTACATCTTAGAAGCTCCTGGATGGACAGATGTGGTAGAAGTGTGGGACTCTCGAAGAATATGCTCTTTATATCTGTGCTGTCTCTGGGAATACACAATCTACCCTTAATCTGATCACCCATCATCATGTAGTTGAAACTCATACTTCCCTCCTTCAAATGTACCGTCAGACAACTTCTGACTGATCTCCATCATTCGCTGATCATTCTGCTGTGCGCTACGTATGTCGTCTATAAGACTCGAGCTAGCCACAATGGCATTAAGGAATGTGCTCGTCGACTCAATGCGTTGCTACTACATTAGCTTTCCCTTCTTGTACTGCAAATCAATGTCATAATCCTTGAGAAATTCAACCCATCTTCCTGTCTCATGTTTAACTCTTCTGGGTGAATACATATTTCAAACTTTATGATCCGAGTATACGGTCATCTGGACACCATACAGGTAGTGGCGCCAGATCTTCAATGCAAAAACAATTGCTCCAAGCTCCAAGTCATGTGTGGGATAGTTCTCCTCATGTTTCTTCAGCTGTCGGGAAGCGTAGGCGACTACCTTCCCATTCTGCATGAGTACACACCCTAATCCCTGCCTGATGCATCACAGTAAACTTCATAACCCTCTGTGCCTTCAGGTATAGTCAAAACTGGTGCTGATGTCAAAGCATTCTTCAAAACTGGAATGAGGTCTCACATTCTGTAGTCCATGTGAATGGTGCGTCTTCTTCATTAAACTGGTCATAGGTTTTGCTATTTTGGAGAAGTCTCTGACAAACCTCTGTAGTAACCTGCTAATCCAAGGAAACTCCTGATATCAGTCACTGTCTTTGGCCTAGGCCAGGTGCGAACCGCTTCTATTTTTGCTGGATCCACTGCGATACCAGCGTCAGAGATAACATGTCCTAGAAAGGAAACTCTGTCTAACCAAAACTCACATTTGGAGAACTTAGCATAAAGCCGGTTCTCCCTTAAAATCTCAAGTACATGTCGGAGGTGACTCTCATGCCTCCTTAGACTTTGAATAAATTAGGATGGCATCGATGAATACAACCACGGTCTTATCCAGCTGCTCTCTGAATAATCTGTTCATTAAATCCATGAAGACTGCTGGTGCATTTGACAAGCCAAAAGGCATGACTGTAAACTCATAGTGGCCATATCGTGTTCTGAATGTTGTCTTCTCTATGTCTTGCTTCCTGATAGGTATCTGATGGTATCCTGATCTCAAATCGATCTTTGAAAACACCTTTGCTCTCAACTGATCAAACAAATCGATTCGTGGTAGTGGATATTTGTTCTTCACTGACACTGCATTAAGCTCTCTGTAATCGATACATAACTGAAGGCTTCCATCCTTCTTCTTCACAAAAAGAACTGGTGCTCCCCAAGGAGATACGCTAGGTCGTATGTATCCCTTGTCCAACAAATCCTTCAACTGTTCCTTCAACTCAGCCATCTTCTGCTGGTGCCATACGGTACGGTGCCTTAGCTATGGGACCGGTACCTGGTAGTAATTCAATGGAGAACTCTACCTCTCTGGGTGGCGGTAAGCCTGGAAGTTCCTTTGGAAAAATATCTGGAAATTCTGACACCACTGGCATATCTGGATCAAAATCAGGGTCGTGCTCTACATCCTGAACATAGCATAAGTATACTTCCTTCTGCTTCCTGATGTGTTTGTACATGGACATAGCAGATATCACTTTTATTGATCGTGCTCTAGGGCTCTGGCGGTAGATACTGTCACTCCTGATGGGCTCTTAAGTAACAGTCTGCGCTCTGCACAAAGAATGCGGCCTCTGTGCCGCCCCAACCAGTCCATCCCGGCTATAACGTCGAATCCTAGACCTCTGAACTCAATAAGGTCAATGGGAAATTCCTCCTCCTTAATACGGATAGTGGCTCCTCTATAAAGACGAGTGCAACTGATCTTCTCCTTAGACGGGAGTGCCACCTTAAAATCAGGTAACTCTACAGCGTCTAGCCCCAACTTCCCCGCAAGCGAAGGCGAAACGAAAGTATGTGAGGCTCCGGAGTCGAACAGTACTAATGCATCCACTCCATTAACAGGAAAGGTACCAGTGAGGATCGCGCCGCCCTTGCTGGCCTCCTCCTCAGTAAGAATACTTAAGGCACCCTCCGTCTCCTTAGCACAACCTAACAATAGAATCTGGGTAAGTACTTTGGTATATGATGGGGTCGAAAAGCATTCACTTTCATAACAATAAGCTTCATTGATGAGATGATCTTTCTCAGATGTCCAAAACAATTACAACACTAGTACTTCTAAAAGTCAAACTTAATCTTCCTGGTTTCATGTGAGTGGTGTTTATCACTATCGAAGGTGTTGTGTTTAGTTTAATCCTCTTAATTCCATGGTAAAGCAACCTTGACTTTCCACCCATTATTAAAACATCTCCTGAATTCAATATGATTTTCTTTGCAAGGTCCACACGCTTCTGCTCGCCATAAAGGAACTCTGCGTCATCTCCAATTGACAAAGACAATACTAGTATCCCCTGATCGAGGGACCCTTGTGTTTCATCCTTGTCTTGATGTAGCCCTAAGCGGCCCCCTTCTTCATAGAAGTTGGTGATACATAGATCAGCCCTTAGATTGGGAACTGAACTTCTTCTAGTTGTTGAGCTGTATTAACTGCTTGTTCCACAATTTGTAAAAATTCTTCTGGGATTTTTGGTACTTGTGCTCCATCTCCATTTCTTGTATCCTGGTAGGTCTTTGAGTAAGGATTCCAATCCTTTCCTAAGCACATCATTTTCAGCTTCATCTTTGATCCTCCTGGAAATTCTGGAGTGTAGAACCCTCCTGGTCCAGCTCCCAATTCTTGACATCTTCTGATGATTGCAATTTGTGTCTCCGGTGTTAGGTGTTCTTTGAGTAATATCAAACCTGGTTGGATAACCTTACGTTGTTCGTTCCCAGGTTCTTGTACTTTGATAATGTTTTCTTCCAGGGAGGGCGGTGAGGGGATAGGAAAGCATATCTTATAGCTTCCTACGTGGTTTAAAATTCTACTAGTGAGTCTTACTAGTTCCTTCCTACTCAATTAGGCACATAAGGCATGCAAGCACTCATTCACAACATTCATTGCTCAATGACATGTTCGTATGGGTTTAGAATTACCTGGGTTGGTAGAAGTACCAGCTTCATCTGAGCGGTCCATGACATGCAGCGGGTCCCGATGCTGGGCCTTTGCCCTTATTTCCCTGAGTTTGGTTTGTTGGTGGAGGGCGAGTATCGCTGGCTCCATTCTTGTGGCCGGTGTTTGCCTTTGCTCCCGGGCGGTAGTTCCTGCTCTCCGGGTTTCGGATGCACTCGAAGGCACGATGTCCATATATCTGACAGTGGCGGCACTGGACTTTCTCTCCTTGGCAGTCCACGCCGGGGTGATCTTTTCCACATTGTCTACAGTTGAAGTGGCGGACAAACTTCTGGCCCGTATTGGAGCCATGTCCAGAACCTGATACAATCGAGGTCAATTACATATCTCAACGGTACTGAGGTAATCACAAAAGTTTCAAATTTAACTGCTTGTTTAGGGTGCCTACCCTTAGATGGGTAGGTTTTCTGTGAGTTCGTAGCTCCGTAGGTTCCTGACTGGGGGTTCCCAGTAGTCTGGTTCCCCTTCCCTTGATAGGACCCCTGGCCTTTTTGATAGGGCTTGTTCCTTCTGTTGGAGTTTCCCTGCTTGGCATCCTCACTGCCAGGTCCTTTCTCTTTTGGGAGCTCAAAGCATCCCTTCTCTTGCATGTAATCTCCACAATGGAGGCAGCATGGTAACATTCCTGAAATCTCAAGGTATCAATCTCCAAATCTCCCATGACGGGGTATAGTAGGTAATAAAATTTTCAATGGTTTATGTCTCTCCTGTTTTACCTGTAAACTGGTGGGGATGATTGGTCCCATCCCAAACTGGAGTCGAGGGCTCAGTCCCCCGTAGAACCGGTCGACCAAAACCTGGTCCGAGTAACCTAATCCGGGCAGTAGTCGGAGTAGTGAAGTAAACTTCGCATAATATTCATCTACAGTCATCTTTCCTGTCTGCTCCAGTGCATCAAACTCCCTCGTCTTCACCATCCTGGTGTGGGCCGGGTAGTATTTGCCCCTCAGTAGTGCAGTGTAGTGTCCCCAAGTGAAAGCTGGGTCATCCAGGTGGTCGGCCTTCACCATATTCCACCAATCTCTTGCTGCATCTTTCAGGTAGAAGGCAGCGAGTCTCACTTTTTCCCTAGCTGGGACTGCCAGTGTCTCGAACGCTGTTTCCATCTCCATAATGTAAGTCTCCAAGTGTGCAGGGTCAGTCTGCCCCTTGAATGCAGTTGGCCTCAGATCAGCCAAACTCTTCACCCAATCTCTCTCTCTGGGTGGTGGTGGTGGAGGTAGCTGCTGCTGCTGTGCAACCCCCGCCTGTGCAAATGCTTGAGCTATTAAGTAGCAATGTCTGCCAGCCTGATGGTTGGCTCCTCTTCGGCCTGTCCACGGCGTCCTCCTCTTCCTGACATCTGCAGGATGTTGAGGTATATTAGATACTGTGGTC
Organism: Limonium bicolor; assembly: GCA_023374045.1. NCBI lineage: Eukaryota > Viridiplantae > Streptophyta > Magnoliopsida > Caryophyllales > Plumbaginaceae > Limonium > Limonium bicolor. The sequence continues at coordinate 304,250,743 of CM041780.1, forward strand.
ACAATCTTGGTCTTGGATAGTAGTCTAAGTACAAACTAACTTAAACTCCTTTCTTTACTATCACTCAACCCGTAGCCTAAAGCTTTAAAAATCCTAATCTCGGTGTATCCTTGTATCCAGAGCGTAACTACGCTCTGATACCACTTTTTGTAACACCCCAACCCGAAATCCAATAACCTGTACGACGATCACTCCCAAATAAAACACAAACTGCAGCGGAAATAAATACAACAACCGGGCGGTATTACAATGCCGTTGGCCACCCTTGTGACCAACAAGGCTAACTCCAAATACAATCTCCAAAAGTCACGGTCTGAATACGAATACAATCCGAGATACTAGGAATCAAACTCAAATGTAAAATACTTAAGTAAAACAAATAACTAGTAGGAGATTCCCATAGCTTGAATCTACCCCACCTACACTCGGTGTGGTAATCTTCTCAACTTCAGGTACCTGAAAAATGGGGGTGCCCCCAAAGGGGCTCAGCAAACAATGCTGGTATGGAAAACGTGCAGCCCATCCCCGGGCCACACCAACTACTTTGTCGAATACATGCAGTTCATTTTTTTGTAAAGCTGTAAACAAGCATAGTATGATAAACAAGCATCCATACAAGGACAACAATGTTACATAAAACAAGACTTCAGAAGGTCAAGTTAGATGAACTATAATCATTTGATAGTTGTCAGGTCCACACAGTGGGACTGACATGGTATATAAGAGTGTGTCAATATAATGAAGGTATAGTGACCTTGTTATAAGAGGTGGGTACCAGTTCCCTCAGAAGATAACGTAGGTTAACTCCTGTACTTCAAATGGTGGGTATCATACCCTCGAGAGAAATAGAGTCTTCCTCTCAACTTAAAATGTTCCGGTACGGTCCCGATGAGTGACATAGTGCACCCAGAACTCCCGTCGCGACGTAAATTGAATAGGGGACTACCTAAGACAGGTACAACTCCTGTAGCATGCATGGCCAGATCCAACTGGGCTCCTCGTTCTCGTAGTATAAAATTGTTAGGTGTCAACCAAGTATGTTAAACAAGAACTCAATGTGCATTGTCTGTTGTCACGTTTAGGACAACAACGTTTGTTATAAAGTGAAGTTAGTGAGAGACTTGTGTACAAGTTCTCGGTATAATAAAGCGCAGGTATTTAGTCCACTGGTATAGTAGTGTTGTATGCGTGGGACATACACGTTGTAGTTAGCATCATTCACGCACATAAAATAATACAATAGTGCACAAGAGTAACAACATTTTACATTAATTATCTCGGTCGTTATTTCAAACAACAGATAGCACACAAGCCGGTGTAATCCGGTAGAAAACAGGTTGCAAGAATCCAATACCGTTCACCGTAGGTTGCAGTTGATTATACCCTGGTCAACGTCTGGTCAAACAAAGTCCTATAAAAGGATTAACTGAGAGGGTTAATTTATGTTACCCTTATATAAATTTTATTGGATCATTCAACAACTTTCGTATTTGTTATTTCATGTGAGGTTTTTTTCTTAATTACTCATGATTTTATGTATAACTTATTTATTATTCCTTTTAATTTATTTATAAATCCTTTAATGTACATATATGTATTTATATATCATTACTATATTGTTATTTATTTTTTTAATTGTCTAGGTGACATAACAACTTTACAATTCCTTAACTATATTTATATGTCATACATGGATATAAAATTCTTATAGTTCTTATTATTCCTCCTTTAACCATAAATAATAACTATTGGTGTTTTAAATTCCTTATTACTATTTAAGCCATAGTCTTAATTCCATAACTCCTTAAATCAAAATTCTTTCTAATTCCTCCAATATCCACATGGGACCTATATTTATTTAAATCTAAATTATTACCCTTATATTTCGGTTATTTACAAAACAACCACATTAATTCATAAACTTTATATTTAAATTCTAACCTCATCATATTATATAGTTTTAATTCCTTAATTAATTAAATTACAAAACTACCATTAATATTGTGGTATTTACTTTTGGGAATATTATAACTTTTCAAAAATTACCATTTGGCCCCTCAAACTTTCGGCCTAATTTATTTCCTATAATTACAATTTAACCACAAAATCTTATAACCTTTACATAATGTCTTATAAACTATAGTTTTAATTTTAATTTCCTTTAATTGCCGAATATATACTTATAAATTCTTAAATTACAAATCTAGCCCAAAGTAATTCGGCTTTGGTCAGTACTTTCCATTAATTACATTTTCACCCCAAAACTTTATAATAGTTACTAAATAACTTATAAACTATAGTTTAAATATTTAATTCTTCAAAATTTCGAAAGTGAACCTAATAATTCTCTTAATTATGAATGCGCCCATATTCAACTCCAAACTTTCATAAGAAGTTTCATAAATACATAATAGCCCAAAACTTTATAAAATGTTGTTTTATCACTTGTTTAAATTATCTAAAATTCATAAACTTAATTCTTAACCTTATTATATCATAATAACACAAAAAGACCCTTAATCTCGGTTTTCACAATAAACACACCAAACTTTGTAAAAACTTACATTTAAGCCACATAACTTAATTAATTAGCCATTTAAGCACTAATAAAATATTTTTAATCCCCAAACTTTATAGTATAAGTTTATATACATAAGTAGCTCATTAAAATCTATTTAACACTTAGACCATTCGGCCATAATTAATTAGTGACCATATAGTATATAAAAGTGGATTTATATGACAAAATAATTATACATAAATTCATAGGAGTTATATAACTCATGTAAAAATTATTGTAGTGTCTTATATTGATTCCTAGCTCAAAATAGAGTATTTTGCCCTTGACATTTCGGCTTGAATTGGTATGTAACTTAAATAAATTTTGTGACACAAAAATGTGTCTTAAGGTAATTATTTTCCATATAGGTTATAGATTATATTTTTGGCATATAATACTATATAGTTTCGGTTTTAATTAACCTAGGAGTTGTACATAATTTTTGTATAATTTTTAGAAGCTTAACCAAGCTTAAAACATAAATATTAGCTTAGTAAACTTACTTCTTAACAAAGGTGGTTAAGTGCTTGAACTCTTCTTGAATCTCCAAGCTTTCTCCAAGGAATTTTTGATGCTCCACTTCGGTTATATGCAAGTGGTGAAGGAGTTTAGGAGTTAGATCTTCAATAAAGATCTTAAGTAGATTTGTAAGTAGTTTTACAAGGATTTACCTTAAGCTTTTTCTCCTTATATATTCGGCTCACTTAAGGTGGATGAAGAACAAGTTTTCCTTCATGAAAATGAAGAAGAAAAGAGCCTTAGAAGAATTAAAATTTGGTTACACATTAAAATGTGCTTTAAGGATTTACAAGCATTAAAACTACCTTAAGATAACTTTGAGATGCTCCTTGGATTAATGTTGGTTTAGACAACCTTCTTGGAGCATTAGTTGATGCCGAAATGCTTTGGTTGTGCTAGGAAGAGTTTGCTTCAAGGCTTGACAAGAAATGCTAGGAAATTACCTTAAAGATGAAGATAGAAGTTAAAACTCCATTAATGGACTTAAGAGCTTCAAAGGAAGAAGATGAAGGAATAATAGAGAGGAGGGAGCCTTACCAACTCGGCATAGGTGTGTGCAAGGGAAGGAATGAGGCTAAGCTCACGTAAGTTTAAGAGAATGCAATTGGAATTGATTTTTGTTTTGTTAATTTTTAATGTCAAATGACTATTCTTTTTCCTTAGTTTATTACATAGGTTATTGGCTCAATAAATGCCCATGTTAGGTGCATGTTTTCGGCCATGTGTTGTGACAAGGCAAGGTGGAGGAAAATAATGTGAGCTAAATGACAAGGTAAGAAAAGTAATGCTTTATTCCTTTGATTTTTCAATGTTTGTAACTTGTCTTCTTCTTCCTTGTAGGTGCACGATTTCAAGGGTCAAATGGATGGTCTCAATCGGTAATGAAGAGCCAAGGAAGAGCAAAGGAAGTCACTTGAATTTTAAGAAAGCAAAAAGGTGGAATCTAGATCTACTTTTTGCCTTTTTCATTTTGTTTTTGTCTAGCCAACATGGCCTTGTTCCCTTGCATAATTTCGACAGCATGGAGGTCATATGAGACCTATATTTCTTTGATATTAAGTATTATAACACATGGGAAGGTGAGTCACCATGTTTTATGTCTTTTATAAAGTTTTAATGTAAGTTTTATACTAGTTTTTGGACATAAAATCGGCCCCTATAGAGCACCTGGTTTGACACTGCCTCCAACTGATTTAGAAGGTAATTTTAACCCTATTTAAGATTCTTAATTCGTGGCATGTCAAAAACTACAAGGTAATTGCGTAAAACGCGTTTTAGTGACACCCGAAGGTGTGTTTTTGTGCTCTAAGGAAATTTTGGGAAATAAATTGTCTTGATGAGTTCCAAGTGTTTATAAACACTTAGGGGGCGTTTGGTTAAAAGGGGGGAAACGGAATGGAATCAGGAAAGGGAATGGAGAGGAATGGAAAAGAATTCCCTTTGATTTTCCTAGTTGTTTGTTTGAGCTGGGGAAATGAAATAAATAACCGGTCAACGGCCACCGGTCAATGGTCAACGGTTGCCGGCTGCCGGTCAACGGCCATTAATTACTGGTCAACATTCACCGGTCACCGGTCAATGGTCATTAGTCATCGGTTAATGGTCATATGTTGTCGGTCAAAGTGTACTAGGGAAAGGGAATCCCATTCCCTAGTAGGGAGTGGGGAATCAGGAAAAAGGGTTTTGGGGTAATCCCATTCCCTTTCCCTTTCCTGAAAACAGGAAAAATTGGCAAAACAAACAGCAGGAAAGGGAATCATTCCGATTCCCTTTCCTGATTACCCCAAAACAAACGCCCCCTTATTATAGTAAATAAACATATATTAAGATGTTACATTGAGTTATATGGGGTTACATTAACCCATGTCATAATTTACGGGCCATCGGGACACTCCCGGCAAAAAGGAGCGCTAAGAAATCCTCCTGTGGTTTTTGTTGAATTTTGGGAAACCACTTTGTGGGTTCTCTTTAGAATGGTTAATAATGATGTTAGGAACTCTCGGAATTAATTTTATAGGAGTTTGTGCCACCTCGGCACTCCTCCGGGCTTTTGTGCTTTAAGGGGCGTGCGTGAGCACTCCTGAGCGTTTTGCGTTTTTTACTGGATATAGCCTATGGAATATGTTTATATATACATATAATAAGTGTATGACCATTTGGTTTAAGTTTAGAAGGTCATACAAGGTCATGCTTGACCATATGTTTCTAAGGCGTTTTAGCGTTTATGAAGAAACGACTATTTTTACGTAACGTTCTCATGCATGGGTTTGCATGCGTACGTAAAATGATTTATATTTGAATTATTTTCCATTAAATAATGGTTTTATAATGTTAATTAGATTTGGGGTATTTCATTAAATATAGTGATTAAAATTATTCTAATACGTATTTAAGGGCCTAATAACGCCTAAGTAATGTTGGAAATGTAAAATAAATCCAAAAGAAATAAAGAAACACTTAAAAAGCGAAAAACACTAAATAAGCGTCAAATAACCATAGGAGGTATGAGACCTCGGTTAGCGTATTATATGGATTCCTAGAGCTTAATAAGGCCAAAAAAATATATGGGAACAACTCTCGAAGAAAATGGATCCAAAAATACATTAAAATGCTAATAGAGCTTTAGCGCACGTTTTTCGAGAAAACTCGAAAACGTGACTTTGAGTGGTCAAACAAACCCGTAAAAATTATTAATCATTAAATAACAATAATTAAGCATAATGGAAGCTTAATAACCAATAAAATTAAAGAAACGAGAAAATTCTGGAAAACGGGTCCGGTTAGTGAATAGTACCAAAACTGGGTAAATTAACGAGCATTTTCTGTAAAAGACGAAAAATGCTCCAACTAGTAATAATGTGGGGGCCGGTTTTTAGGAATTAAATTAACCCCTCTCACACACACTCACACAACTAACAAATAAATAAGTCAAAAAGTAAAAAGCAAAAATAAAGTACAAAAGTGAGGGGGGATATTCTCTCACCTCTACTCCCCTTCTCTCTCACGTTTCTACTCCCTCCAACCTGACTTATTCTTCCTCCTCCCGAGCAGCCATGGCGATTTTACAACCCTCACACAGCCCTCCTCTTCTCTCCTCTTGTTGAAGGCTCAATCCTTCTCCAAATGCAACAAAAATTACACCACTGAATTCCCTTTGCAAAGGAGATCATCTTCCTCCTTTCAAAAATCGAAAACACCCATTTTCGTCTCTATGGGTATTCTCCATTTGAAGGTTTAAGACCACCATTGGAAGCACCTTCATCTCCTTATTATTTTGAGGAAAAAATAATCTTGAAAACTCATCTCTTTCTAGCCCTTGTTGGCAAAACGAAAATTCATGTTGAACCCTTGTCTTGTTCCTTGTATTCCAGCCGATTTTGGATTCTTCCATGGGCTATAAACCTCACTCTCTTGATAACCAAGGACCTCACTCATTGGTTGGAAGGTAATGCTCTTTCTAAACCCTAAAAACATCTAAATTCTAGGGTTAGTTAAGAATGAATGCTAAGTTAGAATTTGTGTATTGGTATGGGTTGTAGCATTGGAGTGTGGACTCCATTTGAAACCGAGAACAATAAGGAAAAGAAGGAAAAGAAAGAAGAAAGGAAGAGAAGGGGAAGAAAGAAAGAGAAACTAAAATCACAAGGTAAATGCCTTACCTTGAGCTAGATTTGTGTGGTGTAGCGTAACAGTTTTGAGTATTGGAAATGAGTAGTGTATATGGGAATGAGTAATAAGTATGTGGTAGTATAATGAGGAAAGGTAATGTAACAGTTTTGAAGGTTTTAAATGATGTTTGAAAGCTTGGGAAAACATTGGGTAAAGTATGTGTATGTCCAGGAAAAATATTGTGTTATAGTGAGTAGAATGATGTGCGACTTGATATGGGAATTGGAATGAATGTGTGAGCTGAAAATGTATGTGGGCAATGTTAAAAATATAGGGGAACCTCTGCCCCAATTTGTATGGAAATTGGAGGACTTGGATGTGGAAGAAGAAGGGATAACCTAGGTGGTAACTAGGTGTATTTGGAGAGTTTAAGTGAGTAGTTTAGTACTTTGCAACAGATTTAGAAGAGAATTTAAGTAATAGGATGGAACTAGGATAGAGTTAATGCATTGAGGATGCTAAGAGTAGCATTAGTAGAGGGAGTATTGAATGGTAAAGAAGAAAGGAAAAATCTGTAGCAACAAATGAGGAAGAAAAAAACTGTAACAGGAGGAAATTTGACAGTGATAAACATATGAATTGACAGAGGAGTATAGTGGTTGGATTAAGGAGGTTTAGTGTGCCTAAATGGTGTAAAAACATGTTACATTACATGTGGAAAGATTAGGAAAGGATTAAGTATGAATTAGGGGTTGAAAGGAGGCTTAAAAACTGCATTTTAATGTATAACAGGGATGGTCCCGGATTACAAACCGGTACACAAACCCGGACCACCCCATAAACACTCTAGAATCTCATTCCAGGGCATGGTACGGGTTTGTATCCCGGTACACATACCTGGACCATAGTAAAACTTGTCCAGAAACTGATTTCACGGCTTGGTCCGGGTTTGTATCCCCGGACACAAACCCGGACCACCCTAAAAATTGCCCAGAATGTGTTTTAATGCATTGTAATGATGGGGACTTGATTGGTAATGATAGTATAAGGTAATTAAGACTTAATTAATGATGTTTAAAGGTCATTAAGGCCATGAACAAGCCTAGGAAGTAATTTTAAGAAAGTAACATAAGTGAATGCATTTAAGTAACAAAGAGTTAGTAAGTATAAACTGGGAAACAGTAGGGAAAGTAATGAGTAAGGTTAATTATAGATAATTAACCACCCGAATTTATGTATATGCTAGGATTCGAATAGTTGAACACCGAAGAGGAGTCAGTGAGTCCAAAGTCAATGGTGAAAGGTATGATTTCTTCATGCTCTGTATCCTAACCTGGTTACCCCGATTTGTGTGCTTATTTGATCACCTAAATAAGATAAATGCATGAATCGGACAATATTGCACGTACTTGTGCTTGCTTTAGGTTGTTCTTGATATATATTGTCATGAACATTAGTTTGTATAATTCATGAAATATATGGATGAAGATGAAGTGAATTTGTACCTTGTAGTGTACTTGTGTATTGTATTGTATCTTGTATGGATGTGTATATGAGCAATGTATTTGTGTGTGGTTTGGATGTGTGACTTCTACTAATTCCTAACTACCTAACTCCTAACGTAAGTATTGAGTAAATTGGAATGAGTAGAAGTCCGATATAGTTTCAGCCACGCGTGAGGATGAGGAGACACAAGAGGTTGGATCCAATTCCTGGTTCTTAAACTTGTCCACGGCCCAAACCCCTTAAATGGGTAGCATCCTGGATTAGTGAACCAAGTAAATCCCGGTGGTGGGACAGAGTAGTCCCCGGGCCGGAGGTCCCGACGACTTGACTTGAGTAAGTAGTAAGTAAAGTATTGTATAAGTAATGGTCTTGGCTGGTGTAAGTCATTAACCCCGAGTAAAAGAGTAATCTCCATCCGATTAACCTGGGTGGACCAATGGAGCTAACAAGTATTGCGTATTGAGTATGTAATGTGTATGCATTGTGTATATGTATTTCGGAAGAAGGTAAGTAAGTATTGGTTGACTTGTATTGTCTTCCTTGTATGTATTGTACTGTGTGTATGTATGTATACCTTGTGTAGTATTGTAGTATGATGTATGAAAGCATGTATGCATGTATGTATTGTAAAATGAACTACATGTATTCGACCTAAGTGGTCGGTGTACCCTCGCTAGTACGCGGGGTATGCGGAAGTCATATGCAGCGAAAGCTGAGCCCCTAGGGGCAACGTTTTTAGTGTGCAGGTACCCGAAGCAGACATGATCACAGTAAGACACCGACAGCTAAGTTTGGATAGCTAGGAGTGAAATGTAGACAATAGTGAATTGTGTAAGGCTTGTAGCCTTGAAGTAGTAGTGTACCAAGGGGTACTCCATAAGTATTGGAAGTATGTAGTGGTGAGGAATGGGTAGTGTAGACTCTTAATTAGTATGTATGAACTTGGAAGAATTATTGTATTTGTATTTGGAATTTAGTAAACTCGGTATGTATATTGTATTGAGTATTGTAATGGAGTATTGTGTTGAATGGGTAGTTGTAGTACCCGGTTGTCATTGTAGTGAGGATTGTATTTGTGTAGAGCTGATCATAATGTGTCCGGCCCGGCACCCCGGCCCGAACCGGCCCGTAAAAAAGCCCGATGGGCCCGAGCCCGATTGGGCTTCCGGGCGGGCTTGGACATAAAATCAGGCCCGAATTAAAAACTAGGCGGGCCGCGGCACATTTTTGAGCCCGTGGACAAGCCCGGCCCGACCCGATTTTATATTATTTATTATTTTTTAAAAAATATATAATATATACATATTTAATTTTTATTTAATATATACTAAAATATATATAAATTTAAATAAATTATATATAATATATAAATTAATCTATATTAATCTATATTTAAATAATATATATTAATTTGTTTCATTAAATTTATTTTTTTTACTAATTTATATAAAAAAAATTAAAAACCGGGTCGGGCGGGCCGGGCAATGGCAAAGCTTGAAAAAAATCGGGCCTAGCCCAGCCCGGCCCGAACATATGAAAAACCGGGCTTGGTTTTGTTAAATAGGCCCGACGGGCCTAAAAGTTACCTCTGACCCGGCCCGCCCGCCCGAATGATCACCTCTATATTTGTGTAGCACTCAGATATTCCGGTCCATCAGACCGATGTTGTATGTAGTAATAGCCTTGTTAGTCACGTGGGTGGCTAACGGCGTTGTATCACCCGCCGTTGTGTAAGTATGTATCCGCTGCGTGAGTATGGATGTGTAAGGAGATTGGACGGTAATGACGGTATTAGCGGTAGGGGTGTTACAAAAAGTGGTATCAGAGCGAAGTATCGCTCTGATGACTGGAAATACCGAGTTTAGGAAATACCGGGTTAGGAACTAGAAGCTTAGGGCTAAGGGCTGAGTGATAGCGTCAGAGATATGCTAGTTATGAACTCCCAGTGAGTACCGGATACCTACAATATCAGACACGCCCTCCACAAACCCATTGTATAACTTGGGAAAGAACGCCAGAGAGAAGGAAAGTCCTCTCATACTCGGGAAACCTGATCTGGCGGTTGTGAAGTAATCATATAGTAAGCAAGAACCGACATGTAGTAGATTCCAAGAACTGGAAGTCCCAGAGATGGTTTCCGGTTGAACAACAATACCCGCACTTAATAGCGGTGGAATGAGTACTCCAGCCATAAAGAGGCTACAACTTACAATAGCATGGGGCGACATGCTTAGCAGTCGCGAACCTGGATAGTCAATCAGCAACGGGAAAATTGTAACACCCCAACCGTTAATCTCGTCATTACCTCTTAAACCGTTACTAAATACTCCTACTCACGCAGCGGAACTCTAATTACAACGAGGGGTGAAACAACGCCATTAGCCACCCATGTGGCTAACCAGGCCTTTCTTACTTACCGTAACGGTCTGATGAACTGGAACAACCGAGTACTTCATACAACACAATACTCAATCCCTTTCTTTACTATACCGAGTCTACAATGTACGGATGCCGATAACATACTCGGACTTACACCTCTTTCAAATGCATTAGTAATTACTATCTAACTACCCATGCTTCATAGCAGTCCCCGTCCTACTCTCTCGAACGGTGGGCAGCTTCAAGTACCTGCACACTAAAAACGTTCCCCCTAGGGGGGGTCAGCTTACGCTGAATATGAAATTCGCATATACCGCGTGCTAACCGCGGTACGCCGGCTACTTTGGGTCGGATATACATGGAGTTCATTTTAATCAAACAACATGCATCATGGCAATACAATATACATGTATATTACACAAGGAATCAACATCCAATCAGGGAGCACAATTCCTAACTAACATAACAAGGTTGTTAGTTGTATATGTTTACTCTTAGGCCATGAGGGTTATACCTCACTATGCCTTGTTTACTTATTCAGTACCTCTCTCGCTCTCTCGGGTTACTTATTCAATTACACACCCATTCTCTTGGGCTACTCGTACTATACTCACCCACACTCTCGGGTTACCTATTCTCATTAGCTCACCCACACTCTTGGGTTACTTATTCTCATTAGCTCACCACACTCTTGGGTTATTTATTCTCATTAGCTCACCCACACTCTTGGGTTATTTATTCTCATTAGCTCACCCACACTCTTGGGTTATTTATGCTCAAGCTCTTGTAGATTCTTGAGACACTACAGGTCTCCTACGTCACGCTTGTTACTCTTAATATATTTAGGCCAAACTCATGGCTCTCTAGCATAGTCTTACTTCCCGGTTTCGACCCTACTCTGGGTCTAGCATGGTGGGAAGGCTCAACTAGCTCCTGGAACTTTCTCTTAGTTCCCATTTTTTACATAGGTCCGACTACTCTCGGACTACTCACTTTCCCATACACTCCTCTCTCGGAGTTATAATAATTTTATGTATATTAGTCTAGAAGCATCACTCTTGATGTTTCTAATGACTTTGGGAACTTTACTTAAATTCGGGTAATCTTAAGTTTAAGGGTTACCCTCACAATCATATACTTATGCATTCGGATATTTCTTATACCGGGTAAGATCCTCATATAGGAGGTCGACCATGTCTCAAGGGAGTTACATAGTCCCTTAGGTCTCTTTTACCTTTCTTATAAGTTCACATTATTGGACTAACTTCAATTCTCTCGATGGAGGTCATTTATCTCTCCACTCATATTTATTTCGTGGATTATTTCAATAAGGTTCTCTAACCGTTATCGGTATTTACTCAACCCGTACATCTCCTCACATTTTAGGGAGTTCATATGTTTGTGTTATCGTTATACTTTAATCAACAGCTTGTGTGTGTTTGCATATTACCATTGTTCATGAGACTACCCGATCTACGGGTTTCTAGTCAATCACTACTCTCTATGAGTCGGTCTATGCACTATGTTAGACCACACCGGCGTACAAGTATGTTAGTCATACAACATACAGTAAGGCATCCATAATCAAACAAGGGATTATTTTCATGCTTTAATCTTGATTAAGCCGGCACACAAACACACAAATCAGAGTAACTCGGTTAGCATACGGGGCATGAGAAAATCATACCTTTCACCGGGGTTTCTACATTTACCGTGTCATCTCACCATGCTCGGGTCACGCACGATTCTCTGATAATGTTTCAAACATGATTGTTAATACTAAACTCATACGGTATATGATAAAATGCTATTCCCGTATTTACCCCGTTACCCGGTTAACTCGGTTTCACTCTTGTCAATTTGAGTTCTCACTTCTAACACTTTCTTACACTTCTTAGGGCCTTAACATGTCACCAAACAAGGCCTTAACATCTTATAACATCATTAACCTTCAAACCCCCATCATTTAAACCCTTTAAAACACTCTCTAGGTTTCTGGGGGTGGTCCGGGACTTGGTCCTTAACCTAAGTCCCGGACCAATTCATTAACTAACTCTCGGGTGAAAAACAATACCTGGTCCGGGACCTTGTCCGGAGTATAGTCCCGGACCAAAGCAGGATGTGTGCTCTCGGCGGAATTTCTACCATGGTCCAGGACCTTGTCCCTATCCCAAGTCCCGGACCAACATGGTTGTTCACTCTCGACAAAAAATTGGGGGTGGTCCGGGACTTTGTCCATGGACTAGGTCCCGGACCCTGCTAAAACCTGCAACATACATCATTTTCCAACCCCAATTCAATCCTTAATCCACCCTTAATCTTTCCATAAACCTTCCACATGTTTAACCACCTTTAAACATGCTCCAAACCTCTTCAAATCATGGGTTAAACCCTTACCCCAAATTCTTACTCAAAATCACTTATTTTGCATTCTAATTTTGCACCAAGGCACACTTGTGCATTTTCTAACTCCTCTTGGCACTTGAATTTGCACTCACTTAATTTGACCATTCCAAAACTTCCAAGATAATGCACACCGCATACCAAGTTCCATGACTCACTCTTAAAACCTCGAATTCTCATTCCTTTTCCTAAAGCTCCTTAGGCATTTACACAAGTTTTGCTACAGATTTTAGCATCCATCTCCTCTTATTAAACAAGTATTCCCTTGGTGATTTTCTAAACCAAAACAACCACCATCAACACCTAGTTTCTCTAGGTCATTCCTCACACACTACAATGCTCAAACCACTCAAATTTCTACACAAATTTTGCCATAACTTGGCCACTTTTCTAACTTTGCCCAAAACTCATTTCTTCACATAAATCATCCTAAAACTAGCCAAACCTCAAGGGTTCTACCAGCACACACATAAAACTAAAACTCATCAATTCTTCAAATGCAACACAATGCATAATCCAAAAGGTGCATGGCTCATAATTCAAACATTTTATTTCACAAATGTTTCCTCACTTGTATTATTTCTGTACAAGCACATTATTATCACAACTCTCCTCATCTCAACAAATCACATTCCAATACACATTTAGGTTCATTCATTCTTTTATTTCCCTTCCCAAATTCTAAAAGCATTACACTAGGCTCCAAGGTAGATTATTTACTTATGTTTTCAAGCCTTCTCTTTTCAATCCTCTTGTTTTCTCTTGTCTTCTCTTCCTCCCATCTCCTCTCTTGAAAACCGGCCAAGGGTATGGAGTTGCCCCACTCCACATTGACACCCATGAGGAATGAGACCAATCAAGACACTTAGAATTATTATTGTTCTAAGATTACAAAAGGGAAGTGTTTAAAGCTCCAAAATTGGTGATTACCGTTAAACCCTAGAATGGGGTTTTGCCATGAATCAAGAAAGAGCTCCCACCAAGCTTTTGTGGATTGAAACAATGCTCATAAGGGAAAGACAAGGCTCCATTAGAGGCTAAAATCGGCCAAGGGTAAAAATGGGGAAAAAGGTGAGATTTTCCTTGAAATTTTTACCTTAAGTGGAAGAGGAGACCCCAAGCTTCAAGAGGTGTAGTTTACTCTTCAAATGCCCAAAACCCATGGAGATCAAACTCCTCCATTTGAGATTTTGAAAAGATAGAAATGTTGCCCATGGTGAGAGGAGTTCGAATATGTGGTTATTTTCTCATTTGGAGCCTTAACAAGGCTTGGGCAAGAGGAAGAAAGGAGAGGAGGCATGGAAGCCATGGTGGAGCTGCTGAAATCGCCCATGGAGCAGAGAGGGGGAGAGCTCACGGTGGAAGGAGGAATTGGTGAGAGAAGAGGGAAAAGTGAGAGGAGAGAGGTATTTTTACTTTATGTATTTTTTTCTCTTTTTGACTTTTCAACTCTTTAGTTACTAGTTACTCATGTGTGAGAGGGAGGCTGTTTTGAATAATAAAAACCGGCCCCACTAAGTACATAAGAGCTGGAGCGTTTTTCGTCTTTTACCGGAAACGCTCGTTATTTTACCCGGTTTGGCACTATTCACTAACCGGGCCCGTTTTCGGATTTTTCTCGTTTCTTTATTTTTAATGGTTATTAAGCTTCCATTAATTATTATAGTTATTTAATCAACTATAATTTTTACGGGTCCGTTGACCACTTAAAGTCACATTTTCGGGTTTTCTCGAAAAACGTGCTTTTAAACTCGTTAGCGTTTTAATCCATTATTTGGATCCGTTTTCTTCGGAATCATTCCGATACTTATTAGGCCTAACTAAGCCTTAGGAATCCATCTCGACCCTCTCGAGATCATATATCTCATAACTCATTTAACGAGCATTTTAGCGTTTTTCGCTTTTCAAGCGTTTTCTCTTTTCTCTTGGTTTTATTTTCTTTACCAATACACTTTAGGCACCATTAGGCCTTTAATAATCATATTAGAGTAATTGAATCACCATTATTAGGTCCGGGGTATTAAAATCTACCCCCCTTAGGAACTTTGTCCTCAAAGTTGGTGGATCTAAATGGTTACTCTCATGGGCAAGCTATGCCAAGGTTATAATACATGTATAACCTTACAGACTCCACAAGTCAGTCACATTACATACTACACATACTACACACAAATCACAGCATGTATAGCAATCAAAAATACTCTTTTACTCTCTCCATGGAATCGGTCCGAAGACAAGAAGGCACTACAGTCCTCGAATCCATATCGAGTAATCTACTACTGATCCCTCAGGTACCGGTCACGTTGAACACTTACTCTTTCTGGTTCACGGCCGTTTCATGACAAATGGGCACTTACTCTCTCTGGCCCACGGTCCCTTCGGTTCTGATCAAAACATTACACATATACATATCCTCAGGCACTCTGGTTGACTCACTCAACACAGGAACATCTCAGGGTACTCTCCCCGTCCCGCTGCCTTTGGAAAAATCACTCACTGACACCGCCCCAACCGGTCACTTAGGACTGCCGCACGTACGGTGCAATGGTTTAAAAACTAATACACGCCCACCGTTCTACCGGTCATCAAGACTTAAGGCCACAGCCATCGGCGGGTGATAGCGGTTTCAAAACCAGTTTCCGTTTCCATCTTCATACTTGAAGAAAATTCTCTTTTTTTTTTCAAAATCAATTGAAAATTCTTTTTAAAACATCACACAACTCCAAATCAAATTTATGGTAGCTGTATCTTTTCTTAGCGTGATTACTTGTGACCACTTATAGGGAGCTTCAAGAATCATCCAACCCTGATGTGATCAGCATCAGTGTTGAACTATCCTTCCACCCCGATTTGTGTTCGGTTTCCCTTGATCGCTAGCAGACCAAGTTCCACCTCCCACGTCAGTTTCAAACAAACAGATAGTCAAACATTTTCGTTTTCTATCTTTTACTCTTACTAGTCATATTCATAAAACATATGTTTCAATTATCCCTAGTTCTTAGAACTTAGGTCATCCATTATTCTCTATTTCCTTTGCTTACTTAACCTAGGCATTCCATACTTGTGGCCTCATTAGTCAAATTATTACTCAACTTAAAACATACAACATACAACTCCAAAGGATGGAACTCACTCCATCAATCATTCTCAAATAAAATCACCTAGGGAACTCACTCCCTCTTAGGTTACACATCGGTTTCATCCCGATTCATACTCATCATAACTCATGTCTAATCTCACTAGACATATACTATAGGGATTCTCATTCCCTAGGAGTCTCTCTACTCCTCTTTTCATAAATATTACATACTCGTTACTTGCATCACTCATGCACAATACTTACTCGTTACTTGCATCTCTCATGCACAATACTTATACTTACACAATGAATGGGTACACATGTTTATGTAACATGAGGTCCAAACATCAAAACAATTTCTTTTATGCTATGCACATAGTAGTTTACGAACTATACGTAAAACATACTCTAAGCGGTTTCTCGCCCTACCCCCCTTAAAAGGGGTTACGCCCGCGTAACCAACCATATGTTATCACTGAACATTGGTTTACTAATTCAAGTATTATGAAGTGTTTTAACTTCAATGTGGTTAATTAACTCATAACCAGGTTCTTTTCTAGCCTATAAGGCTTCAATCAGGTTTGCCAGGTATACTTAGCCTTGAATTACGGCCCACTAGCTTCTGTTGTGACCTGATAACTAGAGGTTAACTCGCTCTTTGGTATTCTCAATGTATTTCAATCGTCGCTTGGTATCTCTTACCGTATGCGAATTCGATGAGTTATAGATTTTCTCTCCAATTCTCTGGAAATCTATATTTTGTATACTCTGTATACTTTTGTGGTTATTCACTACTTTTTCCGACTTATTGTCGGTTGAGGTCAAGCTGCTACTTAGCATGTAGTGCTTCCTCATTTGATAATGACTTCTGAATCATGTTTGTTTATTTATTTCTGTACAAGAATTCCTCATTCATACTACTCTGCCTTTTTCCACATATCGATCCTGGGCCCTGTGGGTTACTGCCCACGTTCTTTGTGCATCTTTGGCCAATGGCCGCACGGTTATCTCTCTAGATTCTCACTCAACAGGCTTCGTTGACATTTCTCAATTCCTGGCTCTCCCACTCGATCATTACCGCACAAGTGCAATACCAAAACACTCAGTCATACAGAGTGCAGAAGCGTAAACCCTTGACAGTAAATCTCTCATGGGATAGGAATGATTATGTCCTCTTTCCAACATTTTCTCATCAGCTTCATATCATTAACTAGTTATACTCTTTCAACGGTCGCTTGCTGCGTACCATGTTCTACTCGTTACAACATTCGCTTATATGGCATCCGCTACTACTTTAGCTTCCGCTCATGTACTCCCGCCATTTACACTATGGCTTGCCATTCACTTGGCTCAATAATATACGCTATTCTGTAAATCTCTCTGCGCGCTTGCGCACTGCTTACTCCGCAGTTCATACTGTACACATACAGTGTTCACTACTCATCCGATTACTCTATCGGTTTCCTTTGTACTGCTATCAAGGTTCCTCTTTACACACTACTATAGTTCATATGCTCCTTGGCAATATACACATGCTCAAGTTTTACTACACCGCTCTAGCGGTTTCACATTTCATGCCTACGTGGTAGCCTTTCTCTGGAGGATTCACGCAATTGCCGCTTCCTAGGCCCCACAGTAACAAGTGGTATCCCCACTCTAAGGTAGTGGTTCGTGCTCCACAATAACTCTTACGCCTTTATGCATATGTTTTACAACGTTTGGATCTACGTATTGTAGTTGGTTTTGTCGGCTTACAAGCCACCTTGCCTCGAGTCATGCTCCATGCGGCTGTTTATATAGATTTCCGCTTCTCCGTATACCATTAAATGGTTTGGAGGTATTACTGGGTTTTTGATATGGTAGTTTCATCACGCTTCCAAACATGGAAGACCCTTAAAGTATTTTGATACTAATTCATGCCCCCTGGTGTGGAGGGTGATTTTTTCGGTATGAGGGGGGGGGTCTATCTAAACATGGTCTGACTAAAAAGTCTAGATCCTAGAAAGTGTCATTCTGTGGAGGGTGAAAACCCGTTATTCTGGCATCCCTCAAATACCTACTATATCGTCCGTCTTTCCCAGAAAGCATAAGGGGAATGCTAGTGAGCACTACACCCACTCTCAATGGGCTCCACGCGGACTTATGCCTCTATAAGACGGAATTGACTAGAGTCGCCACCTAGTTTGACCTATGATAACTAGGAAGGAAGATCGGGTTCTAGGAACCGTTAATTGACTATGATGATTTGTTGCCTATGGAAAGGACTTATCTGATCATACTAGAGATTCTATGTGGGTTCGCACTGGGTTACACCCCTCAGAAGTGGCAATGACCACAACCTTGGATTGGTGCCCGAGGAAACCTCGGTCTCCAATTGTCGGGATTTCCTTCTTTCAAAACCTTGTTAGAGAGATTCATTTAAAAGCCAACGATAGGATTAGGATGGGAAGAGAGAAAGAGAGTGGATGAAGCGGGCTTTTCTGTCAAGCTCACGCCAAGGGGAGGAATTGCCGAATTCGGATGAGTATAGAATGAAGATTTGGGAAAAGTCTGGGGTTGAGTGAGTAGACAAGACTTGGAGTCTGATGGTTTGAAGTTTGTGGGAACCGAAGAAGGTTTGTGTGTTTTGAGAGATATGAGAACCACCTTAGAAGGGGAAAATGGTTTTTTGTTTGGAACGGGGTCGCACCCTGTGTGGGTTGCCTACGTACTCAACTCCCTGTTGAGATCAGACCTTACGTAGTTCAGGGTTTTTGGAGATGTTTGAAGTTTCGGGTTTGAGGGGGTAGTCTGTGAGACGCTCGGGTCTATGAGACGTTTGAAACCTTGAGATGTCGAAGTCTGTGAGACGCTCGAATCTGTGAGACGCTCGGGTCTGTGAGATGTTCGGGTCTGTGAGACATTCAAGTCATTGGGATGACAAAGTCTGTGAGACGCTCGGGTCTGTGAGACAATACGGGGTTGTTCGGAGGTGAGATGGCCGAGTGAAAATGACATTTTGATTGATGTGGGGTCGCACCCTGTGTGGGTTGCCTACGTACTCAACTCCCTGTTGAGATCAGACCTTACGTAGTTCACTGTTTTAGGGTTTTAGGAGTTTTGAGGTGTTTGAGAGGTTAGTCTGTGCGACGCTCGGGTCTGTGAGACATTCGAATCTGAAAATGGTGAAGAGACTGAGATGTTCGAGTCTGTGGGGCACTTGGGCCTATGAGACTATAGAAGTTTGGAAGAGGTCGGGATTCAGGAGATGTTTCGAGTTTGGAATGATTTGAGTGAGTATGTGAGGCAATTGAAGTTTGAGTAGAAATCCCGGGCTTTTCGGATTTGAGGTTATGAAAGGGTTGATGTTTTGGGATGTTTTGAATTTAGAGTGAGATGATGGTGGACTGAATTGTTTGGAGGAATGATTGTCAAAATTGTCTCTCTTAAAGTTTTTAAAATCGAAAAAATCAGTTTTTGTTGTAAAAGGGCGGATAATCCCGAGGGATTACCCTATGTACCCCCTCGAACACGACACTTAATTAATGGTAAGTGCCGAGGCTCGAAAGATGGGGCAATGAATTTATGTCGAAAAATAGGATTTAGAGAGAAACACCATGAATGAGATGTTCTCGGTCAAACCCTAATAACGTCTCTAACTCCCGGGTTTTAAAACGTTAAAAACCAAAAATATTGAAGTCGAGTAGAAGAGAGTTAGACGATTCTAAAATCCCGGCTGCAACTAGGAAGGTCGTTACTTCCCTAGCACCCCGCCTTGTAAAAATCTAGGCTGCAATTAGGGGAGGTTTGTCACCCTAATGCCCCGCCTAAAGAGATCCATACTGCGACAAAGGAGGTTATGACCCCAGTGCCCCGCCTTGGATTTTTATTTTTGGGAAGGAAGACAAGTGGTGTTCTAACCATTGAGGAAATGTTTTGAAGGGGTTAGACATTACTTGCTCCCCGAAAACGGTTTATTTGAGTTGAAAACTAAGTTAGAAAACTTTTGAAGTTGTTCGGAATTCTCGACGAAGAAACACTGATTTTGAGAAATGTTTTTAGGAGAAAACTTTCTGTATATGTGAGAAGAACTTCCTACATATGAGAAGAGTTTTCTGTGATGTGAGAAGAGTTTTTCCTTTTTAAATTCCACAAAATGGTTTCTTTTGAAAACTTGATGAAGTTTGAATAAAATGATTGTTTGAAATTCGAGAAAGGAGATTTTTTGGATTTGGAGTTCAAACGGAATTTACAAGTTGAGTTTGAATTGGATGAGTGGAAATTGGGTTCGATGGTTTGAATGAATTGGGTTTGAATTGAATTTGGTTTGAATTAGGCTTGGAATGAATTTGAATTGGGTTTGGAATCGGGTTTGAATTAGATTGAGGTTCAGGTTGGGTCAAAGTCGGGTGAAGGTCAACGCTTTTTTGGTCAAGGTCAACGTTTTTTTTTTTGGTCATGATCAACGTTTTTTGGTCAAGGTCAACATTTTTGGTCGTTCATCAAAATTTGGTTGGTCAAAGTTGGACTAGGTCAAAGCTAAGTCAAGTTCAAAGTTCAGATTGGTCAAAGTTTGGATTGGGTCAAAGCTAAGTCAAGGTCAAAGTTCAGATTGGTCATAGTTTGGATTGGGTCAAAGGTCAAAGTTCGGGTCAAAAGTCATCATTCCGGTCAAGGTTGGATTCTTGTGGACTTTGTTAGATTTGTGTGGGTTTGGTTTGGTTTCTGTGGGCAGGATTGTGTTTGGTAATGGGCCGAATAGCTTGGGCTAGGTAACGGGCCGACTGGGCCTGGGCTAGGTAATGGGCCGAATGGGCCTAGGCTAGGTAATGGGTCGAATGGGCCTTGGCTAGGTAATTGGCCGAATGGGCCTGGGCTGGGTAATGGGCCGAATGGGCCTGGGTTGGGTAATGGGTCGAATGGGCCTGGGCTAGGTAATAGGCCGAATGGGCCTGGGCTAGGTAATGGGCCGAATGGGCTTGGGCTAGGTAATGGGCCGAATGGGCCTTGGCTAGATAATGGGCCGAATGGGCCTAGGCTAGGTAATGGGCCGAATGGGCCTGGGCTAGGTAATAGGCCGAATGGGCCTGTGCTAGGTAATGGGCCGAATGGGCCTGGGCTAGGTAATGGGCCGAATGGGCCTTGGCTAGATAATGGGCCGAATGGGCCTAGGCTAGGTAATGGGCCGAATGGGCCTTGGCTAGGTAATGGGCCGAGATTATTTTGGGCCAAGGATTGGACTTGGTTTGTGGGCCGAGGTTGTGTTTGGGTCAAGTGTGGGCATTTGGGCCAAATTGGGTGATGGGCCGGTTTTGAGGAGTAGTGGGCCAGGCTTCGGGTTTGGGTTTTTGGTCTCGGGCCAGACTGGGCCGAATTTGGGCTTTGGGCTTGGGTTTCGGTTTTTGGCCTCGGGCTTTGTGTTTGGGTTTTTGGGCTCGGGCCAAACTGGGTGATGGGCCGGCTGGGGCCTTGGGTCGGTTTGGACTTGGGCCGATTTTGGATTCGGGCTGGGTTTGGATAATGGGCCAGGAAGTGGGCATTGGGTTTGAGGCTTTAGACTTGGGTCTTGGGCTTGGATTCAGGCCTTGGGTCAGTTTGGGCCTTGGGTCGGTTGGGCCTGACTGAGATGTGGGCCGGACTGAGAAGTGGGCCGGACTGAGAAGTGGACCGGACTGAGAAGTGGGCCGGACTGAGATGGAATTGGGCTTTGAAAATAGATTTCTAATAAGAAGTTTGAAATTGGGCTTAAGCTATGTCTAAATGAAAAAAAAATTTGGATTCACAAGTGGATTGGATTTTGTTGATTGTACATTTTATTATGAAATTAGGGGATGATTTGGAAAATTTTAAGGGAAACGGATATTCCTCCCATGGACCGTATCTAGGACACGTATGCATTGAGGATACCCCAAACCTAGAGTTTTTCTAAAGTGGGCCTTTGAGGCCCACTAAAAGGGTCAACCTAGTGGGCTATCTAAGGCCACCTATCCTAGCCCAGTTTGGCTAGTTATGGACTGAAACTGAAAAGGATTACATTTGGGCTGTTGTTTATGCAAGCCCAAACAGAATCAGTCCATGGCAAGGAAAAAGAATCAACCACATAAACGAACAGGTAGTCATGAGCTTCAGAGATTAAATAAATGAACAACACGCATGGGTATGGATTTCAAAAGCCATCAGAATCACAGATATGTGCCAGAATGAATTTCAGAACCTGTCTAAGTAAAACAGATTATATACGTGTAGACATGAATTCCAAAAGCTTAGGTTATACGCATCCAATGAGAGTTTCAAAAGCGGTATGAGTAATATACACATGAAAGCAAGTCCTAAAGCTGTCTAGATGTCAGACCCAGGTTTTAAAAATTTAGGCTACTCTAACCTTCCAATTCAAAAACAATAGTGGGTCTTAATGTCGAGTTGCTAATCCATTATTACTCTCCTCTCTCTTTTTTTTTATCTTTTGGTGGCCAAATAAAGGTTGCAGGTAATAAAGGGAGCAATAAGTATACAGAAGACAGCTATATACAAACCTAGAATGAACTCTGAGTTGATTAGCAACTTAAAACAAAGCTTAATCCAGAGACAGTCCTGTTCAAAAACGAAAGCTAATATACCCTGTGAATCCTAACGTGGGGTTTCTAATTCATTTTGTTACTCCCATCTCCTTATTTATCTTTCAGCGATCAAACAAAGTTTCGCGACCATAAAAGAACAAAACAGAAGATCAGAGTTTTCAGAGCATCATAGTCACCAATATCATAAACACTCCCCTAATGGTAGTCAAACACCGAGCTAATCTCGAGCCTATTTCCACTTGTGAACAACGAACCACCCATTTAGTTTTTCTTACTCAAATTCGACAGTTGAAACCCTAATCAGGAATTCAAATGTGCTCAAGCAAAGATGGAAAAAAATAAAGAGTAATGATTAATATCTCAAATGTGGTTAAGACCAGAAACATCAAATACCAGAAACTCCAATATGTTCAAGCGATAACCAGAAACCGACATTGCCTTAGTTTTTACAGACACAGAGAAAGGCAACTAACATTCACACAGACAACACAGAAGCATTTCGGTTTAAGGAATGGTGTACCAGGGAAATGAAGACTAAGTTTCCTGCAAGGTCAAACCCATGAACAGAGACAAATGGATTAGCATATATCCTCTCGGTCAACAGAGACTTGAAGGAAATTAAACAGAAAGTACGAAGCTTAAGGAATGAGGTTGGGGTTCTGTTCATGTGAGAACAAGCGTGAACATCCTTGAGAGTTGGGAACAGATTCCTCCTGCTCAACTAGGAAACAAACATATGTGAAACGTAAAATCGCATACGGAAGCGTTATCATGAGCGGAAAAGAAAATGAACAACACTTGGATACGCTTCTGGCCATAGAGGATGATTGTTGAGTAGCAATCACAGAGCAGGTTAGAGAAAAGCTAAACTCATGACTGGAAAGGGACCAGTTCGCTCACTTCAAATCCGAAACAAAACAGTATAAAAAAGATGGACAGAATCACGACTGGACGAGGACCAGTTTGTCCAATATTTGGATGAAATAAACGGGAATGTAACTGGAGATGGACCAGTTCATCATGTTACAGAATATAGAATGAAAACCCAAACAAAAAATCAGTCTCCGACGCCAACAATAGGCGACGCTCAACCCAGCGGAATTCTAACGGCATGAACATATCAGGAATCAAGCGAGAATGCCCCGAATAAATAGAACTCGCACCCAAAGTCCGATGCGCCATGTTCGTGGACTTCAAAGTCCATACCAGGCCAAAGTAGTTGCAGTTCATCAAACAAGGTACAAAAGAAGGCTATATGGGCGCGCATTTACAAACCGACGCTAGGAAAAACGCCATGCATGTGCCCGAAAGCGAAATGCCCGGATTTTAAGTAAAAGCGGACCGGGTGGCCGCGAGAAATCACCCCTTTGAGATCAGAAACTCTCGAAATAGATGTTCGAAGTTCCGGTTCAGGGTTTCACGAAATTGAAAAGCGGAAATGATTAGGAAACGACATAACAAACTGAGATTAAGCGTAAGAGGAGCATTTGCAGAAGGGAAGCGAAATCAAGACCGTGCGTAACGAAAAGTCGATACCACTTACTCTGCTGGTGACCGAAGCCAAATGAAATCGAAATGAGGACTAATCAGACAGTTCGTGGATTGTGGGATGATGCTTTGAAGGGAAAACCGTAGCTCTCTTGAGGAAGAAGAAGTCTCGGGTCTGGGTTTTTCTTGAGATTTCGAAGAATGGGGCAGACAAAAAGAACGAGAATGATGGGGAAGGAATGAGAATGATGGGGATCTGTGTCGGCTCGATCAAAAACGTGGGTCATACTGTAGGGTTTTTAGAATGTTTTATAATGTGAGAATGGGGTGGGTGAACATGTGGCACACTAGGGTTTCACTAGATGAATGTGGGCCTTTTTTAGGAATTAAAACGGACCCAAACCGGGAGAGTCCAACATTTACAAAATTTGAGATTTTCAAAACAAAAAGCTTCCACCGAGTTTCGAACTCAGCACCTAGTGACTTCCTCTCACGCTCTCTACCGGATGAGCTAGGACAATATTCTGTAAGTGGAGCGACGAAATAAAAGAAGAGCCATATCACGAGTTAAGGCAAAATAAAAGAGCAAACCTTCGCTCGTGCCAAGAATCGAACCCGAGACCCATGGGTTATATCCGAGAGTGTTCTAACCAGTTATGCTAGATTAGATTTCAGTGTACTCATGAGAAGAAAGATACAAGAGTCCTGATTTCGACTGGGTAACTCTTCTGAAAAAAAGAAAAGCTACCAATTCCAAAGAAATGCGCACTAAAGGTGAGAAGATTAATCTAATGACACGAAAGTATGAAATACAATTAAAATAAGATTCAAAAAAGTAATGAGATATAAAATAAAAGAATAGCACATGTACATGAAATAATGAAAATTGATACTCGTAATGAAGATAAAACACTTAAAATAAATGGAAAATAATAGTAGTAAAAAGGACACATGAAATAATAAAAATAACGATGATAAAGCGGGGGAAATCAAAAGGAAATGATAAATAACAAAAAAGTATAAATCGATCGAGTACATAAAAATAATATAAGGTAATAACAAAACTGTGAAAAATTTTAAAACGAGAGCAGCAAAATAAGTATACGAAATGAAGTCAGTCAAAAACAGATTACGACAAAAAGCTCGTGCTCCTCTTCCATAGGAATGTGAGGTTTAAATGTCGGTAAAAAGAAATTCATTTGATCGAAAACAGGACGACCGCCTTGTTTCTAGAAACATGTTTTTTTTTCAATATGAGATGGGTGAGAATTTTTGGTGTCTACAGATGGCTCCCCTTGATTCAATTCTGCAATAGAAGGCTTGCAGAATTGGATCAAGGTTGACGGGACGCCAAAAATTCTCACTATGGCTTGGGGCATTCCCAAGTGTGAGATATGAGTACCATACGAGTGGGGACTTATGACGGGCCCCGACTAGACTTTGGCGTCTAGCGCTAGGACTTATGACGGGCCTAGAATGTGATAGTCGGTGGTATGAGGACTAACGACGGGCCTCAACTAGATCTCGGTGTCTAGCTCTAGGTCTAAAGACTAGAATACGACCAATCTACCTATGCATGAGGACTAAAGACGGGCCTCAACTAGATCTGGGTGTCTAGCTCTAGGACTGATGACGGGCCTAGAATGCATCTTCGAATTGTATGAGGACTAACGACGGGCCTCAACTAGATCTCGATGTCTAGCTCTAGGACTAAAGACGGGCCTAGAATACAACCGGTATATAAAGTTATGCATGAGGGCTAACGACGGGCCTCAACTAGATCTCAGTGTCTAGCTCTAGGACTGATGACGGGCCTAGAATGCATCTTCAAATTGTATGAGGACTAACGACGGGCCTCAACTAGATCTCGATGTCTAGCTCAAGGACTAAAGACGGGCCTAGAATACAACCGGTATATAAGTTATGCATGAGGGCTAACGACGGGCCTCAACTAGATCTCGGTGTCTAGCTCTAGGACTGATGACGGGCCTAGAATGCATCTTCGAATTGTATGAGGACTAACGACGGGCCTCAACTAGATCTCGATGTCTAGCTCTAGGACTAAAGACGGGCCTAGAATACAACCGGTACATGAGTTATGCATGAGGGCTAACAACGGGCCTCAACTAGATCTCGGTGTCTAGCTCTAGGACTGATGACGGGCCTAGAATGTATCTTCGAATTGTATGAGGACTAACGACGGGCCTCAACTAGATCTCGATGTCTAGCTCTAGGACTAAAGACGGGCCTAGAATACAACCGGTATATGAGTTATGCATGAGGGCTAACAACGGGCCTCAACTAGATCACGGTGTCTAGCTCTAGGACTGATGACGGGCCTCGAATGCATTGAAGGAGTTGTGCGAAACTCACTGCAGTAAGTGGTTAATCTGAAGTTGTTTCTGGCTGTAGGTTGATTCGAGGTCGGGCGCTCTCTGTGGGCCATCTCTGATCCCTCGTGAGGGATTTGAGGGTTGGAAATCTACCTTAGGTGTTGTCGTATTCGACTGTATGAGTGCAGGGTTTGACGGGATCGGGTGATTCCGAGATGATCGGATGGCTCCAGCACGGAGGGTAGCCTTGGTGTGAATAGTAGATTTGTGGTTTGACTGCAAAGGTCAAGTGTGGTTTTTGAGGTCGAGAGAGGGTTTCGGTCGATGGCTCCGACAATGACTCCAGAGAAGAGCTTTGGAATGATCCTGGGGGGTTCTGGGATGACTCCGGTATAACGCTGAGATGCCTCCAGTATAGCACTGATGGCTCCGGTATAGCACTGAGATGGCTCCGGTTTGATCTATGACTCCCTTGTAAGCAACGACTCTGGGAAGGTTGATGAATTCGGGTTTGATATGATCTGGGGGCTCCGGTATGATCGGATGGCTCCAGTTTGATCTGTGACTCCCTTGTGAGCGACGACTCTGGGATGGTTGATGGGTTCGGGTTTGATATGATCTGAGGGCTCCGGTATGATCGGATGGCTCCAGTTTGATATACGACTCCCTTGTGAGCAATGACTCTGAGATGGTTGATGAGTTTGGATTTGATACGATCTGAGGGTTCCGGTTTAGCCCCGGGATGATCCTCTCGATTGAGGCGGATTTCTTCATAGAGTGATGGCGACGGCCTTGTGGTTCGAGGGGAGGAGGGGTTTTGTTTGGGACGGGGTCGCACCCTGAGAGGGTTGCCTACGTACTCAACTCCCTATTGAGATCAGACCTTACGTAGTTCATGCCTTTTAGCGAGCGAGGAGTTTGATGGTGGGGGATGTCTTGCGGGGCATTTTCTTTGAACAGCGCCCGGAGACTTTTAATCCTTTGTTTTGATGGCTGCACAGTTTTTGAGAGTGGTTGTGCCAGTTGGTGAAGGAGACAGGCTCTGTACTGTGGCTTCCTTTTCTAAAAGAGCATACTCATCTTTCTCTTTCTGTGGTGTAGGATATTATGTCCGAACCGATGGATACAAATCTATTCTACATGCATTTTTTTTTGAATTGGGTATGATTGTATGCAAAGAGGATGTCGTGTCAAGGTGAGCTCAACCAAGAATTCTAGTTAAGTCGGATTAGTCATTTCTAAGCCACTTCTTTCTTGAAAAATCTTCCCGAAAGAGGTCTCTCGGGATCTCTTATACCTTTCCGTTTTCTTTCTTAAGGTCAGTTAGGCTTTCTTTGATCGAGGTGATAAGCACTCGTTTTTTCTCTTTCTTCCTGATTTCTCTGACACTCGTTTGTGCACGATTGCATTGTCAAGAAATGACGTGTTGCTGCCGTTCATATTTCAAATTTGGTACTCTTCGAATCAATCAATCCTCGTCTCTAGGTCAGAGGTCTTTCATTGGGTTATAACAGGGCTGCAGGGCTTTAAGTATGTCGCATGGGACAGGAGGACTTGTTTGGGAGTTGTGGAGCATTTGTGCAAATTAGGATGTGCTTCGCCTTTGCCATGGGTGGAATGGTTTCGGACTTCTTTCGCATTTGTGCGGACCATGATGTGTTTCCATTTTGATTTACTACTTTCCTTGAGTAGTTTATTTGCACTTTTTGTGTTTGACACCTTCGTTCTTCTCTATTCCTCGAGAGTGACTGTTTCGCGTGACATAAGGCTTTCGCTTCCTCTCTTTACTTTTTTGAGTTTTTTTTGTGTTTCATTTCTTTCATTTTCATCTTCTTTGGGTATTTCTCTTTCAAGCTTTCTTTCATGCTTTAGATTGTGGGGGAGAGACCATGGCTCTGGCTCTTTTTATCCTCTTTTGCAGGGGCGGGTCATTGTGTGATGTGGGGTGACATGTTGTGGAGCTATTTCCGAAAAGATTTTCAATGAAAGGCTCAGCGGGGCTCACTAAGGGATCATTTTTTAGGGTCAAAAGGGCTTCTGGCCAAGTGGAGTTTTTTTTTTTTGATCCTAGATGCCTCGTCATCCCTATCGACAAATAATTGCTTCCTCTACTATTCCCAAATTTTGACATGAATGGTAACGCGCTTTTCTCATCAACAATTGGTTCCGTGAAGTGGGATCCTCACATGGTGCTTCGAAATTTAAATGCATCAAGCGCTCCGGGTTTTACACACTCTGCGTTTCTCTCACTCAACTCTCACGAGAGGTTAGAAATCCTTTCAAGACCTCTTCGCGGAAAATGATGCAAGAGTTCGGCGGCCTTTGATGACTTATGTGACTTTCCTAGAATTAAAGATCGAGATGCACCTCGACACTAGGGATATGCAAATGCAAATGCAATTAAGCTAAACCTAATGCAGATGATAATGATAACTTTTGCGTGGATGCATTTTTTTTAGATATTTTGCATGGATGCGTTTTCTTTTTTTTTTATGGATGCATTTTTGTGGATGCGTTTTTTGGATTTTTGAATGGATGCGTGTGGTTTTTTGGATTTTTATGACGGTTCAGACATAATATCGTTTCAACTGGTCGAGATTGACAAGGCTTTGAAATTCTTCCCCATCTACATCTATCAGTAATACAGCACCAGGAGGGGTTATTTCTTTCACCAGATAAGGGCCCACCCAGTTCGGCCTGAGTTTCCCTCGTGGGTCTGGCAGATCTTTTCTCAACTCTTTCAGAATGAAATCACCTACTTGGATATCTGGGTGTGGGTGGAGTACTGTTCTGTAGGAAGCATGTTTTCTTCATCATACTCCTCTTCTTCGGCCTCATAAGTTTGCAATGAATCAAGCGACAAAGGAGACAAATTTTCTGAATAAACTGAATTTTCATTATTATACGAGGAGTTGGATAAGTCGGTGATTGACAGAAAATTGCCACCATCTTTACAAGTGAAAATAGATGGTGATGATCCTTCTCCTATTTCGATTCTGTTTGTATTGTCGATGTCTTCATTACAACTGCCATTGCTACCATCACTGATACTACCGCTATTGCTACCACCATTACTATCATCACTACTGCTAGCTAGACTAACTATGTAAAGCTCCTGTAGAGTCGGCTCCCCTTTCTTGACAAGACATGCTCCATGACCATCTATTGAGGGTGCGGGGACCTTGAAGACTGATGATCGTGACTCTGCTCTCCGCTACTCCTTCGGGCATTCCTTGGTCGCATTCCTTGCCGTCATGGTCTTTAAGGCATGAGTTGAGGGAGAGTAAAGTGGTCCACCAGCTCTCCCACTCCATTGTCTCTAGATGCTCCCGAGCCCGAACCACTCTCTGCTCATCATAACTCACATATGTACGGTTCTAGATAAACTGATAAGGAATTGTCTACGGAAGTTACATGTGAGTCTGTTAGTATCATACCTGGCGCCTCTGCGAATCCTAAGTCTGCTCCTCGACCTCCAGCATATGGCACTAGTGGCTCTACCACGCCCTGCAGCTCCTTTCCTAACCCATTCCCCTGTTGCGCCGGTTTTGCCACTGTGAACCCGCCAAGGGTAAGCTCTTGTCGACCTGGTGTTTTGATCTCAAACAGTTGAGATTCAGTCCTTGCCTCCCCTAGCACTTCCACAATCCGTCCTCCATGCTTAAATTTGAGTTTTTGGTGGACCACTGAGGGCACACCCTTAATTTGGTCAATGAAATTCCGACCCAGTAACAAGTTGAAGGTGGAAGAGATATCAATGACCATCACTTCGACAGAGAAGGAGACATCCTCGATTTGGATCGGCAGAGTGATCATCCCCAACACTTTTCTGTGGCTATTATCATATGCGCTTAAAGTCATCTCCACAGGTTTGAGATCATTATACCCCATGTGTCGAGCAACACGCAGTGGGCAAACATTCACTTCAGCACCGTCATCGATGAGTGTCCTGGGAACATTGAAACCCCCAGCCTTCACAGATATGTAGAGGGCTCGTCCAGACTGGCATGAGATTTCCTCGTCCGTGAAGGTGATGGCCACAGCGGGGGTTTGGGTCAAGTGGGCTACAATGGTGTCTCCACTGACCGTTTGCTTTTTATCCGTTTTAAGATGTCGGGCCACCGCATTCTTGTGTTTCTCTTCTCCAGCCAATTTATTTTCCGGTTCACTCAAAGTGAGCTCATGGACTTTCTGGGGTAGTGATATGATCTCTTCAACAAGCTCGGCCGGCTTATAGTGTTTTCCTGAGTGGGTGAGGTGATTGATTTTCTCACGGTCATCATTGTGTTTTTCCTCGTCTGCTATCGGAAATGGTACTCGAACACAGGTCATAGCTGGTGGACTTTCATCCTCATCGGTGATCATAATCACGTTGCACATGACGGTGTTTCTCCTTCTTTGCTTCTCAAGGACTTTTTGGTGGCACCAAGCCTCAACAACTTCTAGTGCCTTCATTTGTTTGTAGAGGCCCTCTGCCTCAGAAGCTAATACCAGCAAAGTTTCCAAATTCCTTTCTATCGGTCGACCCATGCAATATCGGAAGAAGATTGGCACTTTCCTTTGATACCTTAACTGGTTGACAGTGTTTTGAGCCCTATTTTTCTCATTCAAATACTCCCTCACAAGGAGGGTATATCGAAATGAATCTCCGAGCGGGGAACCTTGAAGGTTTCTAATAGCGGTGTGGGTATGACAAATGGGGAGGGATTCCGTCGGGTCAATTCCGTCGTACTCCCAATGTCGTCAGCTTTCACAATTCTGCGAAGGTCTGGCAGATTCCCTTCTCTTTCTCTGAACCTTATCATATTTACATGCTGGGGGATGGAATTATTTTGGATATTTGGATTGGCGTTGGGGAATTGTACCTCTCCTGTATCAATTAGATCTTGCACAGCATGACGCAATGCTCTACAGTTTTTTGTACTATGCCTCTTCATCAGATGGTATTCACAGAAGCTTTTCGTATCGGGACCAAGTTGGGTGATTCCTGGTTTGGGATTTGGGTGCTTCAGAAGGAAACCACTCTCTTTCAACTTTTTGTACGCCTTATTCAACGGCATCCCCAATGTTGAGTATTGTCGCTGGGGTCGGGTTTGAAAATCACGGGGAGGAGGCATCGCCCGATAGTTCTGAGTTGTTCCGGAGGATTGTGCCTGATACACTGGAGGTGTGGGGGGTTGGTAGTCGGTGAGGGTTCTAGGTTGCACCTGATTCACTGGAGGTGTTGAGATAGTCTTGTTGTTGTCATTGTTGTTATTACCATTATGGTTGTGATTGTTGCTGTTATCACGGTTCTGGCGGTTCTGATGGTATGAAGTTCTGGGTCCTGATCCAGGGAGGTTCAACCCTTTTAATCTTCCTGCCAATGCTAACTCTTCGGCAGCCGAAGCAGCAGCTTTCAGATGTTTGAAGTCACAAATCCCAAGGGACTTTAGATGATCTGAGTATGGACCCTCCAGACATGAGATGATTATTCTTATCTGCTCATCTTCGGTAGGGCGATCAAGCATTTGGCCGGCCACCTCCCTCCAGCGATTGATGAATTCCATGACTGTCTCATTATTTCTCTGCCTCATGGTCTCGAGGTCTCTGCGGGTGATCCTAGATGGGCATTGTAGCTGTACTGCTCGACGAAGGCTGATAAACTTCCTCCAATTTTTCCCAGAGAGATCTAGCCTTGAAACCCATGCTTGTGCAGATCCTTCTAGATAGCTAGGGAAGCATATAATTTTCATCTCATCGTTCAACCCATGCATTGTCATTACCCGATCAAACTGAGAAAGGTGATGTCTGGGGTCTCCTTTCCCAGCATATTTCGAGATTTCAGGGAGTTTTAAATTTTCCGGAAGCTTAGAGCTCGGCTTCATGCTAAAATAGCGGAAGCCAAGCATCTTGGCTCGTTCCCCTAGCCGCACTTCAGCCAGCAGCTCTTCTTTCACAGACTTCTTCCAGTCCTCCATGTTAGATGGGGGGTTTTCAGTAGGAAGGGGTTGAGTTTGAGGTTGTTGATACCCATGGATTAGGTGACTTGATGGGTGTGGCAGTAGCTGAGTGTGGGGAATAGCTTCTTCGAAACGGACAGCGTGTCCTGGAGCGGTGTACTGATATTGTCTCATCTGGATCGGATCAGGAATAGGTGAATTCGGGTAGAAAATCTCAGGTGGTCTAGACCGGTTCATGTTAGCAATTTGAGGGACAGTCCCAGTTGGTAGAAATGGTGGTAATTTTGGGAAAGTGGTTGGAACAGTTGTGGTTGTGGTCAAGATTGGTGGTGGCATGGGTACTCCAGAAAGTAAGTCAGCCATTTGAAAGGTTGTGGGGGAATGGTGGTGTGTTCATTGTTTGGTTGTGACGTGGTATTGAACATGGGGTGTTGGGTAAATGTGAGCTTGGGTGTTTCGTCAACGTAATCCTCTTCAGCGTCCGTAAAGTACGGATCCTTCCCTTACTCATTCTTTCTCTGCGCAACTGTTCCTCTAATCGTTCAATTGTCTGCCTCATCGATTTTTCATTTTTGAGCAACGTCTCTAGCATGCGATACAGGACATTTGGATCAGGAATGTCTCTAGCACTGCTACTGGCCCCTATGGCTGCACTTGCACTTGCCTCGGCAGCTGAGGCGACTGTGGTGTTTTCTGGAGCAGTGGGATTCATCATAGTTTGATCCATTGTTTCTGATGAGGTTTCAGTTGTAGTGTCACTGGCCAGTCTGCCTCGGGAGTCTCTTTTCCACAGTCGAGTAATGTTGGTAAAACTCTGTTCTGCTCTGGTTGGTTTCTGCGATACCAGGGAATATGGAATGCGTGGACGATGTCAGTATGAGCGTAAATCTTTTTCATAAAAAGATAAAGCAGAAAAGGAGGTCGTCCCTGATTTTTATGAAACGGCGTATTCCCTCGATTAAAACCTTTTGTAAAATGATAAAGCGGAAAAGGAGCACAAGCCGGTTTCCATTTCCAAGAATAAACGTCATACTATTTCATTGCTCGATCGCGATTGCATATGTCGGGGAAAATGGGGGTTACATCCGAGTTCATAGGGGAAAACATAATGTTAGATAATATTACATAGCCGAACTCCACGATAAGGGGGAAGGGGAGTTACATCCAAATTCAAAAGAGAGGAAAACTACATCCGAATAGTCAAATTTCGATTACATAGCCGAACTCCATGATAGGGGGAAAGGGGAGTTACATCCAAATTTAAAAGAGGAGAAAACTACATCCGAATAGTCAAATTTCGATTACATAGCCGAACTCCAACAGGGGAAAGGGGAGTTACATCCAACTCAAAAGGGTGAACTTACTAGTAACGGGTGATAGAATAGGAGATCAACCGATAGTCTTCTGCCGCTTGCACTCCTCCTTCTCCCTCTTTCTTTCCTGACGGGTAGTGGGAATCGGTTGCAGGTCCTCCACAATCGGCAGTCGTGGATCTTGGGGGACTGCTGAGTGGTGCGGGTCATAAGCACTTTTTATCATCCGATCGACGCGCATAGTCAACCATGTTTGATACTCTTTGCTCAAACCAAAGTACTTAATCTTGAAGATGGCCCACTTCATTCCGGAGTTATAAACTCCAGCAATGTAGTTGATGCTACTATCTGTGTACCGACGATCTACCGAGACATTGCTTCTGGCTCCGGGTACGGTCTGCTCTCGACCGAATTGGCGCATCGCTCTGAAGGGAAAGATAGTGATAAACCTTTCTAGGCCTAGCAATGTCAGCCCATCCTCCTGATGAGCTGATTGAACAGTTCCCCCTTGAACATCCCAGTCACGCAAAATCCAATTAATCTGCCAATCATAGCAACGGTCCATAAAGTAAGCTCCATCCTGCTTCAGGCTTTTGTGCTCGCTTCCGGGCAGTCGGGAAAAGTATCTATATTCAAACTTTATACACCTCCACCTTCTTCATCAGCCCAAGGTGATCAAACACCATATTTGGAGAAGGAGCGGACTTCCTAAGAAAAAGGTTTCAAGGATATAGATCCTTCAGCGGGAAAAAACAAATCAACCCTACCATCCTCTCACCCTCCAAAGACTCTCACCATCTCGGCCACGACCACCGTCCCGACACTTTTTCCTTCTTCTAAGGCCTTCAGCAGGTAGATTACTCGTGGGTTGATCCTCAAGTTCTTTGTCGAAACAGATAAAGCCCCATGATGCAGAGGTCAAGCACTCGCCTTTTGGTGCTTTTGGGATAGTATGGTTGGTAGAATTGTTGCAGGAGATCTCGCAGGCGTATACTCATGCTACCAAAACTTTCAACCTCCTCGATCCTTACCCCCAGAAAATCAGCTGCAAACTTCGGAGTATGGGATCGCTCAACGGGGATGGTGGGCATCTTTTGATGGGGCTTGATCTTAAGCAGCGCATCCATCTCAGCAGGCAAGATAATCAACTCTTGGAGGTTGAAGCGATACAGATGGTCCGTCGAATCCCAATAAGCGATTGATTCGAACAAGGCTTAGTCAACGGCCACTCTACACATTCTGGCAAGTCTAGCCAGCAGCGGCTCGTCAGGGCCTTTCATCTGAGCGCAATAGTCCCTGAGTTCCTTGGCAAAGGTCGACTCCTGGTGACGCTCCACTTGGTAGGGGGTCATTGGAGCTTGTCTTCCACTGGGTATTTCCTCTGCCCTGCTTCTGTTCACTTTCCTAGGGCACTTCTTCTCTCCAGGCACTGGCACTAGTCTGTTCATCATTTTGTCCTGCAAAAAAGAGGAAATAAAATGGAAAAGAAAGGGGAGAATATGATAAGTAAGAATCCGGGGAACGATTAAGCAATTACTAGTACGACCCGTTTATCCTTGGAAATGGAAATTAGTTTTGAGAACTAATTTTGAGAGAGGGTTTGAAAAGTCATTTTGAAAGTGGTTTTGCTAAAATCGGTTTTTGAAAAGGTTTTGAATATCGGTTTTGATTTTGAAGTAAAGGAGTTTAGGTTTCAAAACTCTTGAATGGTAGCAAGTAAAACAGTTTTGACACAAGTGAGAATTCCGAACGTTTTAAAACAGATTGATTTGAGAAAAAGGGTTTGCACACATGTATTGCATATAGTAAATCGTGGCTATATTTGATGTGAAGCTGAGTGCGAATGATTGGGATAATCACCTTCCAGACAAGTCACATGAGTCACGGCCGGTGATTATCACAACATACTCACTTTCGGGAAACTTGGGGAAGTACTGCATGGGAACGGGTCTCCCATCGTCTGCACGGTCAGGTGTGTCTAAAGTCCAAATTTTTCACTGACTACATTGTGCCATGTATGGGTATCCGGTAAATACAGGATCCTCTATGGACGTGTAGCGTGACATTGGGCATTAGAGACACCCGTGGTGCAGAGGAATCATAGAGAGCTGAGCCCATGCAATCTTCAGGGTAAGGCAGACAGGTGGTCAGACAGGCGGCATACAAGGGGGTGACTACTCATAAAACCCGTCCTAGACACCGGATTAGGCAGCTAGACACTGAAGGCTCATGGTTCACTATATGCTGGTTTAGACTCGGGTAATGGAGGATATTTTGGATCATGAGCTTCAAGGCGTTGGTCTTGGACCGTATTACCTCGTGGGTTAACTCCTTCTAGGAAGGACCCAACTCATGGGGAATCAACCGCGGACCGGTTGGGATCCCGTGACTCGTGGACAAATCGGGTGACGCAGAGGAATGCATGTCCTATGCTACCCGATGCAACAATGGGTTGACTCCTTCTGGGAAGGCCCCATTTACAAAAGCAATAGATAAGCAATAAATATTATGTCATGCATGAAGAGCAGTAAACATAAGACAGTAAACACACAACAATAAACACACAAAAGTGAAGCATGCAAATGGTAAAGCACACATATGGCACTCAAGGCCGATCTCGAACTCTGAACTCTCATCCTAACTATCCTCTCAGCGCACACTCTAAGTGTGGAGTAGAGTAGTCCTAGCGGCTTTAGAATGAATCTCTTGGAGGTTTTGAAAGAAGTTGGGGAATCCTAACAATTTTGGATGGAGTTCAGTCTTCCTTGACCAAGTTTATGAGAAAACTTACTCAAGTTTTCCCCAGCAGAGTCGCCATTCTGTGGAGGGTGATTTTTTCGGTATGAGGGGGGGGTCTATCTAAACATGGTCTGACTAAAAAGTCTAGATCCTAGAAAGTGTCATTCTGTGGAGGGTGAAAACCCGTTATTCTAGCATCCCTCAAATACCTACTATATCGTCCGTCTTTCCCAGAAAGCATAAGGGGAATGCTAGTGAGCACTACACCCACTCTCAATGGGCTCCACGCGGACTTATGCCTCTATAAGACGGAATTGACTAGAGTCGCCACCTAGTTTGACCTATGATAACTAGGAAGGAAGATCGGGTTCTAGGAACCGTTAATTGACTCTGATGATTTGTTGCCTATGGAAAGGACTTATCTGATCATACTAGAGATTCTATGTGGGTTCGCACTGGGTTACACCCCTCAGAAGTGGCAATGACCACAACCTTGGATTGGTGCCCGAGGAAACCTCGGTCTCCAATTGTCGGGATTTCCTTCTTTCAAAACCTTGTTAGAGAGATTCATTTAAAAGCCAACGATAGGATTAGGATGGGAAGAGAGAAAGAGAGTGGATGAAGCGGGCTTTTCTGTCAAGCTCACGCCAAGGGGAGGAATTGCCGAATTCGAATGAGTATAGAATGAAGATTTGGGAAAAGTCTGGGGTTGAGTGAGTAGACAAGACTTGGAGTCTGATGGTTTGAAGTTTGTGGGAACCGAAGAAGGTTTGTGTGTTTTGAGAGATATGAGAACCACCTTAGAAGGGGAAAATGGTTTTTTGTTTGGAACGGGGTCGCACCCTGTGTGGGTTGCCTACGTACTCAACTCCCTGTGAGATCAGACCTTACGTAGTTCAGGGTTTTTGGAGATGTTTGAAGTTTCGGGTTTGAGGGGGTAGTCTGTGAGACGCTCGGGTCTATGAGACGTTTGAAACCTTGAGATGTCGAAGTCTGTGAGACGCTCGAATCTGTGAGACGCTCGGGTCTGTGAGATGTTCGGGTCTGTGAGACATTCAAGTCATTGGGATGACAAAGTCTGTGAGACGCTCGGGTCTGTGAGACAATACGGGGTTGTTCGGAGGTGAGATGGCCGAGTGAAAATGACATTTTGATTGATGTGGGGTCGCACCCTGTGTGGGTTGCCTACGTACTCAACTCCCTGTTGAGATCAGACCTTACGTAGTTCACTGTTTTAGGGTTTTAGGAGTTTTGAGGATTTTTGAGGTGTTTGAGAGGTTAGTCTGTGCGACGCTCGGGTCTGTGAGACATTCGAATCTGAAAATGGTGAAGAGACTGAGATGTTCGAGTCTGTGGGGCACTTGGGCCTATGAGACTATAGAAGTTTGGAAGAGGTCGGGATTCAGGAGATGTTTCGAGTTTGGAATGATTTGAGTGAGTATGTGAGGCAATTGAAGTTTGAGTAGAAATCCCGGGCTTTTCGGATTTGAGGTTATGAAAGGGTTGATGTTTTGGGATGTTTTGAATTTAGAGTGAGATGATGGTGGACTGAATTGTTTGGAGGAATGATTGTCAAAATTGTCTCTCTTAAAGTTTTTAAAATCGAAAAAATCAGTTTTTGTTGTAAAAGGGCGGATAATCCCGAGGGATTACCCTATGTACCCCCTCGAACACGACACTTAATTAATGGTAAGTGCCGAGGCTCGAAAGATGGGGCAATGAATTTATGTCGAAAAATAGGATTTAGAGAGAAACACCATGAATGAGATGTTCTCGGTCAAACCCTAATAACGTCTCTAACTCCCGGGTTTTAAAACGTTAAAAACCAAAAATATTGAAGTCGAGTAGAAGAGAGTTAGACGATTCTAAAATCCCGGCTGCAACTAGGAAGGTCGTTACTTCCCTAGCACCCCGACTTGTAAAAATCTAGGCTGCAATTAGGGGAGGTTTGTCACCCTAATGCCCCGCCTAAAGAGATCCATACTGCGACAAAGGAGGTTATGACCCCAGTGCCCCGCCTCGGATTTTTATTTTTGGGAAGGAAGACAAGTGGTGTTCTAACCATGGAGGAAATGTTTTGAAGGGGTTAGACATTACTTGCTCCCCAAAAACGGTTTATTTGAGTTGAAAACTAAGTTAGAAAACTTTTGAAGTTGTTCGGAATTCTCGACGAAGAAACACTGATTTTGAGAAATGTTTTTAGGAGAAAACTTTCTGTATATGTGAGAAAAACTTCCTGCATTTGAGAAGAGTTTTCTGTGATGTGAGAAGAGTTTTTCCTTTTTAAATTCCACAAAATGGTTTCTTTTGAAAACTTGATGAAGTTTGAATAAAATGATTGTTTGAAATTCGAGAAAGGAGATTTTTTGGATTTGGAGTTCAAACGGAATTTACAAGTTGAGTTTGAATTGGATGAGTGGAAATTGGGTTCGATGGTTTGAATGAATTGGGTTTGAATTGAATTTGGTTTGAATTAGGCTTGGAATGAATTTGAATTGGGTTTGGAATCGGGTTTGAATTAGATTGAGGTTCAGGTTGGGTCAAAGTCGGGTGAAGGTCAACGCTTTTTTGGTCAAGGTCAACGTTTTTTTTTTTTGTCATGATCAACGTTTTTTGGTCAAGGTCAACATTTTTGGTCGTTCATCAAAATTTGGTTGGTCAAAGTTGGACTGGGTCAAAGCTAAGTCAAGGTCAAAGTTCAGATTGGTCAAAGTTTGGATTGAGTCAAAGCTAAGTCAAGGTCAAAGTTCAGATTGGTCATAGTTTGGATTGGGTCAAAGGTCAAAGTTCGGGTCAAAAGTCATCATTCCGGTCAAGGTTGGATTATTGTGGACTTTGTTAGATTTGTGTGGGTTTGGTTTGGTTTCTGTGGGCAGGATTGTGTTTGGTAATGGGCCGAATAGCTTGGGCTAGGTAACGGGCCGACTGGGCCTGGGCTAGGTAATGGGCCGAATGGGCCTAGGCTAGGTAATGGGTCGAATGGGCCTTGGCTAGGTAATGGGCCGAATGGGCCTGGGCTGGGTAATGGGCTGAATGGGCCTGGGTTGGGTAATGGGTCGAATGGGCCTGGGCTAGGTAATAGGCCGAATGGGCCTGTGCTAGGTAATGGGCCGAATGGGCCTGGGCTAGGTAATGGGCCGAATGGGCCTTGGCTAGATAATGGGCCGAATGGGCCTAGGCTAGGTAATGGGCCGAATGGGCCTGGGCTAGGTAATAGGCCGAATGGGCCTGTGCTAGGTAATGGGCCGAATGGGCCTGGGCTAGGTAATGGGCCGAATGGGCCTTGGCTAGATAATGGGCCGAATGGGCCTAGGCTAGGTAATGGGCCGAATGGGCCTTGGCTAGGTAATGGGCCGAGATTATTTTGGGCCAAGGATTGGACTTGGTTTGTGGGCCGAGGTTGTGTTTGGGTCAAGTGTGGGCATTTGGGCCAAATTGGGTGATGGGCCGGTTTTGAGGAGTAGTGGGCCAGGCTTCGGGTTTGGGTTTTTGGGCTCGGGCCAGACTGGGCCGAATTTGGGCTTTGGGCTTGGGTTTCGGTTTTTGGCCTCGGGCTTTGTGTTTGGGTTTTTGGGCTCGGGCCAAACTGGGTGATGGGCCGGCTGGGGCCTTGGGTCGGTTTGGACTTGGGCCGATTTTGGATTTGGGCTGGGTTTGGATAATGGGCCAGGAAGTGGGCATTGGGTTTGAGGCTTTAGACTTGGGTCTTGGGCTTGGATTCAGGCCTTGGGTCAGTTTGGGCCTTGGGTCGGTTGGGCCTGACTGAGATGTGGGCCGGACTGAGAAGTGGGCCGGACTGAGAAGTGGACCGGACTGAGAAGTGGACCGGACTGAGAAGTGGGCCGGACTGAGATGGAATTGGGCTTTGAAAATAGATTTCTAATAAGAAGTTTGAAATTGGGATTAAGCTATGTCTAAATGAAAAAAAAATTTGGATTCACAAATGGATTGGATTTTGTTGATTGTACATTTTATTATGAAATTAGGGGATGATTTGGAAAATTTTAAGGGAAACGGATATTCCTCCCATGGACCGTATCTAGGACACGTATGCATTGAGGATACCCCAAACCTAGAGCTTTTCTAAAGTGGGCCTTTGAGGCCCACTAAAAGGGTCAACCTAGTGGGCTATCTAAGGCCACCTGTCCTAGCCCAGTTTGGCTAGTTATGGACTGAAACTGAAAAGGATTACATTTGGGCTGTTGTTTATGCAAGCCCAAACAGAATCAGTCCATGGCAAGGAAAAAGAATCAACCACATAAACGAACAGGTAGTCATGAGCTTCAGAGATTAAATAAATGAACAACACGCATGGGTATGGATTTCAAAAGCCATCAGAATCACAGATATGTGCCAGAATGAATTTCAGAACCTGTCTAAGTAAAACAGATTATATACGTGTAGACATGAATTCCAAAAGCTTAGGTTATACGCATCCAATGAGAGTTTCAAAAGCGGTATGAGTAATATACACATGAAAGCAAGTCCTAAAGCTGTCTAGATGTCAGACCCAGGTTTTAAAAATTTAGGCTACTCTAACCTTCCAATTCAAAAACAATAGTGGGTCTTAATGTCGAGTTGCTAATCCATTATTACTCTCCTCTCTCTTTTTTTTTTATCTTTTGGTGGCCAAATAAAGGTTGCAGGTAATAAAGGGAGCAATAAGTATACAGAAGACAGCTATATACAAACCTAGAATGAACTCTGAGTTGATTAGCAACTTAAAACAAAGCTTAATCCAAAGACAGTCCTGTTCAAAAACGAAAGCTAATATACCCTGTGAATCCTAACGTGGGGTTTCTAATTCATTTTGTTATTCCCATCTCCTTATTTATCTTTCAGCGATCAAACAAAGTTTCGCGACCATAAAAGAACAAAACAGAAGATCAGAATTTTCAGAGCATCATAGTCACCAATATCATAAACACTCCCCTAATGGTAGTCAAACACCGAGCTAATCTCGAGCCTATTTCCACTTGTGAACAACGAACCACCCATTTAGTTTTTCTTACTCAAATTCGACAGTTGAAACCCTAATCAGGAATTCAAATGTGCTCAAGCAAAGATGGAAAAAAATAAAGAGTAATGATTAATATCTCAAATGTGTTTAAGACCAGAAACATCAAATACCAGAAACTCCAATATGTTCAAGCGATAACCAGAAACCGACATTGCCATAGTTTTTACAGACACAGAGAAAGGCAACTAACATTCACACAGACAACACAGAAGCATTTCGGTTTAAGGAATGGTGTACCAGGGAAATGAAGACTAAGTTTCCTGCAAGGTCAAACCCATGAACAGAGACAAATGGATTAGCATATATCCTCTCGGTCAACAGAGACTTGAAGGAAATTAAACAGAAAGTACGAAGCTTAAGGAATGAGGTTGGGGTTCTGTTCATGTGAGAATAAGCGTGAACATCCTTGAGAGTTGGGAACAGATTCCTCCTGCTCAACTAGGAAACAAACATATGTGAAACGTAAAATCGCATACGGAAGCGTTATCATGAGCGGAAAAGAAAATGAACAACACTTGGATACGCTTCTGGCCATAGAGGATGATTGTTGAGTAGCAATCACAGAGCAGGTTAGAGAAAAGCTAAACTCATGACTGGAAAGGGACCAGTTCGCTCACTTCAAATCCGAAACAAAACAGTATAAAAAAGATGGACAGAATCACGACTGGACGAGGACCAGTTTGTCCAATATTTGGATGAAATAAACGGGAATGTAACTGGAGATGGACCAGTTCATCATGTTACAGAATATAGAATGAAAACCCACACAAAAAATCAGTCTCCGACGCCAACAATAGGCGACGCTCAACCCAGCGGAATTCTAACGGCATGAACATATCAGGAATCAAGCGAGAATGCCCCGAATAAATAGAACTCGCACCCAAAGTCCGATGCGCCATGTTCGTGGACTTCAAAGTCCATACCAGGCCAAAGTAGTTGCAGTTCATCAAACAAGGTACAAAAGAAGGCTATATGGGCGCGCATTTACAAACCGACGCTAGGAAAAACGCCATGCATGTGCCCGAAAGCGAAATGCCCGGATTTTAAGTAAAAGCGGACCGGGTGGCCGCGAGAAATCACCCCTTTGAGATCAGAAACTCTCGAAATAGATGTTCGAAGTTCCGGTTCAGGGTTTCACGAAATTGAAAAGCGGAAATGATTAGGAAACGACATAACAAACTGAGATTAAGCGTAAGAGGAGCATTTGCAGAAGGGAAGCGAAATCAAGACCGTGCGTAACGAAAAGTCGATACCACTTACTCTGCTGGTGACCGAAGCCAAACGAAATCGAAATGAGGACTAATCAGACAGTTCGTGGATTGTGGGATGAAGCTTTGAAGGGAAAACCGTAGCTCTCTTGAGGAAGAAGAAGTCTCGGGTCTGGGTTTTTCTCGAGATTTCGAAGAATGGGGCAGACAAAAAGAACGAGAATGATGGGGAAGGAATGAGAATGATGGGGATCTGTGTCGGCTCGATCAAAAACGTGGGTCATACTGTAGGGTTTTTAGAATGTTTTATAATGTGAGAATGGGGTGGGTGAACATGTGGCACACTAGGGTTTCACTAGATGAATGTGGGCCTTTTTTAGGAATTAAAACGGACCCAAACCGGGAGAGTCCAACATTTACAAAATTTGAGATTTTCAAAACAAAAAGCTTCCACCGAGTTTCGAACTCGGCACCTAGTGACTTCCTCTCACGCTCTCTACCGGATGAGCTAGGACAATATTCAGTAAGTGGAGCGACGAAATAAAAGAAGAGCCATATCGCGAGTTAAGGCAAAATAAAAGAGCAAACCTTCGCTCGTGCCAAGAATCGAACCCGAGACCCATGGGTTATATCCGAGAGTGTTCTAACCAGTTATGCTAGATTAGATTTCAGTGTACTCATGAGAAGAAAGATACAAGAGTCCTGATTTCGACTGGGTAACTCTTCTGAAAAAAAGAAAGCTACCAATTCCAAAGAAATGCGCACTAAAGGTGAGAAGATTAATCTAATGAGAAAAGTATGAAATACAATTAAAATAAGATTCAAAAAAGTAATGAGATATAAAATAAAAGAATAGCACATGTACATGAAATAATGAAAATTGATACTCGTAATGAAGATAAAACACTTAAAAAAATGGAAAATAATAGTAGTAAAAAGGACACATGAAATAATAAAAATAACGATGATAAAGTGGGGGAAATCAAAAGGAAATGATAAATAACAAAAAAGTATAAATCGATCGAGTACATAAAAATAATATAAGGTAATAACAAAACTGTGAAAAATTTTAAAACGAGAGCAGCAAAAAAAGTATACGAAATGAAGTCAGTCAAAAACAGATTACGACAAAAAGCTCGTGCTCCTCTTCCATAGGAATGTGAGGTTTAAATGTCGGTAAAAAGAAATTCAGTTGATCGAAAACGGGACGACCGCCTTGTTTCTAGAAACATGTTTTTTTTTTTCAATATGAGATGGGTGAGAATTTTTGGTGTCTACACCTGGCAAGTTAGGGTGTTCCCTTTTTACGTGGGATCCCTTCGGGTTCTACCCGAGTGTTTGATTTAACACTTGTATTCTCAACACGATGTTTCGTTCAACTACTGTTGACTCCGGCACCCTTCCCGGATTGCTCCTGGGTGTTACTGAGTAATGCCATTACATCTGGCTTGTACTTATGGTTATGTTCAGTTGTGATCGCCTTGCGCGACTATGTCCTTGACAATCCCGTTTAGGGTTGAATGTCTCCCATATTGGGTAGATCCTTGGTACCTTCTAATACCTTCGGGGTCAGTCATTATTCTTTCAGTGAGGTATAATGTGGGAATTCTATCCGTTATCATAACATCGATATGAT
This sequence comes from Limonium bicolor, assembly GCA_023374045.1. NCBI lineage: Eukaryota > Viridiplantae > Streptophyta > Magnoliopsida > Caryophyllales > Plumbaginaceae > Limonium > Limonium bicolor. The sequence goes on from CM041780.1 coordinate 304,295,034, forward strand.
CATTTAAGGCATTTGCCTTATTACTTACGCTAGTATATTCCAGTTATTAGGTATTTCCTGAGACATATCCAATGTCTGTGCTTAATACTCTGTGTTCTCGCACTTATTAACGCTATATCCTTAGGTCCGTCACCTTACTGGATTCTAGACTCCTTTATCTTGGTAAGCTTCCTTAAGTTCTTCGGTCATTCGAGGTGTCTAACTGTCTTTGTTTGAATTGGCTCTTTCGTCCGTAGTATGGAGTGGGCTACTTCCCGTGTTCCGTACTCTACTAGTACACATACATGGAGTATCTTATTGATACGTTACCACTTACCTGACTAACTCATAATTGGTCTGTCAGGTCCGCAAGCTCCCTCGGAGTGCGGTCGTTCCATGTCTCATTTGTGTATACTTGTAGTGTCGGTCACGCCTAGGTGAAGTATTCTGTCGCCAACTCCTCTTAAATCGTCCTATGGTAACTCTTCGCGGCATTTCAATGCCGGTTGCTTCTTACCAGGTCTAGCCTCTTGCTGACCGGTATATTCTTTATACAATGATCAAGCCGTTAGGCCTTTTCAAGGGTTCGTTTCACCATTCTTAGAGTTTGTGGTGCTATGTCGGCTTCCTTAGCCATCCACGTACTCTGCTAAGTACTTATTGCGTGTCAAAGTTCCTCTTAGCTGTCCGTTATACACTTGCCGAGGCCAAGTGCGCGGTACAGGCGGTTTTTGGGTTAACTCATACCGGTCACGGTATTGTTCACATTGTATTTGGTAGCCTCGTTGGCTCTTCGTTGATCCTCTAGTTGGATAACTGCTCCTTGGAGCTGCTTCTCGTTCCTCTTGACATGACTGTCATTCATTTAGGTGCTCCTCCACTCTCGGAGTTCCTTAATTACTTTAATTCTATGCTTTACCTCGTTGCTCGTTCCCACGTCTTTACTGTGGTTACCGAGGTTTAACTTATTTAGGTACTACTTCTGTAGTCCTATTCGGGTATATCCCGTAGTAATGCTCGTAGCTGTCTAAGCTGTATCAGTTAAGTATTGCAACCTCTTTGGGTGTGGCAGGGTGGGTGCATCTACCTTTGACTAGATTCTTAGTCAATACGTATACCATTGGTGGTATTAGTTAATTATGGCGGTCCGTAGACATGTGTCCCGGTTGTTGTTACTTTTCACGAATCCGCCTCGTTGCTCTGTTGGTTCTTTTACTCCTGCTGCTGCTCGGCCAGCTAGGTTCTCGCGACTGCTAAGCATGTAGCCCCATGCTGCCACAGATTACAGTCTCCTTGGATTAGGATGTCTCGACCCTGCGTCATTGCACGCAGTTATTGTCATTTCAGCGGGATCCGTCTCCGAGATTTCCGGTTCTCGGGATCTACCGCATGACAGATTCTGGTTCATATTGATACATTAATTAAGTAACTGCCAGGTCGGGTTTCCCGTCTCTCTGGCGTTCTTTCCCGAGCTTTTAATGCGGGGGTTGTGGAGGGCGGGTCTGGTACTATAGGTATCCAGATCACACTGGAAGTTCCTATCTAGCGCATCTCTCACGCTACCACTCAACCCTTAGCCCTAAGTCCCTAATTCCTAACTCGGTATTACCTAAGCTCGGTATTTCCAGTCATCAGAGCGATACTTCGCTCTGATACCATTTTTGTAACACCCCAACCGTTAATCTCGTCATTACCTCTTAAACCGTTACTAAATACTCCTACTCACGCAGCGGAACTCTAATTACAACGAGGGGTGAAACAACGCCGTTAGCCACCCATGTGGCTAACCAGGCCTTTCTTACTTACCGTAACGGTCTGATGAACTGGAACAACCGAGTACTTCATACAACACAATACTTAATCCCTTTCTTTAATATACCGAGTCTACAATGTACGGATGCCGATAACATACTCGGACTTACACCTCTTTCAAATGCATTAGTAATTACTATCTAACTACCCATGCTTCATAGCAGTCCTCGTCCTACTCTCTCGAACGGTGGTCAGCTTCAAGTACCTGCACACTAAAAACGTTCCCCCTAGGGGGGGTCAGCTTACGCTGAATATGAAATTCGCATATACCGCGTGCTAACCGCGGTACGCCGACTACTTTGGGTGGGATATACATGGAGTTCATTTTAATCAAACAACATGCATCATGGCAATACAATATACATGTATATTACACAAGGAATCTACATCCAATCAGGGAGCACAATTCCTAACTAACATAACAAGGTTGTTAGTTGTATATGTTTACTCTTAGGCCATGAGGGTTATACCTCACTATGCCTTGTTTACTTATTCAGTACCTCTCCCGCTCTCTCGGGTTACTTATTCAATTACACACCCATTCTCTTGGGCTACTCGTACTATACTCACCCACACTCTCGGGTTACCTATTCTCATTAGCTCACCCACACTCTTGGGTTACTTATTCTCATTAGCTCACCCACACTCTTGGGTTATTTATTCTCATTAGCTCACCCACACTCTTGGGTTATTTATTCTCATTAGCTCACCCACACTCTTGGGTTATTTATACTCAAGCTCTTGTAGATTCTTGAGACACTACAGGTCTCCTACGTCACGCTTGTTACTCTTAATACATATTTAGGCCAAAACTCATGGCTCTCTAGCATAGTCTTACTTCCCCGGTTTCGACCCTACTCTGGGTCTAGCATGGTGGGAAGGCTCAACTAGCTCCTGGAACTTTCTCTTAGTTCCCATCTCTTTTTACATAGGTCCGACTACTCTCGGACTACTCACTTTCCCATACACTCCTCTCTCGGAGTTATAATAATTTTATGTATATTAGTCTAGAAGCATCACTCTTGATGTTTCTAATGACTTTGGGAACTTTACTTAAATTCGGGTAATCTTAAGTTTAAGGGTTACCCTCACAATCATATACTTATGCATTCGGATATTTTCTTATACCGGGTAAGATCCTCATATAGGAGGTCGACCATGTCTCAAGGGAGTTACATAGTCCCTTAGGTCTCTTTTACCTTTCTTATAAGTTCACATTATTGGACTAACTTCAATTCTCTCGATGGAGGTCATTTATCTCTCCACTCATATTTATTTCGTGGATTATTTCAATAAGGTTCTCTAACCGTTATCGGGTATTTACTCAACCCGTACATCTCCTCACATTTTAGGGAGTTCATATGTTTGTGTTATCGTTATACTTTAATCAACAGCTTGTGTGTGTTTGCGTATTACCATTGTTCATGAGACTACCCGATCTACGGGTTTCTAGTCAATCACTACTCTCTATGAGTCGGTCTATGCACTATGTTAGACCACACCGGCGTACAAGTATGTTAGTTCATACAACATACAGTAAGGCATCCATAATCAAACAAGGGATTATTTTCATGCTTTAATCTTGATTAAGCCGGCACACAAACACACAAATCAGAGTAACTCGGTTAGCATACGGGGCATGAGAAAATCATACCTTTCACCGGGGTTTCTACATTTACCGTGTCATCTCACCATGCTCGGGTCACGCACGATTCTCTGATAATGTTTCAAACATGATTGTTAATACTAAACTCATACGGTATATGATAAAATGCTATTCCCGTATTTACCCCGTTACCCGGTTAACTCGGTTTCACTCTTGTCAATTTGAGTTCTCACTTCTCAATCACTTCTAACACTTTCTTACACTTCTTAGGGCCTTAACATGTCACCAAACAAGGCCTTAACATCTTATAACATCATTAACCTTCAAACCCCCATCATTTAAACCCTTTAAAACACTCTCTGTAGGTTTCTGGGGGTGGTCCGGGACTTGGTCCTTAACCTAAGTCCCGGACCAATTCATTAACTAACTCTCGGGTGAAAAACAATACCTGGTCCGGGACCTTGTCCTGGAGTATAGTCCCGGACCAAAGCAGGATGTGTGCTCTCGGCGGAATTTCTACCATGGTCCGGGACCTTGTCCCTATCCCAAGTCCCGGACCAACATGGTTGTTCACTCTCGACATAAAAATTGGGGGTGGTCCGGGACTTTGTCCATGGACTAGGTCCCGGACCCTGCTAAAACCTGCAACATACATCATTTTCCAACCCCAATTCAATCCTTAATCCACCCTTAATCTTTCCATAAACCTTCCACATGTTTAACCACCTTTAAACATGCTCCAAACCTCTTCAAATCATGGGTTAAACCCTTACCCCAAATTCTTACTCAAAATCACTTATTTTGCATTCTAATTTTGCACCAAGGCACACTTGTGCATTTTCTAACTCCTCTTGGCACTTGAATTTGCACTCACTTAATTTGACCATTCCAAAACTTCCAAGATAATGCACACCGCATACCAAGTTCCATGACTCACTCTTAAAACCTCGAATTCTCATTCCTTTTCCTAAAGCTCCTTAGGCATTTACACAAGTTCTTGCTACAGATTTTAGCATCCATCTCCTCTTATTAAACAAGTATTCCCTTGGTGATTTTCTAAACCAAAACAACCACCATCAACACCTAGTTTCTCTAGGTCATTCCTCACACACTACAATGCTCAAACCACTCAAATTTCTACACAAATTTTGCCATAACTTGGCCACTTTTCTAACTTTGCCCAAAACTCATTTCTTCACATAAATCATCCTAAAACTAGCCAAACCTCAAGGGTTCTACCAGCACACACATAAAACCTAAAACTCATCAATTCTTCAAATGCAACACAATGCATAATCCAAAAGGTGCATGGCTCATAATTCAAACATTTTATTTCACAAATGTTTCCTCACTTGTATTATTTCTATACAAGCACATTATTATCACAACTCTCCTCATCTCAACAAATCACATTCCAATACACAATTAGGTTCATTCATTCTTTTATTTCCCTTCCCAAATTCTAAAAGCATTACACTAGGCTCCAAGGTAGATTATTTACCTTATGTTTTCAAGCCTTCTCTTTTCAATCCTCTTGTTTTCTCTTGTCTTCTCTTCCTCCCATCTCCTCTCTTGAAAACCGGCCAAGGGTATGGAGTTGCCCCACTCCACATTGACACCCATGAGGAATGAGACCAATCAAGACACTTAGAATTATTATTTGTTCTAAGATTACAAAAAGGGAAGTGTTTAAAGCTCCAAAATTGTTGATTACCGTTAAACCCTAGAATGGGGTTTTGCCCATGAATCAAGAAAGAGCTCCCACCAAGCTTTTGTGGATTGAAACAATGCTCATACAAGGGAAAGACAAGGCTCCATTAGAGGCTAAAATCGGCCAAGGGTAAAAATGGGGAAAAAGGTGAGATTTTCCTTGAAATTTTTACCTTAAGTGGAAGAGGAGACCCCAAGCTTCAAGATGGTGTATTTTACTCTTCAAATGCCCAAAACCCATGGAGATCAAACTCCTCCATTTGAGATTTTGAAAAGATAGAAATGTTGCCCATGGTGAGAGGAGTTCGAATATGTGGTTATTTTCTCATTTGGAGCCTTAACAAGGCTTGGGCAAGAGGAAGAAAGGAGAGGAGGCATGGAAGCCATGGTGGAGCTGCTGAAATCGCCCATGGAGCAGAGAGGGGGAGAGCTCACGGTGGAAGGAGGAGGAATTGGTGAGAGAAGAGGGAAAAGTGAGAGGAGAGAGGTATATTTTTACTTTATGTACTTTTTTTCTCTTTTTGACTTTTCAACTCTTTTAGTTACTAGTTACTCATGTGTGAGAGGGAGGCTGTTTTGAATAATAAAAACCGGCCCCACTAAGTACATAAGAGCTGGAGCGTTTTTCGTCTTTTACCGGAAACGCTCGTTATTTTACCCGGTTTGGCACTATTCACTAACCGGGCCCGTTTTTCGGATTTTTCTCGTTTCTTTATTTTTCATGGTTATTAAGCTTCCATTAATACTTAATTATAGTTATTTAATCAACTATAATTTTTACGGGTCCGTTTGACCACTTAAAGTCACGTTTTCGGGTTTTCTCGAAAAACGTGCTTTTAAACTCCGTTAGCGTTTTAATCCATTATTTGGATCCGTTTTCTTCGGGAATCATTCCCGTATACTTATTAGGCCTAAATAAGCCTTAGGAATCCATCTCGGACCCTCTCGAGATCATATATCTCATATACTCATTTAACGCGCATTTTAGCGTTTTTCGCTTTTCAAGCGTTTTCTCTTTTCATTTGGTTTTATTTTCTTTACCAATACACTTTAGGCACCATTAGGCCTTTAATAATCATATTAGAGTAATTGAATCACCATTATTAGGTCCGGGGTATTAAAAAAATGAGCACTAAGCGTGCTACGACGCGGAAGGAAGAACAATAACGAAACCCGAGACACATGTCTGCGGGACAGTAATTGCTAAGTAGTACCACCAACGGTATGCTAGCTGACTAAGGACATAGGCAGGAGTGGTTAACTCCGAAACTGCAACGCCAAAAGGTTACCATACCTGGCCAACATAGCTTATACAACTACAAGAACATTCACGAGATGTAATTTGACAGGACTACAGGAGTAGTGCCTAGACAAGCTAAGGCTCAATAACCACGGTAAACCGGTGAGAACGAGCAACAAGGAAAAACATAAGACGAATAAATGGGAGTCTCCAAGGATTGAAGAAGTATCCCGACCAACGACAACCGTGTCAAGATCATTGAGAAGTTTCTTAAAGGATCGAGCATCCCAATCATAGATCAATAAGATCAAAGGAAGAGTCAACAAGACTAGCAAATAAGAGTGGAGACCATGCCGTGACCGGTATAGGGTTACCCAAAAACCACCAGTACCACGCACTTGCCACGACAAGTGCAGTAAGAACAGGAACATGTAGAGGAACCCTAACACACCACAAGTACTTAGTAATGTACCGTGACCGTGATGAAGCAACTACAGGGTCACACATCCTAAAACTGGAAGAATGAAAACTTGGAAAGGCCTGATGGCCCGACCATTGTACAAGGACATACCAGACAGCAAGAAGCTGGACTTGGTCAAGACCTCAGACATGGCTACGCCATGAAGGACCTCTTTTAACACCGAACCGTTATTTTTCAAAACCAAGTTTTTCTTTCAAAACCACAAACCTTCTTTTAAACCTTGAATTTTAAAACCAAACCAACAGAATTATGGTGAGTATCATAGAATGATACAAGAAGAGTTTACAATAGAATACTTCACCTAGGCGTGTGACGAACACTACGAGTGTACCCAAATATGGGATGTGGGACGACCGCACTCCGAAGGAGCTTGTGGGCCTGACAGATAGTCGGGTAAGTGGTAACGTATCAACAAGGTACCCCACGTTAATGGTGGCCACCGAATCCGAATCTACCCAGAACCGGCGGTTCTACCCGGAACCGATTAGAACCGGAACCGGCCGGAACCGGGCCGGAACCGATTCGGAACTGGAACCGCCCCCTTGCGAATCGAATCCGAATACAAGTTTTGAGATTCGGGACCGAACCGGGACCGGAACCGGAACCGTCCAGAACCGCCTGGAACCGCCCGGATTCGCGTCGGATTCGGAACCGTGGAACCGGAACCAGAACCGGAACCGGTGGAACCGGAACAGGAACCGCCCCGGAACCGGCCAAAGTAGCCTATTAGTAAACTAATAAGGTTACCTAATAAGGTTTTAACGAGGAAGTGAATCATATAATAAAATCCGCTTTGCTCTTTAATTTTTGCAAATTCAATACAAAAATTTAAGTCTTTGGTTCTTACACATTTAACATTATAAACTTGAGGAATAACCTAGGTAGGAGTAAAGTAGACGAAAAGAGCAACGTGTGTGCGCAAACGAATCTAAAATCAGAGTTAAAACGAAGAAACTGGAGCCCATAGAATCTTTCTAGAACCGATCGGAACCGCCCCGGAACCGGTCGGAACCGGAACCGGAACCGGAACCGCTCCGGAACCGGTCGGAACCGTTGATTTGAGCGAATCCGAAGCGAATACAGAGTTCCGGAACCGGAACCGGAACCGCCCCGGAACCGCCCAGGACCAGTTCCGAATCCGAATACACATTTTCCGGAACCGGAAGCGGTGGAACCGGAACCGGAACCGTTGGAACCGGAACCGTGGCCACCATTACCCCACGTATGTATACATGTAGTGTACGAAACACGGGAAGTAGTCAACTCCGTTATACGGACCATGAGTAAGTTCAAACCAGAACAACCGGACACTTCAGACGATCAAGGAGAAGAAACACAGCTAAGTAACAAGTGTAAGAGGAACTCAGAGAATCCATCTGAAGATAAGGAATGAGGACTAGGAAGTGCAAAGAGCACAAACTAGTAAGTATAGACATTGGACATGTCTCAAACACTTCGAACAAATACATGACAGCTGGAAAGTATACCCGGCCTGAACACAGTAAGGCAAATGCCTAATGTGGACACAACGATGCTCAACAAACGGGACGGAGTTCCCAAGAGCAATCACAAGATTACCATGAAGTATAATCCATCATTGGAGAGGAATGAAACCTAGTCAAGAATACTAGGAGGAACTATAAACGGTCTACCCAAGGACGGGAGACGTTATAACCCAAAAAGGATAACTCAAAGTACAGTACCACAAGGCGGTATAGTAGGCACACATATCATAAACATTAGCCGGATGTAACGGCATAACTAACAACACCCAGGAGCAATTCTTGAAGGGTGTTTGAGTTAACAACAATCGAACAAAGCGTCATGATAAGAGCACGGCAACTGGAACGAGCATTCGGTTAGGACACCGAAGAGATTTCACTTAACAGGAAATACCCTAAATTACAAAATGGCACTGAGTAACATTAGAATGCCTAAAGGGCCTCCTATGAACGGAAGCGTGATGTCACGACTTGCCATGGAGCCCAGTAATACCCCCAACTTATGAGGTATACACAGAGTTGAAGCACATGTAAACAGCCTACAAGGAGCAAAGCTCGCAGCAATCTGGCTCAGAAGCCATAAACCAACTATGTTATGTAAACTTAAACGGTTACAAAACCCACACCATTAATAACAAGACTTGTAAGAGATATTGCTTCATACGACAAATAAATCAACAACTGAACCACCCAACTTGAGCTCAACATAATGAGTGGCTTGGAGTAATGGATACCTCAGTGTCACTATCACTAGAGCATCAGTCTATATACAGTTGACGGAGCTGTTAATTGCTTTTCATGCCTTCTGTAGCTAAGGTAGCACAGAGGCACAAGAATCACAATAATGCCAATATTGGCCTAGTCCACACTTGGACACTACGGGAAGCTCGAGGAAAGGTACCTCTCGTTAACCAAAGACCACCAATGTGGTGAAGATGTGAACCCTTAGGAAAGGCTTCCATCTACCATAACAATAAAACTTATGCATGTACCTAACGCCAAGAGGCAATTGAATAAGGAAATGAGAATTCCAAACCATTACGACTTAAAGGAGTAAGTATACTCTATATGCACCCAAGCATGTGGTGAACTATTGTGCAAACACCAACATGGTAAACCTTGTCATGAGACTTGTGAGTGGAAACAAGCCTCTCAACAAGAACTCTCATTTATCAGTAATAAAGTACTCTTCAATTAGAGAACGAGACCAGAAGACCCTTGAAGTTTCTTGGGATGTCCCGGTGATGTACATACAAAGGTAGAACTGCACAGCTAGAGCCTATAACCAATGCTCAGCATTGGAGAGACGGTAATTGTCAAAAACAATCAATGTGAGTGCACATTGGGTACCACAAACGACCAACGCTTAAGAGAGCTTAGAAACCAAGATATTTGGCAAATTATATCATAAATGATAAAGTAATGTGAGGTAAGCTAACCTACACATGAAACCTAATTGGAAATAAAACATCTCCATATTGGGAAGATAGTAATATTACGGTATGCTACGACAACCGTCATACACACGAACAGAGGAAACCCCCGGTGTATTCACACCATAAGGTAATGGTGCCAACGGCAATGGCAATGAGTAAAGATAAACTACCACAGTAATGGAAACCGTAAGAACGATATTGTATAATGAGTAAGAATATGGTGCCAACAAGTAACCGCTATGAGGAAGTAGTTAGACAATGACACGGAGTATAAGTATAAGAAGACAGGCAGAAGAATTTATTCCTATGCGATCACATGAGTGGGTTACTGCCAAGTGTTTACGCCTCTGCACTCTGTATGACTGAGTGTTTTGGTATTGCAGCAAGCTTAGCAACAAACCGTGCGGCCTAAGGCCAAAGAAGCACGAAGAGTGTAAAACACACTAACAATCACAAGATGTGAATTCCATTGGAATAAAAAGGTGAAATAAGACATAAGCAAGTCACTAGGACCGACGCATAGAAAATGCAAGGTCATACAAGTAAAGAACACTTGTACTGAACCAGAAGAACTGGTATGATTCAGAAGCTATTGACAGTAGAGGAAGCACTACAACTAAGCAGTGACTTAACCTCGCCAGACAATAAGTCGGAGAAATTCATTGGATAATCGTGGGAGTACGAATGGTATGTATAATAGGTTGCCAGAGAGCTGGTCATAAATCTAAACCCATCGAGTTCAAGCACGGTAAAAGAATACCACACTTGTTAGTAAACCTTATTCCCACAATATAGGGATAAAAAGGGCGATGAGTAGCACATCTAGGATAACCAAAGAGCGAGTGAAGCACTAAGGTTATCAGGGTCGCGCAGCAGAAGCTAGTGGGCCCTAGCTAGGAGATTAATGTACCTAGTAAAAATGAGAGAATGGCTATCAATGCCTTGAAGCCTAATAGGCTAGAACCGAATTAATCAGGAGTTAAATAAACTCCAATAGGAATTCTTGGTGCAAGGACTGAACCATTAGTATGGTTAAGACCCTTTGACCAGAGTACATTATATAATAGACCGTAGTGAAGCTAAATGCTTCAGAGTCCCCGAACTTAGTAAACCAATGTTCAATAATAACATATGGTAGATTACGTGGGCGTAATCCCTTTTAAGGGGGGTAGAGCGAAAACCGCTTAACGTAAGTTTCATAAATAAAACACATAAACCATAATGTGCATAGCACAAATGAAAATTGAATTGATGATTGGTACTTATGTTAAAGAAACATAAGTATTCATTCATATTGTAATTGTGGTAATTAGGCACGAGAGATGCAAATACCATAGGATGAATATACCCATCTTGTAACCCCAGTGTAAGAGTATTGGTATAGAAGAGTAATGAGTAGTGGACGGAGTTCCACAAGTATTGTAGCCCTTAAAGAAGTAGTATGAATTGATTGAGAGTAGTTGATGAATGAAGTTCATGAGTAGTGTATTCCTAGGTATGTTATTGAGAGCAAATTGAGGATGACTGAATTTTATAAGTATTGTATTCCTTAGTTAGAATATTTGAGATGATGGATAGTAATGGATGAAAGTAGTGAAGGTTGATGAAATGAGCATTTAGGCATTGGATCTCAAAGTAAAGTATTTGGGAAGTAGATTGAGAATGATTGATGGACTGAATTCCATCCCTTGGAGATGTATGAATTTGTAATTATGACTAGAAAGAGTAAAAAGATAGAAAATTGAAATAATGAATTAATTGATTGTTTGAAACTGATGTGGGAAGTCGAACTTGATCCTGATCAGATCAAGGGAAACCGAACACAAATTGGGGTGGAAAGATAGTTCAACACTGGTACTGATCACATCAGGGTCGAATGATTCTTGAAGCTCCCCTCAAGTGGTCACAAGAATCACGCATAGGATAGAAGTAATGAATATAAATTGGATTTTGGAGTTGTGTGTTTTAGAAATTTTCTAATTAGTAGTTGTGAAATAATTTCCCTTAGTCTGGAGGATGAGGATTTGTTAGAAGCTTATACCGGAGAAGAGAGTAGTATATCATGTTGTATTATTCCAAGGGCAGCGGGACATAGAGGAGCCCTGTGTCTAGAAGACCTGAGTGCCTGCGGGATTGTATTGTGTATGGCTTTGCTTTGGGGATAGCTTTGCACTGTATGTATGTACAAACCTTGTAATATGGAACCAGATGGTTGGATGTAATGTAGATTGGAGTGAGTATGGTGTATTTGTATGGAATGGTATGTAGAGACCTTGAGTAATGGATTTTGGGATAGTAAGGAGGAAGAACGTATGACTTCGGACATTAGACAAGTATAAATGAGTAAGCATAGTAATCCTATAACCTCGAACAACTTTGAGGACAAAGTTCTTAAGGGGGGTAGATTGATATACCTCGAACTTAAATATAGTGATTAAAATTATTCTAATACGTATTTAAGGGCCTAATAACGCCTAAGTAATGTTGGAAAGGAAAAATAAATCCAAAAGAAATAAAGAAACGCTTAAAAAGCGAAAAACGATAAATAAGCGTTAAATAACCATAGGAGGTATGAGACCTCGGTTAGCGTATTATATGGATTCCTAGGGCTTAATAAGGCCAAAATAATATACGGGAACAACTCCCGGAGAAAACGGATCCAAATAATCCATTAAAACGCTAATAGAGCTTTAGCGCACGTTTTTCGAGAAAACTCGAAAACGTGACTTTGAGTGGTCAAACGAACCTGTAAAAATTATTAATCATTAAATAACAATAATTAAGCATTAATGGAATCTTAATAACCAATAAAATTAAAGAAATGAGAAAATTCCGGAAAATGGGCCCAATTAGTGAATAGTACCTAAATCGGGTAAATTAACGAGCGTTTTCTGTAAAAGACGAAAAACGCTCCAACTAGTAATAATGTGGGGGGCCGGTTTTTAGGAAGTAAATTAACCCCTCTCACACACACTCACACAACTAACAAATAAATAAGTAAAAAAGTAAAAAAGCAAAAATAAAGTACAAAAGTGGGGGGATATTCTCTCACCTCTACTCCCCCTCTCTCTCACATTTCTATTCCCTCCAACCTGACTTCTTCTTCCTCCTCCCGAGCAGCCATGGCAATTTTACAACCCTCACACAGCCCTCCTCTTCTCTCCTCTTGTTGAAGGCTCGATCCTTCTCTAAATGCAACAAAAATTACACCATTGAATTCCTCTTGCAAAGGTGATCATCTTCCTCCTTTCAAAAATCGAAAACACCCACTTTCATCTCTATGGGTATTCTCCATTTGAAGGTTTGAGACCACCATTGGAAGCACCTTCATCTCCTTATTATTTTGAGGTAAAAATAATCTTGAAAACTCATCACTTTCTAGCCCTTGTTGGCAAAACGAAAATTCATGTTGAACCCTTGTCTTGTTCCTTGTATTCTAGCCGATTTTGGCTTCTTCCATGGGCTAGAAACCTCACTCTCTTGCTAACCAAGGACCTCACTCATTTGTAGGAAGGTAATGCTCTTTCTAAACCCTAAAAACATCTAAATTCTAGGGTTAGTTAAGAATGAATGCTAAGTTAGAATTTGTGTATTGGTATGGGCTATAGCATTGGAGTGTGGACTCCATTTGAAACCGAGAACAAGAAGGAAAAGAAGGAAAAGAAAGAAGAAAGGAAGAGAAGCGGAAGAAAGAAAGAGAAACTAAAATCACAAGGTAAATGTCTTACCTTGAGCTAGATTTGTGTGGTGTAGTGTAACAGTTTTGAGTATTGGAAATGAGTAGTGTATATGGGAATGAGTAATAAGTATGTGGTAGTATAATGAGGAAACGTAATGTAACAGTTTTGAAGGTTTTAAATGATGTTAGAAAGCTTGGGAAAACATTGGGTAAAGTATGGTGTATGTGCAGGAAAAATATTGTGTTATAGTGAGTAGAATGATGTGTGACTTGATATGGGAATTGGAATGAATGTGTGAGATGAAAATGTATGTGGGCAATGCTAAAAATATAGGGGAACCTCTTCCCAAATTTGTATGGAAATTGGAGGACTTAGATGTGGAAGAAGAAGGGATAACCTAGGTGGTAACTAGGTGTATTTGGAGAGTTTAAGTGAGTAGTTTAGTACTTTGCAACATATTTAGAAGAGAATTTAAGTAATGGGATGGAACTAGGATAGAGGTAATGCATTGAGGATGCTAAGAGTAGCATTAGTAGAGGGAGTATTGAATGGTAAAGAAGAAAGGAAAAATCTGTAGCAACAAATAAGGAAGAAAAAAACTGTAACAGGAGGAAATTTGACAGTGAAAAACATGTGAATTAACAGAGGAGTATAGTGGTTGGATTAAGGAGGTTTGGTGTGCCTAAATAGTGTCAAACATGTTTGATTACATGTGGAAAGATTAGGAAAGGATTAAGCATGAATTAGGGGTTGAAAGGAAGCTTAAAAACTGCATTTTAATGTATAACAGGGATGGTCCAGGTTTACAAACCGGTACACAAACCCGGACCACCCCATAAACACTCTAGAAACTCATTCCAGGGCATGGTCCGGGTTTGTATCCCGGTACACATACCCGGACCATAGTAAAACTTGTCCAGAAACTGATTTCACGGCTTGGTCCTGGTTTGTATCCCCGGACACAAACCCGGACCACCCTAAAAATTGCCCAGAATGTGTTTTAATGCATTGTAATGATGGGGACTTGATTGGTAATGATAGTATAAGGTAATTAAGACTTAATTAATGATGTTTAAAGGTCATTAAGGCCATTGTAACACCCCTACCGCTAATACCGTCATTACTGTACAAATACTTACCTTCGCAGCGGATATTACTTACTCAACGGTGGGTGTACAATGCCGTTAGTCACCCACGTGACTAACAAGGCGGATTACAATACTACATACTATCGGTCTGATGAATATGAACATACCGAGTGCTCTACACAATACATTACTTTCCCTTGCATACCAATCCATAATTCGATACAACTCCAATACAATACTATATCGAGCATACTACAATCCTTACATTACCGATACAGTTTAGACTTCCAAATTCATACTACATTACAAATACAATTCCCCCTTTTTCAACTACCCATGCTTATGTAGCAGTCCCCGTCCTACTCTCTCGAACGGTGAACAGCTTCGGGTACCTGCACACTAAAAACGGTCCCCCGAGGGGGTCAGCTTACGCTGCATATGAAATCCGCATATACCGCGTGCTAACCGCGGTACGCCGACTACTTTGGGTCGGATATACATGGAGTTCATTTTACATGCATACATACATACTCATACTACAACCATACAATCAAAGATACCTACATAAATATACAAGTTCAATGCTTACTGAGGAAGACAATTCAATAGTCAACCGTTCATATTTGTTATACATTCGTTCCTCTTCGTACTGTGTTCGATATTCGTTACTCTACTCATACTTACTCCTTACTCTTGCATACTCATCACTCCATGTTCAGTACCTTACTCGTACACGATCCTTACTCTGTACTCTTTACTATACTAGTGCGTACTCGCTACCTAATTCTCCATACTTACTCATACATACTCAATACTCGATACTTACTCACCCGTACTCAATACTCGGTACTCACTACATACTCATACTTGCTCCTTACTCGATACTCATTACTTTACTCGTACATACGCAATACTCATTACTCATTACTTTGGTCTCTGGGCGGAGTCATACACAAGACTCGCCACCGGACGTACAATACGAGGGCTATACGCTTAGCTCCTCAAATACTTAATGTCCGTTCTTACCGGACTACTCAAATTCCCAACACTCTTCTCTCAGAGCACAATATAATCTCATGGATTAGCCTAGAAGTATCTCTCTTGATAACCTCCACCAGCTTAGGGAATTACTACCGACTAGTATCCTCAGATTTAAGGGTTTCCCCAACATATCGAATACTCTCATTTTCGGGACATACTTACATCAGTCGGGTCCTCTCATAATGGGTCGACTAATTGCTAAGGGGTTTGGAGATCCCTCATCATTCTTTACTACTCTCATGGCTCATGTCCTGCGCCAAGATTAATTCCTCTAATAGAGGTTACTCATATACTTCCACTACTTTTTGTTTGTGGATTATTCATTTCGTTTCTCCTACTGTTATCGGAAGGTTATTACTCCCGTACACTCTCTCACATTCTAGTGAGTTCATTGGTTTACGTTATCATTTATTGGTTCGTTGGTTTAGTGCATTGCTACGGTTCCATTAGTTCACACACGACTCTCACTACGAGTCAATACACAACAAGACTCATCTATGAGTCTGTCTACGCACTAAGTAAGGCCACACAATCAATCAAGAAGGTTAGCTCAATCAACATACAGCAAGACATATAATGAAAGGCAATAAACCGTTTTCATGCTTTAGTCTTGATTAGCCGGCATACAGCACACAAATCAACGTAACTCGGTTAGCATACAGGGCATGAGGAAATCATACCTTTCACCGGAGTTAGCTTTAACACGTGTTCCCTTGTTCCTTGGTTCACACTTGTTCCACTGATAATGTTTCAACATTATTATTAATACTATACTCTTATGATACACAAATAATTACTACTTCCGTACTTACCCCATTATCCCGGTGTACTTAATGTTCTTATACTCTCAACTTGCTTAGTTACTTTTACACTTGTTTTCATACTCATATACTTACTTTCTTACCTTTATTATTTCAATTGTAGTGTACTACTACATATATATGCATATATGTGTATAGGCATATATATATATATATATATATATATATATATACATATGATTATTATAATCATATAGTACAAATTTTTTTTTTTGACTCGACCGGACTTGCGACCGACCTTGCAAGTCCGGTCCATTCCAGTAGCTACCAGTACGGGAAATTTCCTGGCTCGACCGAACTTGCAAGTCCGGTCGCAAGTTCGGTCCATTCCAGTAGCTTGCATTACGGGAATTTTTCTGGCCGACCGAACTTGCAAGTCCGGTCACAAATTCGGTCCATTCCAGAAGGTTTCTGACGGGAGAATTTTCTGGTCCGACCGAACTTGCATGTCTGGTCGCAAGTCCAGTCGATTCCAGAAGGTTTCCCGTCTTTGTAAATCTGGGCTCGACCGAACTTGCAAGTCCGGTCGCAAGTCCGGTCCGGCCCAGTACTTCAGTTTTAAAATCTGTTTTCAGTCCTCTCTTTTACCCATTACTTCCCCAATCTTCCTACATGTAATCCCACATGTTTAAACACTATCTAGGCCCTCCAAATTGCCTTAGTTCATCCAACAATTCCTTACTCTTCTCTAAATCCACATACACAATTTCTCCTCACTTCCTTTCAATTCTTACAATTGTTTTCTTTACTCTCATGCTACAGATTTTCCTTCTAACCTTTACCATTCAATACTCCCTCTACCAATGCTACTCCTAGTATCCCAAATACATTTCCAAGAAATTACAATATCTATACCCAAGTCTAACATTCCCTTACCAATTCTTGCACATTAAATTCTTCTAACTTTCCAATGTATTCTTAACCGGATTCGGTTCTAGCCTAAATGGCTTTGAGGCATTGGTGATTAGCCTTTTATTCACTAGGTGTATTTCGCTTAGAATTCTGGGTCCACTAGCTTCTGCTGCGCGACCCTGATAACTTGGGTTATTCGCCCTTCTTGTTATCTTGAACGTGTTACGCATCACCTTTTATCCCTCTTATTGTGAGAATAAGGTTTATTGACCAAATGCGGTGTTCTCTTACCGTGCTCGAACTCGATGAGTTTTAGATTCATAACTAGCTCTCTGGCAATCCGTATGCACACTGTTGTGTTTTGTAGTGATCATTCACTTGGTTTCTCCGACCTATTGTTGGTTGAGGTTAAGTCACTACTTAGTTATAGTGCTTCCTCTGTCGTTAGTAGCTTCTGAGCTACACCAGTTTCTCTGGTTCATTACAAGTGTTCTTTACTTGTATGACCTTGCATTTTCCATGCGTCGGTCCTTGTGACTTTCTTAAGTCTCCTTTCACTTTTATTCCAATGGAATTCACATCTTGTGATTGTTGGTGTGTTTCACACCCTTCGTGCTCTTTGGCCTTAGGCCGCACGGTTTGTTTCCAAGCTTTTGCTCAACTGGCTTACACCGTGTTTACTGGTGAAAGGAAGAATTTACCACTACTTACGTTCTCCATATCCTTAGCTATCCCACTAGATCATTGACTACACAAGTGCAATACCAAAACACCCAGTCCTACAGAGTGCAGAGGCGTAAACGCTTGGCAGTAACTCTCTTATGAGATCGCAATAAGAATTATTGTTACTCCTTCAGGTGGTGTTTCATCATTTCGTGCGGACTCCTGGCTTGTTGCCCGGTCTATCCACTATCTCGAATTAACAATTTCCATAGCATTAGTGATTACTCATATACATTGGTCGCTTGTTGTGCACCATGTTCTTACAGATTCCATAGTATTGGTTTACATGGCATCCACTGTTGCTAGCTTCAGCTCATGCATTTATACAATGGTTTCCCATGTATTTGGAAGTACCGAATATGGTATTCCTTTATTTTTCTGAGCTCCCTGAGCATCATTGGTTTTATAACCGGTTATTCCTTGGTCGTCAACAATTGCTGCTGAAGCTTATTTCACATTGCTTGACAATAGTTGTATGCTCAAGCTTGACTACACTAGTAGTTCTGAAAGGAATATATTTCCCGACAGTTACTGATGGTATCCCATTCTTGGGATCCACGTGTTCACCGCCCTTGCGGTTTCACATTTATGAGGGGTGTCCTCATTCATCGATTGTTACTCTTTCATCGGTGCCGTCCTTGACAGCCTTCCATATTGTTCACCCTGGTTTTGCAACCGTTGGTTGTGTGGTAACAATTTCATGGCCTACTAGCCATGTTGCCTAGAGCTCTGCTCATCATAGGTTGTTTCCAAGTGGTTATTTCCCCATAAACCATCGCTGGATTTGGAGGTGATACTGGGCTCCCTGACAAGATCGTCACATCACGCTTCCGTCTGTGGAGACCCTTTTTGTATCTTGGTATTGATCGATACCGTTTATTAATTTGGGGTATCCCCTATCAAGTGGGATCCCGTCGGTGTTCTAACCGGTTGCTCGTTCCGATTGTGGTGTTTTTACCACGACATCTTGTTCAACTGTGTTGACTTGCTACCCTTTATGGATTGCTCCTGGGTATTACCGATTATGCGGTAGCATCTGGCATGTATGAGTATTTTCAGTTTGTTGTCCTACCTTGCGGTTCTGGATCTGAGTTATCTGTTTCCTGTTGTAACGTCTCTCGTTCTTAGGGTAGACCATTGGTGTTTTTTTTCCTTGTGTTATAACGGATTTGATATCCCTTCCGGTGATGAATGGCATTTCTAGTACCTTATAACATCGTCCTGTGTTTTGTGGTAGTTGATCTGGGAATTCTATCCCGTTCATTGAGCACTGATGTGTTAATGTTAGGCATTTGCCTTACTGTGCTTAGACTGGGTATTCCTTCCAGTTATCATGCTTTACTTAGATATATTCAAGACATATCCAATGTCTTATCCCGTTGTTAGTGCTTCTTGCACTTTCAACTCTTAATGGTTCTCCTGAAGTGAGTTTCTGACTCCTTAGCTTGTAGCTTATCTGAGTTTCCTTTGTTCGGTTGAGGTACCCAACTGTTCTGTTTCAAATTCACTTATGGTCCGTAGAACATAGTTGACTACTTCCCGTGTTTCGTACACTACATGTATACATACGTGGGGTACCGTCTTGGCACGTTACCACTTACCTAACTATCTGTCAGGCCCGCAAGCTCCTTTGGAGTGCGGTCGTCCCACATCCCGTATTTGGGTACACTCGTAGTGTTCGTCACATGCCTAGGTGAAGTATTCTATTGTCAACTCCTCTTGTATCATTCTATGATACTCACCGTAATTCCGTCTGTTTGGTTTTAAAAATCCAAGGTTTAAAAGAAGAGTTTGTGATTTTGAAAGAAAAATTTGGGTTTTGAAATAACATTTCAGTGTTAAAAGGAATTCTTCATGGCGTTGCCATGTTTGCGGTCTTGACCAAGTTCAGCTTCTTGCTGATTGGTATGTCCTTAATACAATGGTCATGCCGATAGGCCTTCCCGAGGGTTCGTTATTTAACATCCTTAGGATTGGTGATCCTATATTTGCTCCATTCGTCATAGCGGTACTTTGACAAGTATCTGCGGGTTGTTAAAAGTATTCCAATCGACGCATACCGGTGGCGGTATCGTTTCCATCCATAATTGGTGGTTTTATTAGGTCTTCATTTGATCTTTTGATCTTGGTGATAGATCTCCTGAGTCGCTTCTCAGTGTACTTGACGTGGTTGTCGTCCATCCGGGTGTCTCACACCTTCAGTGTGGTTAACGAGACCTGACTTATCCTTAGGAACCAGGTTGTGGTCCTATAGGTGTATGTGTTATGATTTCTTTCATAGTTATCTGAACTATGTTGTTCGGTTATTACAGCCTCTTGGCATGTAGGTTTGGTGTTAATCCAACCTCGACTAATTCCTTAGTCGGTTTGTATACCGTTGTTGGTATCATCAGAGGTTACAGTCCGTAGACTCTCTTGTCTAGGGTTCGTTACTCTATCTTCCTTGCTTTATTGCGCGATTGTGCTTCTCTTCTTGCTGGCAGTACATAGTTCTCGCGACTGCGAAGCATGTCGCCCCATGGTGCCATAAATTCCATTATCCTTGTGTTTAGGATCTTCATTTTTCCGCCATTCAGTGCGGTCATCGTCATCCAACGGGAACCGTCTTCGGGACTTCCAGTTCTTGGACTCTACCGTATGACAGGTTCTTTTCTAATAAGGTTTGTTTTGTACTGCCAGATCGGGTTTTACCCGAGTGTGAGAGGTCTTTCCATCTCTCTGGCGTTATTCTCCCAACTTAATACCGTGGGTTGCGGAGGGCGGGATATGGTTGTGGTCGGTTTCCGATTCATACGGAAGTTCCTAACTAGCGTCCTCGCACACTAGCACTCAACCCTTAGCCCTAAGTCTCTACCTCCTAACTCGGTATTTACCTAAACTCGGTATTTCATCCATCAGAGCGATACTTCGCTCTGATACCACTTTTTGTAACACCCCTACCGCTAATACTGTCATTACTGTACAAATACTTACCTTCGCAGCGGATATTACTTACTCAACGGTGGGTGTACAATGCCGTTAGTCACCCACGTGACTAACAAGGCGGATTACAATACTACATACTATCGGTCTGATGAATATGAACATACCGAGTGCTATACACAATACATTACTTTCCCTTGCATACCAATCCATAATTCGATACAACTCCAATACAATACTATACCGAGCATACTACAATCCTTACATTACCGATACAGTTTAGACTTCCAAATTCATACTACATTACAAATACAATTCCCCTTTTTCAACTACCCATGCTTATGTAGCAGTCCCCGTCCTACTCTCTCGAACGGTGAACAGCTTCGGGTACCTACACACTAAAAACGGTCCCCCGAGGGGGTCAGCTTACGCTGCATATGAAATCCGCATGTACCGCGTGCTAACCGCGGTACGCCGACTACTTTGGGTCGGATATACATGGAGTTCATTTTACATGCATACATACATACTCATACTACAACCATATAATCAAAGATACCTACATAAATATACAAGTTCAATGCTTACTGAGGAAGACAATTCAATAGTCAACCGTTCATATTTGTTATACATTCATTCCTCTTCGTACTGTGTTCGATATTCGTTACTCTACTCATACTTACTCCTTACTCTTGCATACTCATCACTCCATGTTCAATACCTTACTCGTACACGATCCTTACTCTGTACTCTTTACTATACTAGTGCGTACTCGCTACCTAATTCTCATACTTACTCATACATACTCAATACTCGATACTTACTTACCCGTACTCAATACTCGTTACTCACTACATACTCATACTTGCTCCTTACTCGATACTCATTACTTTACTCGTACATACGCAATACTCATTACTCATTACTTTGGTCTCTGGGTGGAGTCATACACAAGACTCGCCACCGGACCTACAATACGAGGGCTATACGCTTAGCTCCTCAAATACTTAATGTCCGTTCTTACCGGACTACTCAAATTCCCAACACTCTTCTCTCAGAGCACAATATAATCTCATGGATTAGCCTAGAAGTATCTCTCTTGATAACCTCCACCAGCTTAGGGAATTACTACCGACTAGTATCCTCAGATTTAAGGGTTTCCCCAACATATCGAATACTCTCATTTTCGAGACATACTTACATCAGACGGGTCCTCTCATAATGGGTCGACTAATTGCTAAGGGGTTTGGAGATCCCTCATCATTCTTTACTACTCTCATGGCTCATGTCGTGCACCAAGATTAATTCCTCTAATAGAGGTTACTCATATAGTTCCACTACTTTTTGTTTGTGGATTATTCATTTCGTTTCTCCTACCGTTATCGGAAGGTTATTACTCCCGTACACTCTCTCACATTCTAGTGAGTTCATTGGTTTATGTTATCATTTATTGGTTCATTGGTTTAGTGCGTTGCTACGGTTCCATTAGTTCACACACGACTCTCACTACGAGTCAATACACAACAAGACTCATCTATGAGTCTGTCTACGCACTAAGTAAGGCCACACAATCAATCAAGAAGGTTAGCTCAATCAACATACAGCAAGACATATAATGAAAGGCAATAAACCGTTTTCATGCTTTAGTCTTGATTAGCCGGCATACAGCACACAAATCAACGTAACTCGGTTAGCATACGGGGCATGAGGAAATCATACCTTTCACCGGAGTTAGCTTTAACACGTGTTCCCTTGTTCCTTGGTTCACACTTGTTCCACTGATAATGTTTCAACA
This sequence comes from Limonium bicolor, assembly GCA_023374045.1. Lineage (NCBI taxonomy): Eukaryota > Viridiplantae > Streptophyta > Magnoliopsida > Caryophyllales > Plumbaginaceae > Limonium > Limonium bicolor. The sequence goes on from CM041780.1 coordinate 304,317,722, forward strand.
TTATTATTAATACTATACTCTTATGATACACAAATAATTACTACTTCCGTACTTACCCCGTTATCCCGGTGTACTTAATGTTCTTATACTCTCAACTTGCTTAGTTACTTTTACACTTGTTTTCATACTCATATACTTACTTTCTTACCTTTATTATTTCAATTGTAGTGTACTACTACATATATATGCATATATGTGTATAGGCATATATATATATATATATATATATATATATATATATATATATATATATATATATATATATTACATATGATTATTATAATCATATAGTACAAATATTTTTTTTTTACTCGACCGGACTTGCGACCGACCTTGCAAGTCCGGTCCATTCCAGTAGCTACCAGTACGGGAAATTTCCTGGCTCGACCGAACTTGCAAGTCCGGTCGCAAGTTCGGTCCATTCCAGTAGCTTGCATTACGGGAATTTTTCTGGCCGACCGAACTTGCAAGTCCAGTCGCAAGTTCGGTCCATTCTAGAAGGTTTCTGACGGGAGAATTTTCTGGTCCGACCGAACTTGCATGTCCGGTCGCAAGTCCGGTCGATTCCAGAAGGTTTCCCGTCTTTGTAAATCTGGGCTCGACCGAACTTGCAAGTCCGGTCCGGCCCAGTACTTCAGTTTTAAAATCTGTTTTCAGTCCTCTCTTTTACCCATTACTTCCCCAATCTTCCTACATGTAATCCCACATGTTTAAACACTATCTACGCCCTCCAAATTGCCTTAGTTCATCCAACAATTCCTTACTCTTCTCTAAATCCACATACACAATTTCTCCTCACTTCCTTTCAATTCTTACAATTGTTTTCTTTACTCCCATGCTACAGATTATCCTTCTAACCTTTACCATTCAATACTCCCTCTACCAATGCTACTCCTAGTATCCCAAATACATTTCCAAGAAATTACAATATCTATACCCAAGTCTAACATTCCCTTACCAATTCTTGCACATTAAATTCTCCTAACTTCTCCAATGTATTCTTATACACTTTGCTACAGATTTTACACTTCTTATCCCTCATACTACAATTACCATTCCTATGGTCATTAGACATCTCTACTATCCCCAATACATACCTTGGTTCTCCCATTCACCAAGTCATTCTTTAATGCACAATTCCTACCAAATTTTGCCATAGCTCACCTATAATTCTTACTTATCCACACATACCCATCATCACCAAAATCATTCCTATTCTAGCCACACCCATACAAGGGTCCTACCAGCAATACACGAAATCTTACAATATAAATTCACCAATACTTCCTCAATCCACAATACAAATACTCATATACAATTATTTGGCTCTAAGGCCTACAATCCACATACTTGCTCTTAAATACTCAAACTTCTCAATTCTCAATACTAGTACAAGGTTTTGGGTTCTTTAAATATTTTACCCATTCCCACTACTCTAATGCAAGAGAATCTACATTAGGAAGGAGCTCTTACCTTGAGCTTATACTTTCTTCTTTCTTTTCCATTTCTCATCTTCTCTTTTTCTTGCAAAATCGGCCATGTGGGGGATGGAGTTTCCAAACTCCATCCCAACACCCAAATTACATAAGGAGAATATAATTATTATTCTAATCCCTTAAAAATTCACCAATTAAATGAAGAGTTTAGATTACCATTAGTTAGGGTTTATAGCTTGGGGCTTTTAAGAGAGGTTTTCAATCCTTGAATGCAAAGGAGGGTTCCTCCACCATTGGAGAGTTGAACCAAGCTCAAACAAAGAAGAAACAAGGCATTACAAGAAGGGGCAAAAATCGGCCACCATAGAGAATGGAGGAAAAATGGATTTTTCTTGAAACTTTTTACCTTAGGAGGAAGAGGAGACTCCAAGCTCCATAATGGTGTGCTTTTCTCTTCAAATGGGGAAAACCCATAAAAATGAAACTCATCCTTTTCGATTTTTGAAAAGAGGGAAATGTAGAGGATGATGAGGAGAGCAAGAATATGTGGTTATTTTTGCATTTGGAGTTCAAGAGAGGATGGAGCATGGAGGAGAAGGTGGAGTAGCCATGGAGGTTCCCTTTGGGGCTTCAAAATCGCCCAACCAGAGGAAAGAGAGGAGGAAAATCGGTGGGGTGAGGAAGAAGGAAGAAAGAGAAGAGAGAGAGTGAGGTGAGAGAGGGTGGGGTTACTTTTTATTTTCTTATTTGTCCTTAGGGTGTGCGAGAGAGAGGGCTGTCGACCAACACACACACACACACTCACATTTTGCTTTTTATTTGCAAAAGTGGACACACTAGTTTTGTTTTATTACACTCTCACCCCACTACTTTCCGGTTGTTACAATTTTTACTAACCGGAACCCGTTTTCCGGAATTTTCTCATTTCTTTATTTTTATTGGCTATTAAGCTTCCATAAATGCTTAATAATTATTATTTAATGATTTCTAATTTTTACGGGTCTGTTTGACCACTTAAAGTCACGTTTTCGGGTTTCCTCGAAAAACGTACGCTAAAGCTCTTGTAGCGTTTTAATACATTTCTTGGATCCATTTTCTTCGGGAATCGTTCCCGCATACTAATTAGGCATGAATAAGCCTTAGGAATACTTACGATACTATAACCGAGGTCTCGTACCTCCTATGGTTATTTAACGCTCATTTTAGTGTTTTCCGCTTTCTAAGCGTTTTTCTCATTTTTTTTTTGATTTACTTTCTTTACCAAAATTACTTAGGCACTATTAGGCCCTTAAATACTATATTAGAATAATATAATCACCATATTTAAGTTTGGGGTATTTCAGCCATGAACAAGCCTAGGAAGTAATTTTAAGAAAGTAACATAAGTGAATGTATTTAAGTAACAAAGAGTTAGTAAGTATAAACTGGGAAACAGTAGGGAAAGTAATGAGTAAGGTTAATTATAGATAATTAACCACCCGAATCTATGTATATGCTAGGATTCGAATAGTTGAACACCGAAGAGGAGTCGGTGAGTCCAAAGTCAATGGTGAAAGGTATGATTTCTTCATGCTCTGTATCCTAACCTGGTTACCCCGATTTGTGTGCTTATTTTATCACCTAAATAAGATAAATGCATGAATCGGACTATATTGCACTTACTTATGCTTGTTTTAGGTTGTTCTTGATATATATTGTCTTGAACACTAGTTTGTATAATTCATGAAATATATGGATGAAGATGAAGTGAATTTGTACCTTGTAGTGTACTTGTGTATTGTATTGTATCTTCTATGGATGTGTATATGAGCAATGTATTTATGTGTGGCTTGGATGTGTGACTTCTACTAATTCCTAACTACCTAACTCCTAACGTAAGTATTGAGTAAATTGAAATGAGTAGAAGTCCGATATAGTTTCGGCCACACATGAGGATGAGGAGACACAAGAGGTTGGATTCGATTCCTGGTTCTTAAACTTGTCCATGGCCCAAACCCCTTAAATGGGTAGCATCCTGGATTAGTGAACCAAGTAAATCCCGGTGGTGGGACAGAGTAGTCCCCAGGCCGGAGGTCCCGAAGACTTGACTTGAGTAAGTAGTAAGTAAAGTAAAGTATTGTATGAGTAATGGTCTTGGCTGGTGTAAGTCATTGACCTCGAGTAAAAGAGTAATCTCCACCCGATTAACCTGGGTGGACCAATGGAGCTAACAAGTATTGCGTATTAAGTATGGAATGTGTATGCATTGTGTATGTGTATTTCGGAAGAAGGTAAGTAAGTATTGGTTGACTTGTATTGTCTTCCTTGTATATATCGTACTGTGTGTATGTATGTATACCTTGTGTAGTATTGTAGTATGATGTATGAAAGCATGTATGTATGTATGTATGTATTGTAAAATGAACTGCATGTATTCGACCTAAGTGGTCGGCGTACCCTCGCTAGTACGCAGGGTATACGGAAGTCATATGTAGCGAAAGCTGAGCCCCTAGGGGCAACGTTTTTAGTGTGCAGGTACCCGAAGTGGACATGATCACAGTAAGAGACCAACAGCTAAGTTTGGATAGCTAGGTGTGAAATGTAGACAGTAGTGAATTGTGTAAGGCTTGTAGCCTTGAAGTAGTAGTGTACCAAGGGGTACTCCATAAGTATTGGAAGTATGTAGTTGTGAGGAATGGGTAGTGTAGACTCTTAATGAGTATGTATGAACTTGGAAGAAGTATTGTAATTGTATTTGGAATTTAGTAAACTCGGTATGTATATTGTATTGAATGGTATTGTAATGGAGTATTGTGTTGAATGGGAAGTTGTAGTACCCAGTTGTCATTGTAGTGAGGATTGTATTTGTGTAGCACTTGGATATTCCGGTCCATCAGACCGATGCTGTATGTAGTAATAGCCTTGTTAGTCACGTGGGTGGCTAACGGCGTTGTATCACCCGCTGTTGTGTAAGTATGTATCCGCTGCGTGAGTATGGATGTGTAAGGAGATTGAACGGTAATGACGGTTTTAGCGGTAGAGGTGTTACAATCGCAACCGCCGTTTCCAACTATGTCAACACTCTACTCAATTCATTCATGTTATCCTCCATCATTGCCTACAAAAAACAAAAAACAAAAGTAAAGAGTAAAATAGAACTAAAAATAGAAAAGAAACATAAAAACAAAATTAACTAAATCCACACAAAAAAAATATAAACAAAGGAGAATTGCTAACTAAATAAAATAAACCAAATAAACAAAAACAAAATTAAAAATAAAAGAAAATAAATACTAAATAAATTAAAACAAAAAAATAAATTAAACTACAAAAATTAAACAAATGAAAATAAATATAAAGATCAAACTAAAGAGAATCATAATAAAGATAAAAGATAAACAAAATTCCTAATTAAAATAAATCTACTAAAAAGAAAAATTAAAGAAAAATCTCAATTAAATTAAGCAAATTTATCGTAATAAATCTAAAAATTACAAAAAAAAACAAAATCAAGAAAAAAATTAATAAAAACATAATTGAGAAAAGAATAAACGAAGGCATGTGTAGATCAATATGTTACTAATCGAATCAACGGGAAAACGTATAATTTGTCCCTCAAATCTCACAAACAAATAGAACACCGGGAGTTATAGTGGTTCGGCCAATAATCCGACCTACATCCACTTCTTGACAATATCTTTATTCCTTTCCTTGGTATTACAACTTTATAGAGCTTTCTAGTGTTTTCTCTCTCTTCTAATCTTGTGTCCCTTTACAAATGAGCCTCTCATCTCTATTTATAGACCTTCGAGGGTGAAGTCTATCTCTTAATCCTTGTACATGTGGTATTACTTTATTGGGGCAACCCTCCTATTTTTGGCACTTTTCTCCTTGTAAAGCCTTCCGGTCCCAAAGTGTGGGACGCGGGATCCGGTCATGGAGCACGGGGCCGGAATATGGGACCCAGTCATGTGATGCGGGGCCGGGATGCGGGACCCGGTCATAGAGTGCGGGGCCGGAATATGGGACCCGGTCATGGGGCCTAGGACCCGGATTGATGCCTGGTGCCCAAATTGGAGCCCGAACAGGGTCCTGAAGGAGGCTCAGGGTCTGGGCCGGGGTCTAAGGTCTGGACTGCTTTGACCTTTTTGTCTTCGTCACATTCTTGCCCTTCTCATCAGTCCCACAAGTTCTACTTTTTGGTACTTAAAAAAGTGGAACTTACAAAAAGAGAGATAAAAATTTACATTTTTCTCCTTTCTCCTATCTCCTAGTCCCACAAGTTCTTTTTCTTTAGTTTTTACAAAGAAACATGAACTTACAAAAAATCGGTACAATTAGTACAACCAAAAGTCCCACAAGTGTCTTTCTTCTGAATCTGACAAATTGGAAATTCTGGGACATAAATCTTTGAGACAATATATCTTGATGGATGGATCCCATAATATCTTGATGGATGGATCCCCTGATGTTCTGATATATAATATTTAAGAAGGGCAGAAATCTAGAAGTCCAGAAGTCCATAATAAGTTCATAAAGAAGACTAATGGTTCTTTTAATAAGAACCATTCCCTTTTTGAAAGGGTGAAATAATATGATGATTAAGTCTTTGCTTTTACTAGCCAAAGGATGATAATTCCCTTAAAGGGAGAACATAGATTATATATTTTCCCAACTTTGCTTATGCTATCTGTTATACCCAAAATTTTGACCCCCTGGTTAAGGTCTACGAGGTTGTGAGAGCCATCTCCATCAAACAGTAAGAGACTCCGGCCCGATCGGCGTGTTCCAGGGCCTGAGGAGCAGCTTCGTCATTGTCAGGGGCGTTTTCGTAATTTTTAAGGCTTCTGAGTTCTCCTATAGGCTTTCTCTCCTCCAAAGGGTGCCCAAATCAGCTCGAAATGCTTGATGTTTTAACCCATTATAGCGGATTCATTTTAGGCATAATGGCGTTGGAATTTTGATTTTTCGCGAATTTCCAATAATTTTCTAGCAATTTCTGACTGAATCTGACAAGAAATTCAATTTAAAAATGCTCCAGCATTTAAAAAATTCGTTTCCACCTCAGAAAATTCATAATATCCATTCTTGACATGTGGTTAAAATTTCATAGCAAAATTCCTTTGGGAAGTTGCTTAGTTAAAATATCGAAAAATCTTACTTTTACTAGATTCTCTTTATCTTTAAGGAAGTCTATATAAGGGGATAGGTTTTTGGATAAAATCAGAACCTCACATGCTGAAGAACCCTAGAGAGTCAGAAAACACGGCCCTCTCTCTCTCTCACGTTTTCCAACACCCGGCCACCCAAATCATACTGAAAATCCCCCGAAATCCCATCTAAACACGTTTTCCAATCCCCAAAGCACCAATAATCATCAAAACCTCACAAAAACACCTCTAAAACGTGAAGAACAGCAAGAACAAAAACCAACAACCAGAAGCTTGGGTCGAAATCCTCTCGGGTCTGCCATCAACGGAGCACTCGACGAGTCCCGGTGTGAAGAAACGTTGTGAATCCGAAGGTAAAACAGTTAGAAACTCCACTTCCCTGATTCACCACGGTATTATCATCTTGCTTCAAAATTTGGGCTCAAACTAACCTTCGTAGGCTTCTTATTGCTGTTTTATTAAGCTCTGTCAGATAACTTGTTTGCTAAGTTTCGTGCTTAATTCGAATTCAAATTGAAAACTTTCAATCACTAACGTCTTGTACATCTTTCAGAGGCTACACACCCATAAAATTTGAGCTCAAAACACCCTCGGGAACCTTCTGAAACACCCCCTGTCCGTGGGTGGTCGTGACCTCGGACCTTGGTCCGGGACCTCGGACGCGTTGTCCGAGACCACGGACACCCACGGACGGCGGCGGGGATTTAAAAATAAAATTCAGTTTTGTTTTTCTATAATGTCCGGGCCCACGGACATCCTGTCCTTGCCCCGGACTTTGTTGCAAATTTTTGTTTTCCTTTAATTTTCGACTTTTTCCTGTATATTTAGGTTAACTGGGGTCCGTGGTCTCGGACGTTTTGGTCCGTTGGCTACGGACGTAAGCAAAAAATTTTGACCTAATTCTGCCTCCGAAACCCTAGTTTAGGTAGCTTTAATAATTCACTTTAATTCTCTGTCAAAAATGTTAAAAACACAAAAAAACAGAAGAAGCTCGCGCACTTAGGTTAAAAAACGATCGTAATAAGCCGTAAATAAACTAAGTATAGGAAAACGACCTAGTAGGGGTAATGAAAGTAATTGAACCTAATTAAGTAGGGTAAGTCGAATATTCAAGCCCCCGAACCGAACTCCCTCTTTCCTAATTTGATCTAGGTTAAAATTCTGGTGGCGACTCATATAGGTTCCAGTGAGCTAGCTTAGTTTTAATAATTATTGTTATATGACATAGTTATTAATCTTAGGCTATAAGTGGACCTAAAACCCAATCAGATCCCAATCAACTTTATTCAACATAGGATAGGGGTTTTAAAATCGAGGCTCACGACTGGCGACTCTGCTGGGGACTACTTCTTATTTTAACTTGTTTAATTTTTAAGAAAGAGGCTTAACTTGAAAATGTTTATTTATGCTTTATTACATTGTTTGTTTATCTTTGTGCGCCAACTTTAATTCCTGCACATTTGCATCATATGAGAGCGAGGGTCCACGCAAAACCGATTTCACCCTGGGACCGTTTGAGGTCCCCTGTCAGGGACTCACACCTTTTAGGTGATGTGAATAAGCGGGGGAAAAGAGGAGGGTGTCGTCTAACCACACCCCCTTAATACCTGGGCCTTAGCCCCAAGCGTTTCCTGGCGGTGCCCTTACCTAGCCCATTGTTGGTCAGTCAAGACCCGACGTACGCACACCTTCAGGTGATGTGAAAAGAGTGGGGAAGCCCAAAGAGAATAGGTGCAAGCCCTATTCCTTTGTGGCGACCTGGGCCCGCGCCCCAAGCACCTCTCCGGATCGATCCATACCCGGTTTGATTCAAACGTCTAGTAAGGACATGTGAATTGTATGGGCCTTGTTGCTTGTATGATCGGCCCATACCCAGCCTACAGATTGATAGGAACTTCTCCCACATCAACCTAGCCAAACATGAATTGGCAGCTCTATCTGTTTGCGGCCTAGAGGCCCTGTTTGGTTTAACATGTGAGTCGTTCGGGCTTCGCCAAAAGTCTAGATTAGGTGATTTCTCTTCTGGCCAATTTGAATTATCCAATTAGTTTAGGCCATAAAAAGAAATCCACCTGACTTGAATAACTCACAAGCCCTGAAAATAAAAATCTTTTCGGTAGAACCATCTTCTCTGGCCCAAAGAAAGTTAGGCCCATTTGTGATAGGGATTTCTAGCCCATGTTCTTTATTTCAGGCCCAAACACATTTCGGCCCAAGGGCTCATTCTAGTCTAGGAAAACTCTTCACTCGGGCTCTGACCCAAAATCCTAGATCTGGGTGCCATCTTTTAGGCCCAACCAAAACCTCCCGGCCCAAATTCCAGTTCATATATAGAGCAATCAGTCCGGCCCAAGTACCACACTCATGACTCATTTCATCTAGGCCCATAGACCAATTCATAGTTTTGGCCCATGAGCTTCTCTCTCAATCCAGAATTTCAGCCCATAAAACATTTGAATCCAAGATAGTTTGCATAATTCATTCATTCCAGCTTCCGGCTTCAAGGCCCAACAAGAACATCAAACGAATCTTAGACCTCAGGGCTCAGTGGCCCATTCACGGTCCCTGTGACTTCCTTCATCTTGTTTGCTCAATTTCTGGACTAAGGGAATCACTTTAATCTGTGCACTTCACTCTCAGTTTGGAGAAGACTCAGGCCCAGCTACTTCCTACATAACCCATAGGCATTCCTAGTTCAAACATTTTACAGGGCCCACTCGAAGTTTGGAAGGAAGACAATCATGGTCAATGGCATCCCGACGGTCAACCGCTTGGGTCTTCAGCGCGTCGGCATCAGACAGTTCAACATCACTATTTTATAAGTTTTCTCGATTTAGCAGTTTTCTTTTCTCAGCCATTCTTCCAACTTTTATGGTGGCTAGCTTCCTTTATCATTTTAGGTAGTTTTCTTAAGATTACAATTTTTGATGTTGTCTTTCCATTTATGAATTAGAGCATAGTTCCATTTTCATAATTTTTGTGCATTTAAGAACACCAAAAAATGAATAAGTCATCACGTCATTTCACCCACATCCACTGCCTTGATCACATACATCCCATGTGTCACCACACTCCCCTCTCCACATGAAACTCATTCTTGCGTAGGGAATATCTCACCACCTTGTCGGCTTCCACCACTTGTCACCTCTCAATAGAAAGTTTCACCGTACACTGAAAGCATCCCACTACCATGCTTTACTTTCATCACTACATCACTCCACCAAAACAGCAAGACTTCATCGCCACGTACCACCACACATACAGCCATCTCCAACAAATAACCTGGGTATTCAAAAGGCTTGTCAAAAAAAAACCCCACAATAATACTGGGGGCAAACTGAGTTAAGGGTCGATAATGTTTATTTCATTGGTTTAAAGCGCGTGAACAAGTATCTGAGTGAACATTTCGCGAGAGTGCCTTGAGCGGTAAAACCATGAGTGAAAGAGCATGTCATTTTTGCGTGACTCTAGAGAGATCACATTCAAAGGTAAGGTAAACGGCATAGAAGTAAAGGTAAACGGATAAAATCCGACCGAAGGGACACTTTGTAAATTTACGCTTAAACCTGTGAAAAGTAACAAAGAACGGATACACAACTATTAGGGATGACGAAGCACCTAGGTACAACACCACACAGCCAAAAGCTTGTGAACCCTGACATTACACCCTAGGTACCCCCGCTGAGCTTTTCGTATACGTTCCCCTTTTACAACACTACAAACTCCACAAACAAGCCAGCCAATGATGAATAACCGACCCGGTGACCAAAGGAAGCAAGGAGCCCGACTTCCGAACAGCAACTTCACAAGTCCAAAGAAGCAAAATTGCTACCAGCATGACGAAACGATCCGCAAATGGTCCCAAAGGGACACAGGATCCAAATGAGCTAACATCAAAAATAGCTCTCAAAGTTCAAAGCCGGGAAACACAAGAACCCCGAAGGAAAGGAAAATTCAAAGAAAGGCAAACCTGAAAAGCCTTGAAGAAATCCAAAATCGGAAAGAAGATAGAAGGTGCCAAGTTCCAAACTCAAATGCGAAATCATCACGAAGTAGCCAAACGACTTCAAGGCAAAGAAGACAAGTCCGAGAGACGGTGCAAGTTGCAGCTTTGGTCACCCTTATAGCTCCACATATCCTAAACATTCCTCCATTGTCCTGTTGTCATTCATCACCCCCCATAGCCACGTTATAAGCTCAAAAGACTTCCGACTTAGTAGTTGTGTATCCACTCACGTGAAAGTAACAGGTTGAATGCGTAAATCTAACAAATGTCAAATTCAATGGTTGAGAAGTTGTGACCGTAAGTGGGAAACGAGTGCAAACATCAAACACTTTGAGTGTAGGATAGAAAGCACCACATCAAGATAAACCCTGACCTTGTGAGAGTGGGACTTGTTTTTTTTGCGCGGTTTATCAAAGAAAATACTGGGGGCAATCGATCGTTCCGATCGATTGCCATAAAATCCTAAAAAACTCGGATTGCCTTAAGGAAAAATACTGGGGGCAATTGTTGGTCCCAACAATTGCAACAGAGACGCCGATTGAGTGCCAAAAATCCAAAACCCAAAGGATCAAACCCTCCTCATATCACACAGGCCCGTCCTAAGCCCTACCCACACATCAAGCATCCGCAGGCCCGTCCTAAGCCCTACCTTCACACTCAAACATCCGCAGGCCCGTCTTGAGCCCCACCATCTCCAGGTTTGGCATAAACCCAAATCCTTCTACATCCTTTGGACCCACCATACACTTGGCTCACTTTCACTTAGATCCTACCTTTAGGCTCGTCATAAGACCTAGATCCCACCTTTAGGCTCGTCATAAGACCTAGTTGCATTCCTTAGGCTCGTCATAAGACCTAGTTGCATTCCTTAGGCTCGTCATAAGACCTAGTTGCATTCCTTAGGCTCGTCATAAGACCTAGATCCCACCTTTAGGCTCGTCATAAGACCTAGATCCAACCTTTAGGCTCGTCATAAGACCTAGAACCATCCTTAGGCTCGTCATAAGACCTAGATCCAACCTTTAGGCTCGTCATAAGACCTGGATCCAACCTTTAGGCTCGTCATAAGACCTAGTTGCATTCCCTTAGGCTCGTCATAAGACCTAGAACTACCCTTTAGGCTCGTCATAAGACCTAGATCCAACCTTTAGGCTCGTCATAAGACCTAGATCCAACCTTTAGGCTCGTCATAAGACCTAGTTGCATTCCCTTAGGCTCGTAGTAAGACCTAGTTGCATTCCCTTAGGCTCGTAGTAAGACCTAGCATTACCTTTTAGCTTACCCACTCTCATCAAACACATTGCATTCATCTCATTCATATGGGCTCGTCATAAGACCTAGCTGCATTACCCAGGCGCGTCACAAGACCTGGCGACAGAAAGTTGGCGAGGTGATGGCAATAAATCCTCCTCCTTTTGCGATGTCAACTTATTTTGGGATCAACGAATGGTGGGCAAAGGCAATAAGTCCCCATGGTTTTTACCAGGAGTTATCCCTGCACACCGGCTTGGGGGGCGATGGCAATAAGTCCACATTGGGTCCAGCCAGGAGCATCGGCACGGGTTTCGGTCCCCCAGAAGCATCCGAGCATCATCAGCATCATCAGCATCATCAACATCATCAACACCATCGGCATTATCACCAGCATCAGCATCATTTGCATCATTAGCATTTCAGCATTCTTGCATTTGCATCCAGTTTTCACACCCTAGGCAGTCAACGCCTTAGAATAGCTTGACATCATTTTCACCACTTTAGGTAGTCAGCGCCTTAGAATAGCTCGACAGCATATCATCACCCTAGGCAGTCAACGCCTTAGAATAGCTTGACATCATTTTCACCACTTTAGGTAGTCAGCGCCTTAGAATAGCTCGACAGCATATCATCATTTCAGGCAGTCAACGCCTTAGAATAGCTTGACATCATTTTCACCACTTTAGGTAGTCAGCGCCTTAGAATAGCTCGACAGCATATCATCATTTTAGGCAGTCAACGCCTTAGAATAGCTTGACATCATTTTCATCATTTTAGGTAGTCAGCGCCTTAGAATAGCTCGACAATGCTTTGTAACTTAGGTAGTCAGCGCCTTAGAATAGCTCGACAATGCTTTGTAGCTTAGGTAGTCAGCGCCTTAGAATAGCTCGACAATGCTTTGTAGCTTTGGTAGTCAGCGCCTCCGAATTGCTGAGCATCGTTAACCCGGTTTCACACAACGTGGAGGATTCTGTGGAGTCCAAAATTTTGGGGCACCACTCAAGCATCAACCAGACTTTTCACATTCGTTACAAAGTCCAGTTGACGGGGGGCAATCTGTTATACCCAAAATTTTGACCCCCTGGTTAAGGTCTACGAGGTTGTGAGAGCCATCTCCATCAAACAGTAAGAGACTCCGGCCCGATCGGCGTGTTCCAGGGCCTGAGGAGCAGCTTCGTCATTGTCAGGGGCGTTTTCGTAATTTTTAAGGCTTCTGAGTTCTCCTATAGGCTTTCTCTCTCCTCCAAAGGGTGCCCAAATCAGCTCGAAATGCTTTGATGTTTTAACCCATGATAGAGGATGACATTTTAGGCATAATGGCGTTGGAATTTTGATTTTTCGAATTTCCAATAATTTTCTAGCAATTTCTGACTGAATCTGACAAGAAATTCAATTTAAAAATGCTCCAGCATTTAAAAAATTCGTTTCCACCTCAGAAAATTCATAATATCCATTCTTGACATGTGGTTAAAATTTCATAGCAAAATTCCTTTGGGAAGTTGCTTAGTTAAAATATCGAAAAATCTTACTTTTACTAGATTCTCTTTATCTTTAAGGAAGTCTATATAAGGGGATAGGTTTTTGGATAAAATCAGAACCTCACATGCTGAAGAACCCTAGAGAGTCAGAAAACACGGCCTCCTCTCTCTCTCTCACGTTTTCCAACACCCGGCCACCCAAATCATACTGAAAATCCCCCGAAATCACCATCTAAACACGTTTTCCAATCCCCAAAGCACCAATAATCATCAAAACCTCACAAAAACACCTCTAAAACGTGAAGAACAGCAAGAACAACCAACAACCAGAAGCTTGGGTCGAAATCCTCTCGGGTCTGCCATCAACGGAGCACTCGACGAGTCCCGGTGTGAAGAAACGTTGTGAATCCGAAGGTAAAACAGGTAGAAACTCCACTTCCCTGATTCACCACGGTATTATCTATCTTGCCTCAAAATTTGGGCTCAAACTAACCTTCGTAGGCTTCTGTATTGCTGTTTATTTAAGCCTCTGTCAGATAACTTGTTTGCTAAGTTTCGTGCTTAATTCGAATTCAAATTGAAAACTTTCAATCACTAACGTCTTGTACATCTTTCAGGCTACACACCCATAAAATTTGAGCTCAAAACACCCTCGGGAACCTTCTGAAAACCCCTGTCCGTGGGTGGTCCGTGACCTCGGACCTTTGGTCCGGGACCTCGGACGCGTTGTCCGAGACCACGGACACCCACGGACGGCGGCGGGATTTTAAAAATTCAAAATTTAGGTTTTTCTAATAATGTCCGGGCCCACGGACATCCTGTCCGTGGCCCCGGACTTTGCAAATTTTTGTTTTCCTTTAATTTCGACTTTTCTGTATATTTAGGTTAACTGGGGTCCGTGGTCTCGGACGTTTGGTCCGTGGCTACGGACGTAAGAAAATTTGACCTAATTCTGCCTCCGAAACCCTAGTTTAGGTAGCTTTTAATTTCACTTTAATTCTCTGTCAAAAAATGTTAAAAACAAAAAAAAACAGAAGCTCGCGCACTTAGGTTAAAACGACTCGTAATAAGCCGTAAATAAACTAAGTAGAGGAAAAACGACCTAGGAGGGGTAATGAAAGTAATTGAACCCTAATTAAGTCGAATATCAAGCCCCCGAACCCGAACTCTCCTTTCCTAATTTGATCTAGGTTAAAATTAGGTGGCGACTCATAATAGGTTCCAGTGAGCTAGCTTAGGTTTTAATAATTATTGTTATATGACATAGTTATTAATCTTAGGCTATAAGTGGACCTAAAACCCAATCAGATCCCAATCAACTTTATTCAACATAGGATAGGGTTTAAAATCGAGGCTCACAGACTGGCGACTCTGCTGGGGACTACTTCTTAATTTTAACTTGTTTAATTTTAAGAAAGAGGGCTTAACTTGAAAATGTTTATTTATGGCTTTTATTACATTGTTTGTTTATCTTTGTGCGCACTTTAATTCCTGCACCTTTGCATCATATGAGAGCGAGGGTCCACGCAAACCGATTTCACCCTGGGACCCGTTTGAGGGTCCCCTGTCAGGGACTCACACCTTTTAGGTGATGTGAATAAGCGGGGGAAAAGAGGAGGGTGTCGTCTAACCACACCCCCTTAATACCTGGGCCTTAGCCCCAAGCGTTTTCCTGGCGGTGCCCTTACCTAGCCCATTGTTTGGTCAGTCAAAGACCCGACCGTAGACGCACACCTTCAGGTGATGTGAAAAGAGTGGGGAAGCCCAAAGAGAATAGCGTGCAAGCCCTATTCCTTTGTGGCGACCTGGGCCCGCGCCCCAAGCACCTCTCCGGATCGATCCATACCCGGTTTGATTCAAACGTCTAGTAAGGACATGTTGAATTTGTATGGGCCTTGTTTGCTTGTATGATCGGCCCACTACCCAGCCTACAGATTGATAGGAACTTCTCCCACATCAACCTAGCCCAGCATGAATTGGCAGCTCTATCTGTTTGCGGCCTAGAGGCCCTGTTTGGTTTAACATGTGAGTCGTTCGGGCTTCGGCCCAAAAGTCTAGACTTAGGTGATTTCTCTTCTGGCCCAATTTGAATTATCCAATTAGTTCTAGGCCCATAAAAAAGAAATCCACCTGAACTTGAAATAACTCACAAGCCCTGAAAATAAAATCTTTTTCGGCTTAGCAACCATCTTCTCTGGCCCAAAGAAAGTTAGGCCCATTTGTGATTTAGGGATCGTTCTAGCCCATGTTCTTTATTTCAGGCCCAAACACATTTCGGCCCAAGGGCTCATTCTAGTCTAGGAAAACTCTTCACTCGGGCTCTGACCCAAAATCCTAGATCTGGGTGCCATCTTTTAGGCCCAACCAAAACCCCGGCCCAAATTCCAGTTCATATATAGAGCAATCAGTCCGGCCCAAGTACCACACTCATGACTCATTTCATCTAGGCCCATAGACCAATTCATAGTTTTGGCCCATGAGCTTCTCTCTCAATCCAGAATTTCAGCCCATAAAACATTTGAATCCAAGATAGTTTGCATAATTCATTCATTCCAGCTTCCGGCTTCAAGGCCCAACAAGAACATCAAACGAATCTTAGACCTCAGGGCTCAGTGGCCCATTCACGGTCCCTGTGACTTCCTTCATCTTGTTTGCTCAATTTCTGGACTAAGGGAATCACTTTAATCTGTGCACTTCACTCTCAGTTTGGAGAAGACTCAGGCCCAGCTACTTCCTACATAACCCATAGGCATTCCTAGTTCAAACATTTTACAGGGCCCACTCGAAGTTTGGAAGGAAGACAATCATGGTCAATGGCATCCCGACGGTCAACCGCTTGGGTCTTCAGCGCGTCGGCATCAGACAGTTCAACATCACTATTTTATAAGTTTTCTCGATTTAGCAGTTTTCTTTTCTCAGCCATTCTTCCAACTTTTATGGTGGCTAGCTTCCTTTATCATTTTAGGTAGTTTTCTTAAGATTACAATTTTTGATGTTGTCTTTCCATTTATGAATTAGAGCATAGTTCCATTTTCATAATTTTTGTGCATTTAAGAACACCAAAAAATGAATAAGTCATCACGTCATTTCACCCACATCCACTGCCTTGATCACATACATCCCATGTGTGTCACCACACTCCCCTCTCCACATGAAACTCATTCTTGCGTAGGGAATATCTCACCACCTTGTCGGCTTCCACCACTTGTCACCTCTCAATAGAAAGTTTCACCGTACACTGAAAGCATCCCACTACCATGCTTTACTTTCATCACTACATCACTCCACCAAAACAGCAAGACTTCATCGCCACGTACCACCACACATACAGCCATCTCCAACAAATAACCTGGGTATTCAAAAGGCTTGTCAAAAAAAAACCCCACAATAATACTGGGGGCAAACTGAGTTAAGGGTCGATAATGTTTATTTCATTGGTTTAAAGCGCGTGAACAAGTATCTGAGTGAACATTTCGCGAGAGTGCCTTGAGCGGTAAAACCATGAGTGAAAGAGCATGTCATTTTTGCGTGACTCTAGAGAGATCACATTCAAAGGTAAGGTAAACGGCATAACTCCGACCGAAGGAGACACTTTGTAAATTTACGCTTAAACCTGTGAAAAGTAACAAAGAACGGATACACAACTATTAGGGATGACGAAGCACCTAGGTACAACACCACACAGCCAAAAGCTTGTGAACCCTGACATTACACCCTAGGTACCCCCGCTGAGCTTTTCGTATACGTTCCCCTTTTACAACACTACAAACTCCACAAACAAGCCAGCCAATGATGAATAACCGACCCGGTGACCAAAGGAAGCAAGGAGCCCGACTTCCGAACAGCAACTTCACAAGTCCAAAGAAGCAAAATTGCTACCAGCATGACGAAACGATCCGCAAATGGTCCCAAAGGGACACAGGATCCAAATGAGCTAACATCAAAAATAGCTCTCAAAGTTCAAAGCCGGGAAACACAAGAACCCCGAAGGAAAGGAAAATTCAAAGAAAGGCAAACCTGAAAAGCCTTGAAGAAATCCAAAATCGGAAAGAAGATAGAAGGTGCCAAGTTCCAAACTCAAATGCGAAATCATCACGAAGTAGCCAAACGACTTCAAGGCAAAGAAGACAAGTCCGAGAGACGGTGCAAGTTGCAGCTTTGGTCACCCTTATAGCTCCACATATCCTAAACATTCCTCCATTGTCCTGTTGTCATTCATCACCCCCCATAGCCACGTTATAAGCTCAAAAGACTTCCGACTTAGTAGTTGTGTATCCACTCACGTGAAAGTAACAGGTTGAATGCGTAAATCTAACAAATGTCAAATTCAATGGTTGAGAAGTTGTGACCGTAAGTGGGAAACGAGTGCAAACATCAAACACTTTGAGTGTAGGATAGAAAGCACCACATCAAGATAAACCCTGACCTTGTGAGAGTGGGACTTGTTTTTTTTGCGCGGTTTATCAAAGAAAATACTGGGGGCAATCGATCGTTCCGATCGATTGCCATAAAATCCTAAAAAACTCGGATTGCCTTAAGGAAAAATACTGGGGGCAATTGTTGGTCCCAACAATTGCAACAGAGACGCCGATTGAGTGCCAAAAATCCAAAACCCAAAGGATCAAACCCTCCTCATATCACACAGGCCCGTCCTAAGCCCTACCCACACATCAAGCATCCGCAGGCCCGTCCTAAGCCCTACCTTCACACTCAAACATCCGCAGGCCCGTCTTGAGCCCCACCATCTCCAGGTTTGGCATAAACCCAAATCCTTCTACATCCTTTGGACCCACCATACACTTGGCTCACTTTCACTTAGATCCTACCTTTAGGCTCGTCATAAGACCTAGATCCCACCTTTAGGCTCGTCATAAGACCTAGTTGCATTCCTTAGGCTCGTCATAAGACCTAGTTGCATTCCTTAGGCTCGTCATAAGACCTAGTTGCATTCCTTAGGCTCGTCATAAGACCTAGATCCCACCTTTAGGCTCGTCATAAGACCTAGATCCAACCTTTAGGCTCGTCATAAGACCTAGAACCATCCTTAGGCTCGTCATAAGACCTAGATCCAACCTTTAGGCTCGTCATAAGACCTGGATCCAACCTTTAGGCTCGTCATAAGACCTAGTTGCATTCCCTTAGGCTCGTCATAAGACCTAGAACTACCCTTTAGGCTCGTCATAAGACCTAGATCCAACCTTTAGGCTCGTCATAAGACCTAGATCCAACCTTTAGGCTCGTCATAAGACCTAGTTGCATTCCCTTAGGCTCGTAGTAAGACCTAGTTGCATTCCCTTAGGCTCGTAGTAAGACCTAGCATTACCTTTTAGCTTACCCACTCTCATCAAACACATTGCATTCATCTCATTCATATGGGCTCGTCATAAGACCTAGCTGCATTACCCAGGCGCGTCACAAGACCTGGCGACAGAAAGTTGGCGAGGTGATGGCAATAAATCCTCCTTTTGCGATGTCAACTTATTTTTGGGATCAACGAATGGTGGGCAAAGGCAATAAGTCCCCATGGTTTTTACCAGGAGTTATCCCTGCACACCGGCTTGGGGGGCGATGGCAATAAGTCCACATTGGGTCCAGCCAGGAGCATCGGCACGGGTTTCGGTCCCCCAGAAGCATCCGAGCATCATCAGCATCATCAGCATCATCAACATCATCAACACCATCGGCATTATCACCAGCATCAGCATCATTTGCATCATTAGCATTTCAGCATTCTTGCATTTGCATCCAGTTTTCACACCCTAGGCAGTCAACGCCTTAGAATAGCTTGACATCATTTTCACCACTTTAGGTAGTCAGCGCCTTAGAATAGCTCGACAGCATATCATCACCCTAGGCAGTCAACGCCTTAGAATAGCTTGACATCATTTTCACCACTTTAGGTAGTCAGCGCCTTAGAATAGCTCGACAGCATATCATCATTTCAGGCAGTCAACGCCTTAGAATAGCTTGACATCATTTTCACCACTTTAGGTAGTCAGCGCCTTAGAATAGCTCGACAGCATATCATCATTTTAGGCAGTCAACGCCTTAGAATAGCTTGACATCATTTTCATCATTTTAGGTAGTCAGCGCCTTAGAATAGCTCGACAATGCTTTGTAACTTAGGTAGTCAGCGCCTTAGAATAGCTCGACAATGCTTTGTAGCTTAGGTAGTCAGCGCCTTAGAATAGCTCGACAATGCTTTGTAGCTTTGGTAGTCAGCGCCTCCGAATTGCTGAGCATCGTTAACCCGGTTTCACACAACGTGGAGGATTCTGTGGAGTCCAAAATTTTGGGGCACCACTCAAGCATCAACCAGACTTTTCACATTCGTTACAAAGTCCAGTTGACGGGGGGCAATCTGTTATACCCAAAATTTTGACCCCCTGGTTAAGGTCTACGAGGTTGTGAGAGCCATCTCCATCAAACAGTAAGAGACTCCGGCCCGATCGGCGTGTTCCAGGGCCTGAGGAGCAGCTTCGTCATTGTCAGGGGCGTTTTCGTAATTTTTAAGGCTTCTGAGTTCTCCTATAGGCTTTCTCTCTCCTCCAAAGGGTGCCCAAATCAGCTCGAAATGCTTTGATGTTTTAACCCATGATAGAGGATGACATTTTAGGCATAATGGCGTTGGAATTTTGATTTTTCGAATTTCCAATAATTTTCTAGCAATTTCTGACTGAATCTGACAAGAAATTCAATTTAAAAATGCTCCAGCATTTAAAAAATTCGTTTCCACCTCAGAAAATTCATAATATCCATTCTTGACATGTGGTTAAAATTTCATAGCAAAATTCCTTTGGGAAGTTCTTAGTTAAAATATCGAAAAATCTTACTTTTACTAGATTCTCTTTATCTTTAAGGAAGTCTATATAAGGGGATAGGTTTTTGGATAAAATCAGAACCTCACATGCTGAAGAACCCTAGAGAGTCAGAAAACACGGCCTCCTCTCTCTCTCTCACGTTTTCCAACACCCGGCCACCCAAATCATACTGAAAATCCCCCGAAATCACCATCTAAACACGTTTTCCAATCCCCAAAGCACCAATAATCATCAAAACCTCACAAAAACACCTCTAAAACGTGAAGAACAGCAAGAACAACCAACAACCAGAAGCTTGGGTCGAAATCCTCTCGGGTCTGCCATCAACGGAGCACTCGACGAGTCCCGGTGTGAAGAAACGTTGTGAATCCGAAGGTAAAACAGGTAGAAACTCCACTTCCCTGATTCACCACGGTATTATCTGTCTTGCCTCAAAATTTGGGCTCAAACTAACCTTCGTAGGCTTCTGTATTGCTGTTTATTTAAGCCTCTGTCAGATAACTTGTTTGCTAAGTTTCGTGCTTAATTCGAATTCAAATTGAAAACTTTCAATCACTAACGTATTGTACATCTTTCAGGCTACACACCCATAAAATTTGAGCTCAAAACACCCTCGGGAACCTTCTGAAAACCCCTGTCCGTGGGTGGTCCGTGACCTCGGACCTTTGGTCCGGGACCTCGGACGCGTTGTCCGAGACCACGGACACCCACGGACGGCGGCGGGATTTTAAAAATTCAAAATTTAGGTTTTTCTAATAATGTCCGGGCCCACGGACATCCTGTCCGTGGCCCCGGACTTTGCAAATTTTTGTTTTCCTTTAATTTCGACTTTTCTGTATATTTAGGTTAACTGGGGTCCGTGGTCTCGGACGTTTGGTCCGTGGCTACGGACGTAAGAAAATTTGACCTAATTCTGCCTCCGAAACCCTAGTTTAGGTAGCTTTTAATTTCACTTTAATTCTCTGTCAAAAAATGTTAAAAACAAAAAAAACAGAAGCTCGCGCACTTAGGTTAAAACGACTCGTAATAAGCCGTAAATAAACTAAGTAGAGGAAAAACGACCTAGGAGGGGTAATGAAAGTAATTGAACCCTAATTAAGTCGAATATCAAGCCCCCGAACCCGAACTCTCCTTTCCTAATTTGATCTAGGTTAAAATTAGGTGGCGACTCATAATAGGTTCCAGTGAGCTAGCTTAGGTTTTAATAATTATTGTTATATGACATAGTTATTAATCTTAGGCTATAAGTGGACCTAAAACCCAATCAGATCCCAATCAACTTTATTCAACATAGGATAGGGTTTAAAATCGAGGCTCACAGACTGGCGACTCTGCTGGGGACTACTTCTTAATTTTAACTTGTTTAATTTTAAGAAAGAGGGCTTAACTTGAAAATGTTTATTTATGGCTTTTATTACATTGTTTGTTTATCTTTGTGCGCACTTTAATTCCTGCACCTTTGCATCATATGAGAGCGAGGGTCCACGCAAACCGATTTCACCCTGGGACCCGTTTGAGGGTCCCCTGTCAGGGACTCACACCTTTTAGGTGATGTGAATAAGCGGGGGAAAAGAGGAGGGTGTCGTCTAACCACACCCCCTTAATACCTGGGCCTTAGCCCCAAGCGTTTTCCTGGCGGTGCCCTTACCTAGCCCATTGTTTGGTCAGTCAAAGACCCGACCGTAGACGCACACCTTCAGGTGATGTGAAAAGAGTGGGGAAGCCCAAAGAGAATAGCGTGCAAGCCCTATTCCTTTGTGGCGACCTGGGCCCGCGCCCCAAGCACCTCTCCGGATCGATCCATACCCGGTTTGATTCAAACGTCTAGTAAGGACATGTTGAATTTGTATGGGCCTTGTTTGCTTGTATGATCGGCCCACTACCCAGCCTACAGATTGATAGGAACTTCTCCCACATCAACCTAGCCCAGCATGAATTGGCAGCTCTATCTGTTTGCGGCCTAGAGGCCCTGTTTGGTTTAACATGTGAGTCGTTCGGGCTTCGGCCCAAAAGTCTAGACTTAGGTGATTTCTCTTCTGGCCCAATTTGAATTATCCAATTAGTTCTAGGCCCATAAAAAAGAAATCCACCTGAACTTGAAATAACTCACAAGCCCTGAAAATAAAATCTTTTTCGGCTTAGCAACCATCTTCTCTGGCCCAAAGAAAGTTAGGCCCATTTGTGATTTAGGGATCGTTCTAGCCCATGTTCTTTATTTCAGGCCCAAACACATTTCGGCCCAAGGGCTCATTCTAGTCTAGGAAAACTCTTCACTCGGGCTCTGACCCAAAATCCTAGATCTGGGTGCCATCTTTTAGGCCCAACCAAAACCTCCCGGCCCAAATTCCAGTTCATATATAGAGCAATCAGTCCGGCCCAAGTACCACACTCATGACTCATTTCATCTAGGCCCATAGACCAATTCATAGTTTTGGCCCATGAGCTTCTCTCTCAATCCAGAATTTCAGCCCATAAAACATTTGAATCCAAGATAGTTTGCATAATTCATTCATTCCAGCTTCCGGCTTCAAGGCCCAACAAGAACATCAAACGAATCTTAGACCTCAGGGCTCAGTGGCCCATTCACGGTCCCTGTGACTTCCTTCATCTTGTTTGCTCAATTTCTGGACTAAGGGAATCACTTTAATCTGTGCACTTCACTCTCAGTTTGGAGAAGACTCAGGCCCAGCTACTTCCTACATAACCCATAGGCATTCCTAGTTCAAACATTTTACAGGGCCCACTCGAAGTTTGGAAGGAAGACAATCATGGTCAATGGCATCCCGACGGTCAACCGCTTGGGTCTTCAGCGCGTCGGCATCAGACAGTTCAACATCACTATTTTATAAGTTTTCTCGATTTAGCAGTTTTCTTTTCTCAGCCATTCTTCCAACTTTTATGGTGGCTAGCTTCCTTTATCATTTTAGGTAGTTTTCTTAAGATTACAATTTTTGATGTTGTCTTTCCATTTATGAATTAGAGCATAGTTCCATTTTCATAATTTTTGTGCATTTAAGAACACCAAAAAATGAAGTCATCACGTCATTTCACCCACATCCACTGCCTTGATCACATACATCCCATGTGTCTCACCACACTCCCCTCTCCACATGAAACTCATTCTTGCGTAGGGAATATCTCACCACCTTGTCGGCTTCCACCACTTGTCACCTCTCAATAGAAAGTTTCACCGTACACTGAAAGCATCCCACTACCATGCTTTACTTTCATCACTACATCACTCCACCAAAACAGCAAGACTTCATCGCCACGTACCACCACACATACAGCCATCTCCAACAAATAACCTGGGTATTCAAAAGGCTTGTCAAAAAAAAACCCCACAATAATACTGGGGGCAATCTGAGTTAAGGGTCGATAATGTTTATTTCATTGGTTTAAAGCGCGTGAACAAGTATCTGAGTGAACATTTCGCGAGAGTGCCTTGAGCGGTAAAACCATGAGTGAAAGAGCATGTCATTTTTGCGTGACTCTAGAGAGATCACATTCAAAGGTAAGGTAAACGGCATAACTCCGACCGAAGGAGACACTTTGTAAATTTACGCTTAAACCTGTGAAAAGTAACAAAGAACGGATACACAACTATTAGGGATGACGAAGCACCTAGGTACAACACCACACAGCCAAAAGCTTGTGAACCCTGACATTACACCCTAGGTACCCCCGCTGAGCTTTTCGTATACGTTCCCCTTTTACAACACTACAAACTCCACAAACAAGCCAGCCAATGATGAATAACCGACCCGGTGACCAAAGGAAGCAAGGAGCCCGACTTCCGAACAGCAACTTCACAAGTCCAAAGAAGCAAAATTGCTACCAGCATGACGAAACGATCCGCAAATGGTCCCAAATGGACACAGGATCCAAATGAGCTAACATCAAAAATAGCTCTCAAAGTTCAAAGCCGGGAAACACAAGAACCCCGAAGGAAAGGAGATTCAAAGAAAGGCAAACCTGAAAAGCCTTGAAGAAATCCAAAATCGGAAAGAAGATAGAAGGTGCCAAGTTCCAAACTCAAATGCGAAATCATCACGAAGTAGCCAAACGACTTCAAGGCAAAGAAGACAAGTCCGAGAGACGGTGCAAGTTGCAGCTTTGGTCACCCTTATAGCTCCACATATCCTAAACATTCCTCCATTGTCCTGTTTCATTCATCACCCCCCATAGCCACGTTATAAGCTCAAAAGACTTCCGACTTAGTAGTTGTGTATCCACTCACGTGAAAGTAACAGGTTGAATGCGTAAATCTAACAAATGTCAAATTCAATGGTTGAGAAGTTGTGACCGTAAGTGGGAAACGAGTGCAAACATCAAACACTTTGAGTGTAGGATAGAAAGCACCACATCAAGATAAACCCTGACCTTGTGAGAGTGGGACTTGTTTTTTTTGCGCGGTTATCAAAGAAAATACTGGGGGCAATCGATCGTTCCGATCGATTGCCATAAAATCCTAAAAAACTCGGATTGCCTTAAGGAAAAATACTGGGGGCAATTGTTGGTCCCAACAATTGCAACAGAGACGCCGATTGAGTGCCAAAAATCCAAAACCCAAAGGATCAAACCCTCCTCATATCACACAGGCCCGTCCTAAGCCCTACCCACACATCAAGCATCCGCAGGCCCGTCCTAAACCCTACCTTCACACTCAAACATCCGCAGGCCCGTCTTGAGCCCCACCATCTCCAGGTTTGGCATAAACCCAAATCCTTCTACATCCTTTGGACCCACCATACACTTGGCTCACTTTCACTTAGATCCTACCTTTAGGCTCGTCATAAGACCTAGATCCCACCTTTAGGCTCGTCATAAGACCTAGTTGCATTCCTTAGGCTCGTCATAAGACCTAGTTGCATTCCTTAGGCTCGTCATAAGACCTAGTTGCATTCCTTAGGCTCGTCATAAGACCTAGATCCCACCTTTAGGCTCGTCATAAGACCTAGATCCAACCTTTAGGCTCGTCATAAGACCTAGAACCATCCTTAGGCTCGTCATAAGACCTAGATCCAACCTTTAGGCTCGTCATAAGACCTGGATCCAACCTTTAGGCTCGTCATAAGACCTAGTTGCATTCCCTTAGGCTCGTCATAAGACCTAGAACTACCCTTTAGGCTCGTCATAAGACCTAGATCCAACCTTTAGGCTCGTCATAAGACCTAGATCCAACCTTTAGGCTCGTCATAAGACCTAGTTGCATTCCCTTAGGCTCGTAGTAAGACCTAGTTGCATTCCCTTAGGCTCGTAGTAAGACCTAGCATTACCTTTTAGCTTACCCACTCTCATCAAACACATTGCATTCATCTCATTCATATGGGCTCGTCATAAGACCTAGCTGCATTACCCAGGCGCGTCACAAGACCTGGCGACAGAAAGTTGGCGAGGTGATGGCAATAAATCCTCCTTTTGCGATGTCAACTTATTTTTGGGATCAACGAATGGTGGGCAAAGGCAATAAGTCCCCATGGTTTTTACCAGGAGTTATCCCTGCACACCGGCTTGGGGGGCGATGGCAATAAGTCCACATTGGGTCCAGCCAGGAGCATCGGCACGGGTTTCGGTCCCCCAGAAGCATCCGAGCATCATCAGCATCATCAGCATCATCAACATCATCAACACCATCGGCATTATCACCAGCATCAGCATCATTTGCATCATTAGCATTTCAGCATTCTTGCATTTGCATCCAGTTTTCACACCCTAGGCAGTCAACGCCTTAGAATAGCTTGACATCATTTTCACCACTTTAGGTAGTCAGCGCCTTAGAATAGCTCGACAGCATATCATCACCCTAGGCAGTCAACGCCTTAGAATAGCTTGACATCATTTTCACCACTTTAGGTAGTCAGCGCCTTAGAATAGCTCGACAGCATATCATCATTTCAGGCAGTCAACGCCTTAGAATAGCTTGACATCATTTTCACCACTTTAGGTAGTCAGCGCCTTAGAATAGCTCGACAGCATATCATCATTTTAGGCAGTCAACGCCTTAGAATAGCTTGACATCATTTTCATCATTTTAGGTAGTCAGCGCCTTAGAATAGCTCGACAATGCTTTGTAACTTAGGTAGTCAGCGCCTTAGAATAGCTCGACAATGCTTTGTAGCTTAGGTAGTCAGCGCCTTAGAATAGCTCGACAATGCTTTGTAGCTTTGGTAGTCAGCGCCTCCGAATTGCTGAGCATCGTTAACCCGGTTTCACACAACGTGGAGGATTCTGTGGAGTCCAAAATTTTGGGGCACCACTCAAGCATCAACCAGACTTTTCACATTCGTTACAAAGTCCAGTTGACGGGGGGCAATCTGTTATACCCAAAATTTTGACCCCCTGGTTAAGGTCTACGAGGTTGTGAGAGCCATCTCCATCAAACAGTAAGAGACTCCGGCCCGATCGGCGTGTTCCAGGGCCTGAGGAGCAGCTTCGTCATTGTCAGGGGCGTTTTCGTAATTTTTAAGGCTTCTGAGTTCTCCTATAGGCTTTCTCTCTCTCCAAAGGGTGCCCAAATCAGCTCGAAATGCTTTGATGTTTTAACCCATGATAGAGGATGACATTTTAGGCATAATGGCGTTGGAATTTTGATTTTTCGAATTTCCAATAATTTTCTAGCAATTTCTGACTGAATCTGACAAGAAATTCAATTTAAAAATGCTCCAGCATTTAAAAAATTCGTTTCCACCTCAGAAAATTCATAATATCCATTCTTGACATGTGGTTAAAATTTCATAGCAAAATTCCTTTGGGAAGTTGCTTAGTTAAAATATCGAAAAATCTTACTTTTACTAGATTCTCTTTATCTTTAAGGAAGTCTATATAAGGGGATAGGTTTTTGGATAAAATCAGAACCTCACATGCTGAAGAACCCTAGAGAGTCAGAAAACACGGCCTCCTCTCTCTCTCTCACGTTTTCCAACACCCGGCCACCCAAATCATACTGAAAATCCCCCGAAATCACCATCTAAACACGTTTTCCAATCCCCAAAGCACCAATAATCATCAAAACCTCACAAAAACACCTCTAAAACGTGAAGAACAGCAAGAACAACCAACAACCAGAAGCTTGGGTCGAAATCCTCTCGGGTCTGCCATCAACGGAGCACTCGACGAGTCCCGGTGTGAAGAAACGTTGTGAATCCGAAGGTAAAACAGGTAGAAACTCCACTTCCCTGATTCACCACGGTATTATCTATCTTGCCTCAAAATTTGGGCTCAAACTAACCTTCGTAGGCTTCTGTATTGCTGTTTATTTAAGCCTCTGTCAGATAACTTGTTTGCTAAGTTTCGTGCTTAATTCGAATTCAAATTGAAAACTTTCAATCACTAACGTCTTGTACATCTTTCAGGCTACACACCCATAAAATTTGAGCTCAAAACACCCTCGGGAACCTTCTGAAAACCCCTGTCCGTGGGTGGTCCGTGACCTCGGACCTTTGGTCCGGGACCTCGGACGCGTTGTCCGAGACCACGGACACCCACGGACGGCGGCGGGATTTTAAAAATTCAAAATTTAGGTTTTTCTAATAATGTCCGGGCCCACGGACATCCTGTCCGTGGCCCCGGACTTTGCAAATTTTTGTTTTCCTTTAATTTCGACTTTTCTGTATATTTAGGTTAACTGGGGTCCGTGGTCTCGGACGTTTGGTCCGTGGCTACGGACGTAAGAAAATTTGACCTAATTCTGCCTCCGAAACCCTAGTTTAGGTAGCTTTTAATTTCACTTTAATTCTCTGTCAAAAAATGTTAAAAACAAAAAAAACAGAAGCTCGCGCACTTAGGTTAAAACGACTCGTAATAAGCCGTAAATAAACTAAGTAGAGGAAAAACGACCTAGGAGGGGTAATGAAAGTAATTGAACCCTAATTAAGTCGAATATCAAGCCCCCGAACCCGAACTCTCCTTTCCTAATTTGATCTAGGTTAAAATTAGGTGGCGACTCATAATAGGTTCCAGTGAGCTAGCTTAGGTTTTAATAATTATTGTTATATGACATAGTTATTAATCTTAGGCTATAAGTGGACCTAAAACCCAATCAGATCCCAATCAACTTTATTCAACATAGGATAGGGTTTAAAATCGAGGCTCACAGACTGGCGACTCTGCTGGGGACTACTTCTTAATTTTAACTTGTTTAATTTTAAGAAAGAGGGCTTAACTTGAAAATGTTTATTTATGGCTTTTATTACATTGTTTGTTTATCTTTGTGCGCACTTTAATTCCTGCACCTTTGCATCATATGAGAGCGAGGGTCCACGCAAACCGATTTCACCCTGGGACCCGTTTGAGGGTCCCCTGTCAGGGACTCACACCTTTTAGGTGATGTGAATAAGCGGGGGAAAAGAGGAGGGTGTCGTCTAACCACACCCCCTTAATACCTGGGCCTTAGCCCCAAGCGTTTTCCTGGCGGTGCCCTTACCTAGCCCATTGTTTGGTCAGTCAAAGACCCGACCGTAGACGCACACCTTCAGGTGATGTGAAAAGAGTGGGGAAGCCCAAAGAGAATAGCGTGCAAGCCCTATTCCTTTGTGGCGACCTGGGCCCGCGCCCCAAGCACCTCTCCGGATCGATCCATACCCGGTTTGATTCAAACGTCTAGTAAGGACATGTTGAATTTGTATGGGCCTTGTTTGCTTGTATGATCGGCCCACTACCCAGCCTACAGATTGATAGGAACTTCTCCCACATCAACCTAGCCCAGCATGAATTGGCAGCTCTATCTGTTTGCGGCCTAGAGGCCCTGTTTGGTTTAACATGTGAGTCGTTCGGGCTTCGGCCCAAAAGTCTAGACTTAGGTGATTTCTCTTCTGGCCCAATTTGAATTATCCAATTAGTTCTAGGCCCATAAAAAAGAAATCCACCTGAACTTGAAATAACTCACAAGCCCTGAAATAAAATCTTTTTCGGCTTAGCAACCATCTTCTCTGGCCCAAAGAAAGTTAGGCCCATTTGTGATTTAGGGATCGTTCTAGCCCATGTTCTTTATTTCAGGCCCAAACACATTTCGGCCCAAGGGCTCATTCTAGTCTAGGAAAACTCTTCACTCGGGCTCTGACCCAAAATCCTAGATCTGGGTGCCATCTTTTAGGCCCAACCAAAACCTCCCGGCCCAAATTCCAGTTCATATATAGAGCAATCAGTCCGGCCCAAGTACCACACTCATGACTCATTTCATCTAGGCCCATAGACCAATTCATAGTTTTGGCCCATGAGCTTCTCTCTCAATCCAGAATTTCAGCCCATAAAACATTTGAATCCAAGATAGTTTGCATAATTCATTCATTCCAGCTTCCGGCTTCAAGGCCCAACAAGAACATCAAACGAATCTTAGACCTCAGGGCTCAGTGGCCCATTCACGGTCCCTGTGACTTCCTTCATCTTGTTTGCTCAATTTCTGGACTAAGGGAATCACTTTAATCTGTGCACT
The DNA here is from genome assembly GCA_023374045.1 of Limonium bicolor. Classification (NCBI taxonomy): domain Eukaryota; kingdom Viridiplantae; phylum Streptophyta; class Magnoliopsida; order Caryophyllales; family Plumbaginaceae; genus Limonium; species Limonium bicolor. The sequence goes on from CM041780.1 coordinate 304,347,300, forward strand.
TCACTCTCAGTTTGGAGAAGACTCAGGCCCAGCTACTTCCTACATAACCCATAGGCATTCCTAGTTCAAACATTTTACAGGGCCCACTCGAAGTTTGGAAGGAAGACAATCATGGTCAATGGCATCCCGACGGTCAACCGCTTGGGTCTTCAGCGCGTCGGCATCAGACAGTTCAACATCACTATTTTATAAGTTTTCTCGATTTAGCAGTTTTCTTTTCTCAGCCATTCTTCCAACTTTTATGGTGGCTAGCTTCCTTTATCATTTTAGGTAGTTTTCTTAAGATTACAATTTTTGATGTTGTCTTTCCATTTATGAATTAGAGCATAGTTCCATTTTCATAATTTTTGTGCATTTAAGAACACCAAAAATGAATAGTCATCACGTCATTTCACCCATCCACTCCACTGCCTTGATCACATACATCCCATGTGTGTCACCACACTCCCCTCTCCACATGAAACTCATTCTTGCGTAGGGAATATCTCACCACCTTGTCGGCTTCCACCACTTGTCACCTCTCAATAGAAAGTTTCACCGTACACTGAAAGCATCCCACTACCATGCTTTACTTTCATCACTACATCACTCCACCAAACAGCAAGACTTCATCGCCACGTACCACCACACATACAGCCATCTCCAACAAATAACCTGGGTATTCAAAAGGCTTGTCAAAAAAAAACCCCACAATAATACTGGGGGCAAACTGAGTTAAGGGTCGATAATGTTTATTTCATTGGTTTAAAGCGCGTGAACAAGTATCTGAGTGAACATTTCGCGAGAGTGCCTTGAGCGGTAAAACCATGAGTGAAAGAGCATGTCATTTTTGCGTGACTCTAGAGAGATCACATTCAAAGGTAAGGTAAACGGCATAACTCCGACCGAAGGAGACACTTTGTAAATTTACGCTTAAACCTGTGAAAAGTAACAAAGAACGGATACACAACTATTAGGGATGACGAAGCACCTAGGTACAACACCACACAGCCAAAAGCTTGTGAACCCTGACATTACACCCTAGGTACCCCCGCTGAGCTTTTCGTATACGTTCCCCTTTTACAACACTACAAACTCCACAACAAGCCAGCCAATGATGAATAACCGACCCGGTGACCAAAGGAAGCAAGGAGCCCGACTTCCGAACAGCAACTTCACAAGTCCAAAGAAGCAAAATTGCTACCAGCATGACGAAACGATCCGCAAATGGTCCCAAAGGGACACAGGATCCAAATGAGCTAACATCAAAAATAGCTCTCAAAGTTCAAAGCCGGGAAACACAAGAACCCCGAAGGAAAGGAAAATTCAAAGAAAGGCAAACCTGAAAAGCCTTGAAGAAATCCAAAATCGAAGAAGATAGAAGGTGCCAAGTTCCAAACTCAAATTGCGAAATCATCACGAAGTAGCCAAACGACTTCAAGGCAAAGAAGACAAGTCCGAGAGACGGTGCAAGTTGCAGCTTTGGTCACCCTTATAGCTCCACATATCCTAAACATTCCTCCATTGTCCTGTTGTCATTCATCACCCCCCATAGCCACGTTATAAGCTCAAAAGACTTCCGACTTAGTAGTTGTGTATCCACTCACGTGAAAGTAACAGGTTGAATGCGTAAATCTAACAAATGTCAAATTCAATGGTTGAGAAGTTGTGACCGTAAGTGGGAAACGAGTGCAAACATCAAACACTTTGAGTGTAGGATAGAAAGCACCACATCAAGATAAACCCTGACCTTGTGAGAGTGGGACTTGTTTTTTTTGCGCGGTTTATCAAAGAAAATACTGGGGGCAATCGATCGTTCCGATCGATTGCCATAAAATCCTAAAAAACTCGGATTGCCTTAAGGAAAAATACTGGGGGCAATTGTTGGTCCCAACAATTGCAACAGAGACGCCGATTGAGTGCCAAAAATCCAAAACCCAAAGGATCAAACCCTCCTCATATCACACAGGCCCGTCCTAAGCCCTACCCACACATCAAGCATCCGCAGGCCCGTCCTAAGCCCTACCTTCACACTCAAACATCCGCAGGCCCGTCTTGAGCCCCACCATCTCCAGGTTTGGCATAAACCCAAATCCTTCTACATCCTTTGGACCCACCATACACTTGGCTCACTTTCACTTAGATCCTACCTTTAGGCTCGTCATAAGACCTAGATCCCACCTTTAGGCTCGTCATAAGACCTAGTTGCATTCCTTAGGCTCGTCATAAGACCTAGTTGCATTCCTTAGGCTCGTCATAAGACCTAGTTGCATTCCTTAGGCTCGTCATAAGACCTAGATCCCACCTTTAGGCTCGTCATAAGACCTAGATCCAACCTTTAGGCTCGTCATAAGACCTAGAACCATCCTTAGGCTCGTCATAAGACCTAGATCCAACCTTTAGGCTCGTCATAAGACCTGGATCCAACCTTTAGGCTCGTCATAAGACCTAGTTGCATTCCCTTAGGCTCGTCATAAGACCTAGAACTACCCTTTAGGCTCGTCATAAGACCTAGATCCAACCTTTAGGCTCGTCATAAGACCTAGATCCAACCTTTAGGCTCGTCATAAGACCTAGTTGCATTCCCTTAGGCTCGTAGTAAGACCTAGTTGCATTCCCTTAGGCTCGTAGTAAGACCTAGCATTACCTTTTAGCTTACCCACTCTCATCAAACACATTGCATTCATCTCATTCATATGGGCTCGTCATAAGACCTAGCTGCATTACCCAGGCGCGTCACAAGACCTGGCGACAGAAAGTTGGCGAGGTGATGGCAATAAATCCTCCTTTTGCGATGTCAACTTATTTTTGGGATCAACGAATGGTGGGCAAAGGCAATAAGTCCCCATGGTTTTTACCAGGAGTTATCCCTGCACACCGGCTTGGGGGGCGATGGCAATAAGTCCACATTGGGTCCAGCCAGGAGCATCGGCACGGGTTTCGGTCCCCCAGAAGCATCCGAGCATCATCAGCATCAGCATCATCAACATCATCAACACCATCGGCATTATCACCAGCATCAGCATCATTTGCATCATTAGCATTTCAGCATTCTTGCATTTGCATCCAGTTTTCACACCCTAGGCAGTCAACGCCTTAGAATAGCTTGACATCATTTTCACCACTTTAGGTAGTCAGCGCCTTAGAATAGCTCGACAGCATATCATCACCCTAGGCAGTCAACGCCTTAGAATAGCTTGACATCATTTTCACCACTTTAGGTAGTCAGCGCCTTAGAATAGCTCGACAGCATATCATCATTTCAGGCAGTCAACGCCTTAGAATAGCTTGACATCATTTTCACCACTTTAGGTAGTCAGCGCCTTAGAATAGCTCGACAGCATATCATCATTTTAGGCAGTCAACGCCTTAGAATAGCTTGACATCATTTTCATCATTTTAGGTAGTCAGCGCCTTAGAATAGCTCGACAATGCTTTGTAACTTAGGTAGTCAGCGCCTTAGAATAGCTCGACAATGCTTTGTAGCTTAGGTAGTCAGCGCCTTAGAATAGCTCGACAATGCTTTGTAGCTTTGGTAGTCAGCGCCTCCGAATTGCTGAGCATCGTTAACCCGGTTTCACACAACGTGGAGGATTCTGTGGAGTCCAAAATTTTGGGGCACCACTCAAGCATCAACCAGACTTTTCACATTCGTTACAAAGTCCAGTTGACGGGGGGCAATCTGTTATACCCAAAATTTTGACCCCCTGGTTAAGGTCTACGAGGTTGTGAGAGCCATCTCCATCAAACAGTAAGAGACTCCGGCCCGATCGGCGTGTTCCAGGGCCTGAGGAGCAGCTTCGTCATTGTCAGGGGCGTTTTCGTAATTTTTAAGGCTTCTGAGTTCTCCTATAGGCTTTCTCTCTCCTCCAAAGGGTGCCCAAATCAGCTCGAAATGCTTTGATGTTTTAACCCATGATAGAGGATGACATTTTAGGCATAATGGCGTTGGAATTTTGATTTTTCGAATTTCCAATAATTTTCTAGCAATTTCTGACTGAATCTGACAAGAAATTCAATTTAAAAATGCTCCAGCATTTAAAAAATTCGTTTCCACCTCAGAAAATTCATAATATCCATTCTTGACATGTGGTTAAAATTTCATAGCAAAATTCCTTTGGGAAGTTGCTTAGTTAAAATATCGAAAAATCTTACTTTTACTAGATTCTCTTTATCTTTAAGGAAGTCTATATAAGGGGATAGGTTTTTGGATAAAATCAGAACCTCACATGCTGAAGAACCCTAGAGAGTCAGAAAACACGGCCTCCTCTCTCTCTCTCACGTTTTCCAACACCCGGCCACCCAAATCATACTGAAAATCCCCCGAAATCACCATCTAAACACGTTTTCCAATCCCCAAAGCACCAATAATCATCAAAACCTCACAAAAACACCTCTAAAACGTGAAGAACAGCAAGAACAACCAACAACCAGAAGCTTGGGTCGAAATCCTCTCGGGTCTGCCATCAACGGAGCACTCGACGAGTCCCGGTGTGAAGAAACGTTGTGAATCCGAAGGTAAAACAGGTAGAAACTCCACTTCCCTGATTCACCACGGTATTATCTATCTTGCCTCAAAATTTGGGCTCAAACTAACCTTCGTAGGCTTCTGTATTGCTGTTTATTTAAGCCTCTGTCAGATAACTTGTTTGCTAAGTTTCGTGCTTAATTCGAATTCAAATTGAAAACTTTCAATCACTAACGTCTTGTACATCTTTCAGGCTACACACCCATAAAATTTGAGCTCAAAACACCCTCGGGAACCTTCTGAAAACCCCTGTCCGTGGGTGGTCCGTGACCTCGGACCTTTGGTCCGGGACCTCGGACGCGTTGTCCGAGACCACGGACACCCACGGACGGCGGCGGGATTTTAAAAATTCAAAATTTAGGTTTTTCTAATAATGTCCGGGCCCACGGACATCCTGTCCGTGGCCCCGGACTTTGCAAATTTTTGTTTTCCTTTAATTTCGACTTTTCTGTATATTTAGGTTAACTGGGGTCCGTGGTCTCGGACGTTTGGTCCGTGGCTACGGACGTAAGCAAAATTTGACCTAATTCTGCCTCCGAAACCCTAGTTTAGGTAGCTTTTAATTTCACTTTAATTCTCTGTCAAAAAATGTTAAAAACAAAAAAAAACAGAAGCTCGCGCACTTAGGTTAAAACGACTCGTAATAAGCCGTAAATAAACTAAGTAGAGGAAAAACGACCTAGGAGGGGTAATGAAAGTAATTGAACCCTAATTAAGTCGAATATCAAGCCCCCGAACCCGAACTCTCCTTTCCTAATTTGATCTAGGTTAAAATTAGGTGGCGACTCATAATAGGTTCCAGTGAGCTAGCTTAGGTTTTAATAATTATTGTTATATGACATAGTTATTAATCTTAGGCTATAAGTGGACCTAAAACCCAATCAGATCCCAATCAACTTTATTCAACATAGGATAGGGTTTAAAATCGAGGCTCACAGACTGGCGACTCTGCTGGGGACTACTTCTTAATTTTAACTTGTTTAATTTTAAGAAAGAGGGCTTAACTTGAAAATGTTTATTTATGGCTTTTATTACATTGTTTGTTTATCTTTGTGCGCACTTTAATTCCTGCACCTTTGCATCATATGAGAGCGAGGGTCCACGCAAACCGATTTCACCCTGGGACCCGTTTGAGGGTCCCCTGTCAGGGACTCACACCTTTTAGGTGATGTGAATAAGCGGGGGAAAAGAGGAGGGTGTCGTCTAACCACACCCCCTTAATACCTGGGCCTTAGCCCCAAGCGTTTTCCTGGCGGTGCCCTTACCTAGCCCATTGTTTGGTCAGTCAAAGACCCGACCGTAGACGCACACCTTCAGGTGATGTGAAAAGAGTGGGGAAGCCCAAAGAGAATAGCGTGCAAGCCCTATTCCTTTGTGGCGACCTGGGCCCGCGCCCCAAGCACCTCTCCGGATCGATCCATACCCGGTTTGATTCAAACGTCTAGTAAGGACATGTTGAATTTGTATGGGCCTTGTTTGCTTGTATGATCGGCCCACTACCCAGCCTACAGATTGATAGGAACTTCTCCCACATCAACCTAGCCCAACATGAATTGGCAGCTCTATCTGTTTGCGGCCTAGAGGCCCTGTTTGGTTTAACATGTGAGTCGTTCGGGCTTCGGCCCAAAAGTCTAGACTTAGGTGATTTCTCTTCTGGCCCAATTTGAATTATCCAATTAGTTCTAGGCCCATAAAAAGAAATCCACCTGAACTTGAAATAACTCACAAGCCCTGAAAATAAAATCTTTTTCGGCTTAGCAACCATCTTCTCTGGCCCAAAGAAAGTTAGGCCCATTTGTGATTTAGGGATCGTTCTAGCCCATGTTCTTGTAACACCCCATCCAACATTAATATACTTACAACAAACTGCAGCGGAAGAACATCCTCATCACATTACTTAACTTGTTGGTGTTACACGCCGTTAGCCACCCACGTGGCTAACAAGGCTAATACATACACAATGTAACCGGTCTGATGGGCTAAATTCCCGAGCAACTATACATTATTATTCCTTTCCATTAACAACAACAATAATATACACCTTATCAACTATACCGAGTATTTTAAACTGGTACCGACAACAATATCGGTCTTACTACACCTACTGTATACATACTTAAATGAATACCATGTACAATGTCTACCCCGTCTTACTCTCGGACGGCTTCCAGCTCTCTGTACCTGAAATAAGAAGAGAAGAGAAAGGGGTGGCCCAAGGGGCTCAGCACCTTTGCTGGTATGGTAATCCCGCAGCCCACACTATCGGGCCCGCACAACTACTTGTCGTCTTAGCATGCGGTTGATTATATTTTAACATACATGTAACAACGAACATACATCACATAACAAACACCAACACTAAACATTTCGCCTCAATGGGCTCAATAAATCGGATAATACCTCCTACTCAAGAGTCACTCATGGTAATCACCATCCCTAGAGTGCTCCTCCTAATGGAGCTACTTCCTTAATAGACGACATGTACCCTAAATCGGGTTATCCTTAAACGCCTCTTATCACAACTGGGAATCATATCCATAACCCACACTTCACCTGTTACAACATTAACATACACCACATAACACTAACAATACTTTGCACTTTCCATGTGCACAACAAACACCCAATAATATTGCATCACACCAAAACACATAACAAACGGGAATGGCCTCTTAGGAACCGACCCAAACATCACTAACATACTGGTGCCTAGAGATTGTTGCCATCTCATGATAAGCTCGTTACATAACTCGTTACCGTTTCGTTAAATGAACGGTTAACTTAACACAAGGTCCCCTATATAGTGATCCAAGTACACCGAACAAACATAACATATAGTATGCCCCTGTGGCCCGACGTGAGTCAGTAATAGCCTTGGTTTAGCTAAAGGGTAGGTTGGAACCAAATTGGAAAAACAACCAATACATACAGAGAGGATCGAACCTGCTATGACAACGACCCCCATTACTCACACGCGTGGCCGGACAGACCGGACTCCTCATTCCCCCCGTTAGCACTTATTAGAAGTTCTCTTGGAACTTTATAACAATCACAAAACATTGAGTTAAGTCTTGTCATACACCAAGGGAAAGAGAGTCATACATTCACATACAAACACCACGCACAACATTACATATCCAACTCACGCATAGCCGTGGTTAGAACGTTCCTTAGGTCGGAAACGTTATTACCGGGATACCGTTCTCTTACGTTTACATAAGCGGTTAACTAGCCCTTCAAGCGCATTAGAGGTTACCGGTATCGGCACGTAAACATACAATAACAATAATGACTGTAAACTCGTTTTCATGGTTTATATCATAACGTGGCAAACATACAGAAAAACACATTGGCATACAAGCCGGTGTAATCCGTTAGGACACAGGTTGCAAGAAAACATACCTGTCACCGGAGTCCACTTATCCGTCCATTATGTTCCCGAGCAATTCTCGAACACTGTTAACATCACACGTGTTTTCATTAACATCGGGGTTTGCTTGATCATTTAATGTCGATGCTTATTTTTCCCCCGTTAACTTAGTTGCATAACTTAATATTTTAACTTTTTACTCTCAACATTTTTAATACAACTTTCAACCCATTTATTGTCACTAAAACTCACCTAAGATGACCTTCACATCCTTATAACATCATTAACCTACCAATCCCCATCATCTCTCATATCTTTCACCAACCTTAATCAACATCTTTGGTCGACCGACCCAACCGACCGACCCACATCTGGGTCGGTCCATTACAGACCCCCTTTTACTCCTTACAAACATGACCGTCCGACCACGTCCGACCCACCATCTGGGTCGGTCCATGTGCGAACATTTTTCCACCTTTGAAACTTGACCGACCGACCCATGTCCGACCCACCCTTTTGGGTCGGACCATTACCGAACACATTTCTAACATTTTACAGAGGCTCGACCGACCCACAAACTGGGTCGGCCCCTGGGTCGGTCGCCTTCTAAACTTACCCAAACTTGCCAAATCTCACCAAACTTTTCCTAAGGCCTCTTATATGTGTTCTAACATCATTTGGCACTTCAAACACAACCTTAAAGATATTCTTTAAACACTCACAAAACTAGTTTTCCTAATTCCTAACCTTTACTTATATCTCCACAAAAATTCCTAACACTTACAATGTTTTCCTCCTTATGATTTCTAGGTGGCATTTCACCTTATTGACCACAATACCAAGGTGTTTTCTACACCTTATCATCATCTCTCAACTTCTTTTCTTATTAACTAAATCTCCTTTTTCACATCATACCTAAACATCATATTCTTGAACATCAACATACCTAACCTAAACAAAACTTCTCCAAGACTTCACAATCCACTAAACACACATTGAATTCCTAGAATTTCAAGGACAACACCTAATCCTGCATCAATCTAAATCACCTTAATACATGTTTTCTTCTCAAGTAAACATTCATTCACCTTTAACACTTCCTAGTTCAGTTCACCAAAACTTCCTTAAAACACTTAGAACTTCTCAACACATTTCTCCAAATTTGGCCATAGCTTCTCTGTATTTACTCTCACATCCAACACTTAGGTTTTTACCTTATTTCATTCAAAACACCTAAAATCCATCAAACACATTCTTATACACAAACTTCACACATCAAGCACTACATCACAATATAGTGCATAACTTAAATTGCTTGGCACTTAGGCCCTTAAATGCATGGCTCTTAGGCCCTTAAATTGCATAAACCTTAAACACTGAATTTCCCACATAAATCATGCCTTTGACCTGCAAATACATACACCAAAACATATGTTCTTTTACTAGTCTCCTTGAGAACATTTTACTAGGTCCTCACCATTGGCTCCTTAGGTATTTTATCAAGCAAATCAAGCTCATGTTCCTAAGGCATTTAACTACATTAGATAGTTTGTTTACCTCTTTTTCCTCACAAACTTCTTTCTTGTTTCCTTACAAACCGGTGGGGTACTTGATCCCTTTTCAACTATTAAACATTATACAAACAATAGAATGAGTATTCAAGCATTATGCTTCACCTCATTGTAAACCCTAGTTACACATATTGTTTTAACACATTAAGGTAATTGTTTCCTTGGAATTGGAAGAGAACTTGAATAAGTATCAAGAGAGGACTCCTCCTAGCCCTTGGAAGGTTCAAATGAAGCTAAACAACAAGATAAATACACCATTGTGAGGTGAATTCGGACAACATGAAAACATGAGGAACATGGATTTTCTTTGAGTTTCCTTACCTTGAAGCAAAGGAGAACAAGAATATGTGAAAAGATGAGCTCAAGCTCCTCCCATGGTGGTTTCTCTTGGCACCGAAATGGAGGTTTTGAAGTTTTGAAAGGACAAGATTGTAGAGCTTGGCTTAACTAAGAGAATGGTGGTGTTTGTTTTTGATTTGGTTAAGTGAGCTAGGTTTTACATGTGGTCAAAGATGGACTTCCATGGTTTGTAGTGTATATTACCGAGAGAACAAGAAAGAGAGGAAGAAGGAGTTGGAACCGTGTGAAATGGAGGAAAGGAAGGGAGATGAAGATAGAACTTACTTTTGGAGATATTTAAGCTAAAAGCAAATAGTTTTTGCTTTGTCATTACTTAACTTACTTATTTGTTCAAATGTGGTGAGTCACACCTTGAAAAACCGGCCCCCATTTTAATAGAAGGGTGTTTTGGTCTTTGTTGACCAACTTAATTACTTATCATTATGTTACAAACTAGCTTATAAAAAATTACTATTCACAAACTAAGGCACATAGAGTGAAATTTTTGATTTCCCACTAATGGCCACCCAAATGTGATACTATATAGTACACATGTTAATTAAAGAGTAATGATGGACATTTAGCCATTCAAAACTCATTTACAAGACAATTTTTCAAAAACGTGCTTTAAGACTCCTTAAAGCACATTTTATGTTTTAACTTGTTTTTAAGCTTGGTTTTCTTTGGTAATTGATTTAATATGTTCATTAACATATTTATAAGGTATAGGTATGACCATAGGTCTTATACACATTCATCCCAAGCTTAGAGCACATTTTTGCTCTATTGACTTTAAGGTATTACCTTGTGTTTTGTTTGGTTTCATTGTCTACCAAAGTTTCCTAAGGACTTATTTAGCCTTATTAAATCATAATTGAATGTTATCAAGTCTTGGTAGGCTCTTTGAGTCCTAACCAAGTTCACTCATAGCTTAGAGCATGTTTTTGCTCAAACTGTGTCTTAGTGCTTTATTGCACTTTACTATGTTTAAATTGTTCACTGATGTTTCTAAGGCACTTTTAGCCTTTACATACCATAATTTGATATTTAAACCACCTATCAAGGTTTGGGGTATTTCAATCTACCCCCCTTAAAAGAACTTCGTCCTCGAAGTTCACACTTTCCACACATCATTAGATTTGAACACGGAATCACTTGGAAATAAACTTCCATAACCAAACACACTTTACATCACAACCTCGGACTTGATGGTCCGGGCAACACATTCACATCCACACATAACATAACATATCCAAATGATAACCTCGGACTCTATGGTCCGGGTATCTTAACAACATTTACACATACATAACAACATTTGGACACATAGGTCCTGGTAACATAACAGTCTTTAGACACGTAGGTCTATTTAACACCACACATTTAGACTCATAGGCCTTGATAGTATACACTTTAGGAAATCCAAATCACAACAACATTCATTACACATACCACACAACATGTCAGAGCATGTATAGCAATCAAAAATATCCTTGATATACCCTGTGATCCCGCAGAACACGGTCGCGATGGACACCTTCCGTCCCCGTGCCTTTAGGAGATTAAAACAATCACATAAGTTTAAAATTTCCTTATGAGGTTAAGTAAGAAGACTTTAATTATGTAAAGTATCCATCAACGTTTTATAAATACCAATTTAAAATCCTTTTGAAAACACACACGACTCCAAGTCCAACTTAAGCTCTTTGCTTCTTTTATTAGCGTGGTTATTCGTGACCACTTATAGGGAATTTCAAGAGTCATCCAACCCTGATGTGATCAGCATCAGTGTTGAACTATCCCTCCACTCCAATTTGTGTTCGGCTTCCCTTGATCACATGCAAATCAAGTTCCACCTCCCACTTCATTTTCAAGCATCAAGTAAGCCACTCATTTCCAATTTTCTATCTTTCGAATCATTCTAGTCATGATCACAACATCTCCAAAGGATAGAACTCCGTCTATCAGTTACCTCCATTCACTTTTAATCCTGTTGCCTAGGGAATCTTATTCTCACTAGGTTCTATGTCGGTATCATACCCTTTCATGCATCACTATAAAATATATATATATATACACATATATTTTATCAAAAATACTGCACCTGGTTTTACATTTATACGCCGTCGGGGCCTTTGTTCCCCCGGGAGTTTATCTACTCCCCACACTTGTACAATCACACACAACTGTTAACAAACACACATACTTATCACAATGGTATTCGCATCATCTGTGCGCAATTACCACAATTAATCCATGAATGAATGTGTATGTTTACGTAACACACACATCAATCATCAAAATAAACAATAATTTTGTGCTATGCACAATATAAGTCACATACACTACGTACACTTGTACGGTAATATACACTGAGTGGTTTTGCGCTCTACCCCCCTTAAAAGGGATTACGCCCACGTAATCAATCACTAAACATTGGCTTAAATGTTCTGCCGTCGTGAAGTGTTTTAGCTTCCACGTGGTCTATTACACAATGGATTCTGACTGGAGGATCTTAACCATATTGGCGGTTTAGTTCCTAAACCAAGAATTCTCATTGGAGTTTGTTTATCGGTTTCGATTCTGGCCTGTTAGGCTTCTAGGCGTTAATAATTAGCCATTCACTCGTGTTCACCATGTACATTCAACACTTGAATCACTGGCTCACTAGTTTCTGCTGCGAAACGCTAGTAACTGTAGAGTTTAATTGCTCCTTTTTGTTATTCTTACTGTGTTGTACGTCCCCAAGTATCACCTTTATCTTGGTGACAATGGTTTCTCAACCGACGCGTGGTATCTTTTACCGTTAGCGAATTCGGTGAGTTATAAACTTTCTATCCACTTCCATAACAATTTACTGTGTATACCACTATGTATTTCACAATGATTGTCTTGTTTCTTCCGACTTACTGTCGGTTGAGATTGAGCTACTATTTAGTGTGTAGTGCTCTCTCAGCTATTTATAACATTTGGGGTATATTCCATACCGATATTTGGCAGTTAGTGCTACTGTAGTCACTCACTGTTAATCATATCTCCACGTTTGGTTTTGTACAAGTACTTTTACTGGTGCGGCCTTGCATTTCCTATGCATCGGCCATTATAACATTATTTGTCCACAATCAACATGTTTCCAATTCCTAGCTATCTCATTCGATCATTACTGCGCAAGAGCAATACCGAAACACTCAGTCATACAGAGTGTAGAGGCGTAAACTCTCGACAGTAAATCCCTTATGCGACTCGCCATGGAATTCACACTGTCCTTCACTGAGACTCTTATCTCGTAACTGGTTCGACCTACCATATTATCATTCAACAACACTTATACAACGGTCGCTTACTGCGCACCGTGCTCTCACTTATTGTATATCATCCGCTTATGTCGTATCTGCTGTCACCTCAACTTCCACACATAAATTTACATTATTCATATTATGGTTCATCCCTCATTTGGATGACCACTAAATGCTCCTTGAGCATCGATCATTCGAGTCACAAGCCGGCGTTATCCAGCTCGGTGTTTCACTTTATACACACTTGCTATCAAGCTAACTGCTCTTTTTCAATAATAACGTCGTCCATCCTTAACATATTTCTTGAACTTGATCCACATAACTACCACTCCTGCGGTGTCACAATGTCGAGAGGTATCCCCACTCTTAATGCAGTGGTTCGTTTACCACTCTATTCGCTTATACAACCTAAACTTCTACCATCAATTGAATTTATATAACATATCTTACTTATGGCTTATAAGCCTTATTTGCCTTGAGCTAGGCTCATTATAGGCTGTCCACCTACATGTACTTCTCTGTACAATATTACAAGGTTTGGATGTTATATTGGGCTCCATGACAAGTCGTTGTATCACGTTTCCTTTCATGGGATTCCCCTTAGGTGTGTCAGTCCGTCTCCTGACAACTCATGTCTAAACTGGGTGTTAATTTCGACCCTTGTGCTTCTGTCATGCATTTCATTCAACAATTGTTGATGCAAACACCCCTCAAGGATTGTTCCTGGGTGTTGCTAAGTTATCATTTACATTCCGTTAGTTACGCCTTTCGCGTTCTTTACTGGTTATTATCTTCTTCTGTGAAGATTAACATTTACTGGTAGTGTAGGTACTTATTCTGGGAATTTATCCGTTCATTGCACATTAATGTGTCCACATTAGGCATCTGTTTGCCATGTACAGGCTGGGTCACCGTTCCAGCTATGATGTTTATCCCTAAGGATCCTTAAGACATATGTGGTGTCTTTACATAACAGTTTGTGCCCATCGCATTTGATTTATACTGCTGACCGTAGACGGAGTCGACTACTTCCCGTGTTTCGGACTCTGCTCGTATACATATATGGGGTATCTTACTGATACATTGCTACTTACCCAACTAACCCATAAGTAGGTCTGTCAGGCCCACATGCTCCTATCGGAGTGCGGTCGTCCCACAACACAGTTGGTACACTTGTAGTGTCCGTCACACGCCTAGGTGAAGTATTCTGTTGTCAACTCCCTTATATTGTCCCGTGACAATATTCATTCCTTACTTCCCGAACTTAATCGAGGGAAAGTTTATCCATTGTTGTATCGTTGTCAACTGTCCTTGGTCTTACTGGCTTGGTTTAAAAGAAGGTTGGAAAGAAGTGTTGGTTTGAAAGAAAATCTGGTTTTGAAAAGAGAAGGGTTTGAATAAATCTGGGTTTAGAGAAAAAATTTTCATGGTTTCACAACATCTTCTTACCTTAACCAAGTCTAGCTTCTTGCTGACTGGTATACTTCCAATTACAAAGGTCAGGCTATTAAGCCCTTCCATGGTCATAATGTTCACACTTAACCTCGTGGTACTTTACTAAGTACTTTATAGTGGTTATAAATTTCCCGAACAGCCCTGTTATAGCAGCACTTGCTATGGCAAGTGCGCCATGCTAACTGGCTATCGGTTTAACACATACCGGTTGTGGTATTGTTTTTACCCGCACTGTCATCAGTGGCCTTGTTGGCCCTCACTGATCTTACTGTCTTGATAACAACTTGTCTAGGTGAATTCTCACTGTATTCACATAATAATCATTAACTAGGGTATTTCCCCTTTCTGGGGGACCCCCTTTTTTTTGTGTCGTATTCTCCTTATAGCCCGTTCCACGCACTTGTCGTGGTTACTGAGACTTGTCTCTTGTTGGGCACTACGTTGTAGTTCCTTTGTCGGTTGGTATACCGTTGGTGTTTTATTTATCAACTGTGGTCCCGTAGACACTTGTCTCGGTTTCACTAATCCACTTCTTGCCTGTTGCACGGTTGGTGCGTTGCAAGCTGGTTATTCTCGACTGCTCGGCATGTCGACCCATGTTGCCGGAAATTCTATTCTCCAATATACAAGATCCTTCATTCATTGCTATGAATTGCGGTTAACATTGTTTAGATGGAGACCGTCTCCGGGATTCCCAGTTTTCGGGATCTACCGCATGACAGGTTCTCCGTACCCTAAAGGTATTTAATAACAGCCAGATCAGGTATTCCCGAGTATGAGAGTGGACTTCCATCTCTCTGGCGTTGTTTCCCCAAGTTATATACAGGGATTGTGGAGGGTGGGAAGGATATTGTAGGTTTCCAGTAGTCACTGGTAGTTCCTAACTAGCGTATCTCTCACGCTATCACTCAACCCTTAACCCAAAGTACTTAAATCCTAACTCGATACTTCCTAAGCTCGGTAATTCAGTCATCAGAGCGATACTTCGCTCTGATACCACTTTTTGTAACACCCCATCCAACATTAATATACTTACAACAAACTGCAGCGGAAGAACATCCTCATCACATTACTTAACTTGTTGGTGTTACACGCCGTTAGCCACCCACGTGGCTAACAAGGCTAATACATACACAATGTACCGGTCTGATGGGCTAAATTCCCGAGCAACTATACATTATTATTCCTTTCCATTAACAACAACAATAATATACACCTTATCAACTATACCGAGTATTTTAAACTGGTGCCGACAACAATATCGGTCTTACTACACCTACTGTATACATACTTAAATGAATACCCATGTACAATGTCTACCCCGTCTTACTCTCGGACGGCTTCCAGCTCTCTGTACCTGAAATAAGAAGAGAAGAGAAAGGGGTGGCCCCAAGGGGCTCAGCACCTTTGCTGGTATGGTAATCCCGCAGCCCACATGCTATCGGGCCACGCACAACTACTTGTCGTCTTAGCATGCGGTTGATTATATTTTAATCATACATGTAACAACGAACATACATCACATAACAAACACACAACACTAAACATTTCGCCTCAATGGGCTCAATAATCGGATAATACCTCCTACTCAATGAGTCACTCATGGTAATCACCATCCCTAGAGTGCTCCTCCTTTAATGGAGCTACTTCCTTAATAGACGACATGTACCCTTAAATCGGGTTATCCTTAAACGCCTCTTATCACAAACTGGGAATCATATCCATGAACCACACACTTCACCTTTTACAACATATAACATACACCACATAACAACACTTAACAATACTTTGCACGTTTCCATGTGCACAACATAACACCGCAATAAATATTGCATCACAACAAAACACATAACATAACGGGAATGGTCCTCTTAGGAACCGACCCAAACATCACTAACATACTGGTGAGCCTAGAGATTGTTGCCAGTCTCATGATAAGCTCGTTACATAACTCGTTACCGTTTCGTTAAATGAACGGTTAACTTAACACAAGGTGCCCCGGATATAGTGATCCAAGTACACCGAAACAAACATAACAATAGTATGCCCCTGTGGCCCGACGTGAGTCAGTAATAGCCTTGGTTAAGCTAAAGGGTAGGTTGGGAACCAAATTGGAAAACAACCAATACATACAGAGAGGATCGAACCTGCTATGACAACGACCCCCATACTCACACGCGTGGCCGGAACAGACCGGACTCCTCATTCCCCCCGTTAGCACTTATTAGAAGTTCATCTTTGAACTTTATTAAACAATCACAAACATTGAGTTAAGTCTTGTCAGACACACAAGGAAAAGAGTCATACATTCACATACAAACACCACGCACAAACATTACATATCCAACTCACGCATAGCCGTGGTTAGAACGTTCCTTAGGTCGGAAACGTTATTACCGGATACCGTTCTCTTACGTTTACCTAATAGCGGTTAACTAGCCCTTCAAGCGCATTAGAGGTTACCGGTATCGGCACGTAAACATACAATAACAATAATGACTGTAAACTCGTTTCATGGTTTATATCATAACGTGGCAACATACAGAAAACACATTGGCATACAAGCCGGTGTAATCCGTTAGGACACAGGTTGCAAGAAAACCATACCTGTCACCGGTCCACTTATCCTGTCCATTTATGTTCCTCGAGCAATTCTCGAACAACTGTTAACATCACACGTGTTTTCATTAACATCGGGGTTTGCTTGATCATTTAATGTCGATGCTTAATTTTTCCCCGTTAACTTAGTTGCATAACTTAATATTTTTAACTTGTTTTACTCTCACATTTTTAATACAACTTTCAACCCATTTTATTGTCACTAAAACTCACCTAAGATGACCTTCACATCCTTATAACATCATTACCTACCAATCCCCATCATCTCATATCATTTCACAACCTTAATCAACATCTTTGGTCCGACCGACCCACCGACCGACCCACATCTGGGTCGGTCCATTA
The DNA here is from genome assembly GCA_023374045.1 of Limonium bicolor. NCBI lineage: Eukaryota > Viridiplantae > Streptophyta > Magnoliopsida > Caryophyllales > Plumbaginaceae > Limonium > Limonium bicolor. The sequence continues at coordinate 304,364,802 of CM041780.1, forward strand.
CAGACCCCCTTTTACTTCCTTACAAACATGACCGTCCGACCCACGTCCGACCCACCATTCTGGGTCGGTCCATGTGCGAACATTTTTCCACCTTTGAAACTTGACCGACCGACCCATGTCCGACCCACCCTTTTGGGTCGGACCATTACCGAACACATTTCTAACATTTTACAGAGGCTCGACCGACCCACAAACTGGGTCGGCCCCTGGGTCGGTCGCCTTCTAAACTTACCCAAACTTTGCCAAATCTTCACCAAACTTTTCCTAAGGCCTCTTAATGTGTTCTAACATCATTTGGCACTTCAAACACACCCTTAAGATATTCTTTAAACACTCACAAAACTATTTTTCCTAATTCCTTAAACCTTTACTTATATCTCCACAAAAATTCCTAACACTTACAATGTTTTCTCCTTATGATTTCTAGGTGGCATTTCACCTATATTGACCACAATACCAAGGTGTTTCCTCTACACCTTATCATCATCTCTCAACTTCTTTTCTTATTAACTAAATCTCCTTTTTCACATCATACCTAAACATCACTTATTCCTTGAACATCAACATTACCTAACCTTAAACAAACTTCTCCAAGACTTTCACACATCCACTAAACACACATTGAATTCCTAGAATTTCAAGGACAACACCTAAATCCTTGCATCAATCTAAATCACCTTATACATGTTTTCTTCTCAAGTAAACATTCATTCACCTTTAACACTTCCTAGTTCACCAAACTTCCTTAAAACACTTAGAACTTCTCACACATTTCTCCAAATTTGGCCATAGCTTCTCTTGTATTTACTCACATCCAACACTTAGGTTTTACCTTATTTCATTCAAACACCTAAAATCCATCAAACACACTTTATACACAAACTTCACGCATTAAGCACTACATCACAATATAGTGCATAACTTAAATTGCTTGGCACTTAGCCCTTAAATGCATGGCTCTTAGGCCCTTAAATTGCATAACCTTAAACACTGAATTTCCCACATAAATCATGCCTTTGACCTGCAAATACATACACCAAAATATTTCTTTTACTAGTCTCCTTGAGAACATTTTACTAGGTCACTCACCATTGGCTCCTTAGGTATTTTATCAAGCAAATCAAGCTCATGTTCCTAAGGCATTTAAACTACATTGAGATAGTTTGTTTACCTCTTTTTCCTCACAAACTTCTTTCTTGTTTCCTTACAAACCGGTGGGGTACTTGATCCCTTTTCAACTATTAAACATTATACAAACAATAGAATGATTCAAGCATTATGCTTCACCTCATTGTAAACCCTAGTTACACATATTGTTTTAACACATTAAGGTAATTGTTTTACCTTGGAATTGGAAGAGAACTTGAATAAGTATCAAGAGAGGACTCCTCCTAGCCCTTGGAAGGTTCAATGAAGCTAAAAAACAAGATAAATACACCATTGTGAGGTGAATTTTCGGACAACATGAAAACATGGAGGAAACATGGATTTTCTTTGAGTTTCCTTACCTTGAAGCAAAGGAGAACAAGAATATGTGAAAAGATGAGCTCACTCCTCCCATGGTGGTTTCTCTTGGCACCGAAATGGAGGTTTTGAAGTTTTGAAAGGACAAGATTGTAGAGCTTGGCTTAACTAAGAGAATGGTGGTGTTTGTTTTTGATTTGGTTAAGTGAGCTAGGTTTTACATGTGGTCAAAGATGACTTCCATGTTGTAGTTTATATTACCGAGAGAGAACAAGAAGAAGAGAGGAAGAAGGAGTTGGAACCGTTGAAATGGAGGAAAGGAAGGGAGAATGAAGATAGAACTTACTTTTGGAGATATTTAAGTAACTAAAAGCAAATAGTTCTTTTGCTTTGTCATTACTTAACTTACTTATTTGTTCAAATGTGGTGAGTCAACCTTGAAAAACCGGCCCCCTTTTAATAGAAGGGTTTTGGTCTTTGTTGACCAACTTAATTACTTATAACATTATATGTTACAAACTAGCTTATAAAAATTACTATTCACAAACTAAGGCACTAGAAGTGAAATTTTTGATTTCCCACTAATATGGCCACCCAAATGTGATACTATATAGTACCATGTTTAATTAAAGAGTAATGATGGACATTTAGCCATTCAAACTCATTTACAAGACAATTTTTCAAAAACGTGCTTTAAGACTCCTTAAAGCACATTTTATGTTTTAACTTGTTTTTAAGCTTGGTTTTCTTTGGTAATTGATTTAATATGTTCATTAACATATTTATAAGGTATAGGTATGACCATTAGGTCTTATACACATCATCCCAATCTTAGAGCACATTTTTGCTCTTATTGACTTTAAGGTATTACCTTGTGTTTTGTTTGGTTTCATTGTCTACCAAAGTTTCCTAAGGACTTATTTAGCCTTATTAAATCATACATTGAATGTTTCAAGTCTTGGTAGGCTCTTTGAGTCCTAACCAAGTTCACTCATAGCTTAGAGCATGTTTTTGCTCAAACTGTGTCTTAGTGCTTTATTGCACTTTACTATGTTTAAATTGTTCACTGATGTTTCTAAGGCACTTTTTAGCCTTTACATACCATAATTTGATATTTAAACCACCTATCAAGGTTTGGGGTATTCAATGTTCTTTATTTCGGCCCAAACCATTTCGCCCAAGGGCTCATTCTAGTCTAGAAAACTCTCACTCGGGCTCTGACCCAAAATCCTAGATCTGGGCCATCTTTTAGGCCCAACCAAAACCTCCCGGCCCAATTCCAGTTCATATATAGAGCAATCAGTCCGGCCCAAGTACACACTCATGACTCATTCATCTAGCCCATAGACCAATTCATAGTTTTTGGCCCATGAGCTTCTCTCTCACCAGAATTTCAGCCCATAAAACATTTGAATCAAGATAGTTTTGCATAATTCATTCATTCCAGCTTCCGGCTTCAAGGCCCAACAGAACGCAAACGATCTTAGACCTCAGGGCTCAGTGGCCCTTCACGGTCCCTGTGACTTCCTTCATCTTGTTTGCTCAATTTGGACTAAGGGCACTTTAATCTGTGCACTTCACTCTCAGTTTGGAGAAGACTCAGCCCAGCTACTTCCTACATAACCCATAGGCATTCCTAGTTCAAACATTTTACAGGGCCACCGAGTTTGGAAGAAGACAATCATGTCAATGGCATACCGACGGTCAAACCGCTTGGGTCTTCAGCGCGTCGGCATCAGACAGTTCAACATCACTATTTTATAAGTTTTCCGATTTAGCAGTTTTCTTTTCTCACCATTCTCCAACTTTTATGGTGGCTAGCTTCCTTTATCATTTTAGGTAGTTTTCTTAAGATTACAATTTTTTGATGTTGTCTTTCCATTTATGAATTAGAGCATAGTTCCATTTTCATAATTTTTGTGCATTTAAAACACCAAAAATGAATAAGTCATCACGTCATTTCCATCACCCACATCCACTGCCTTGATCACATACATCCCATGTGTCTACCACACTCCCCTCTCCACATGAAACTCATTCTTGCGTAGGGAATATCTCACCACCTTGTCGGCTTCCACCACTTGTCACCTCTCAATAGAAAGTTTCACCGTACACTGAAAGCATCCCACTACCATGCTTTACTTTCATCACTACATCACTCCACCAAAACAGCAAGACTTCATCGCCACGTACCACCACACATACAGCCATCTCCAACAAATAACCTGGGTATTCAAAAGGCTTGTAAAAAAAAACCCCACAATAATACTGGGGGCAATCTGAGTTAAGGGTCGATAATGTTTATTTCATTGGTTTAAAGCGCGTGAACAAGTATCTGAGTGAACATTTCGCGAGAGTGCCTTGAGCGGTAAAACCATGAGTGAAAGAGCATGTCATTTTTGCGTGACTCTAGAGAGATCACATTCAAAGGTAATGTAAACGGCATAACTCCGACCGAAGGAGACACTTTGTAAATTTACGCTTAAACCTGTGAAAAGTAACAAAGAACGGATACACAACTATTAGGGATGACGAAGCACCTAGGTACAACACCACACAGCCAAAAGCTTGTGAACCCTGACATTACACCCTAGGTACCCCCGCTGAGCTTTTCGTATACGTTCCCCTTTTACAACACTACAAACTCCACAAACAAGCCAGCCAATGATGAATAACCGACCCGGTGACCAAAGGAAGCAAGGAGCCCGACTTCCGAACAGCAACTTCACAAGTCCAAAGAAGCAAAATTGCTACCAGCATGACGAAACGATCCGCAAATGGTCCCAAAGGGACACAGGATCCAAATGAGCTAACATCAAAAATAGCTCTCAAAGTTCAAAGCCGGGAAACACAAGAACCCCGAAGGAAAGGAAAATTCAAAGAAAGGCAAACCTGAAAAGCCTTGAAGAAATCCAAAATCGGAAAGAAGATAGAAGGTGCCAAGTTCCAAACTCAAATGCGAAATCATCACGAAGTAGCCAAACGACTTCAAGGCAAGAAGACAAGTCCGAGAGACGGTGCAAGTTGCAGCTTTGGTCACCCTTATAGCTCCACATATCCTAAACATTCCTCCATTGTCCTGTTGTCATTCATCACCCCTCATAGCCACGTTATAAGCTCAAAAGACTTCCGACTTAGTAGTTGTGTATCCACTCACATGAAAGTAACAGGTTGAATGCGTAAATCTAACAAATGTCAAATTCAATGGTTGAGAAGTTGTGACCGTAAGTGGGAAACGAGTGCAAACATCAAACACTTTGAGTGTAGGATAGAAAGCACCACATCAAGATAAACCCTGACCTTGTGAGAGTGGGACTTGTTTTTTTTGCGCGGTTTATCAAAGAAAATACTGGGGGCAATCGATCGTTCCGATCGATTGCCATAAAATCCTAAAAAACTCGGATTGCCTTAAGGAAAAATACTGGGGGCAATTGTTGGTCCCAACAATTGCAACAGAGACGCCGATTGAGTGCCAAAAGTCCAAAACCCAAAGGATCAAACCCTCCTCATATCACATAGGCCCGTCCTAAGCCCTACCCACACATCAAGCATCCGCAGGCCCGTCCTAAGCCCTACCTTCACACTCAAACATCCGCAGGCCCGTCTTGAGCCCCACCATCTCCAGGTTTGGCATAAACCCAAATCCTTCTACATCCTTTTGGACCCACCATACACTTGGCTCACTTTCACTTTGATCCTACCTTTAGGCTCGTCATAAGACCTAGATCCCACCTTTAGGCTCGTCATAAGACCTAGTTGCATTCCTTAGGCTCGTCATAAGACCTAGTTGCATTCCTTAGGCTCGTCATAAGACCTAGTTGCATTCCTTAGGCTCGTCATAAGACCTAGATCCCACCTTTAGGCTCGTCATAAGACCTAGATCCAACCTTTAGGCTCGTCATAAGACCTAGAACCATCCTTAGGCTCGTCATAAGACCTAGATCCAACCTTTAGGCTCGTCATAAGACCTGGATCCAACCTTTAGGCTCGTCATAAGACCTAGTTACATTCCCTTAGGCTCGTCATAAGACCTAGAACTACCCTTTAGGCTCGTCATAAGACCTAGATCCAACCTTTAGGCTCGTCATAAGACCTAGATCCAACCTTAAGGCTCGTCATAAGACCTAGTTGCATTCCCTTAGGCTCGTAGTAAGACCTAGTTGCATTCCCTTAGGCTCGTAGTAAGACCTAGCATTACCTTTTAGCTTACCCACTCTCATCAAACACATTGCATTCATCTCATTCATATGGGCTCGTCATAAGACCTAGCTGCATTACCCAGGCGCGTCACAAGACCTGGCGACAGAAAGTTGGCGAGGTGATGGCAATAAATCCTCCTTTTGCGATGTCAACTTATTTTTCGGATCAACGAATGGTGGGCAAAGGCAATAAGTCCCCAGGGTTTTTACCAGGAGTTATCCCTGCTGTAACACCCCTACTATTAATACAGTCATTAACGTCCAATCTCCTTACTAATCAGATACTCGCAGCGGATATATATACTTACATACAGTGGGTGATACAATGCCGTTAGTCACCCACGTGACTAACAAGGCTACTGATTCTACATACAGCATCGGTCTGATGGACCGGAATCCCGAGTATTACACATCTACAATACATACTCCATTCTCCAGTTCAATACTACTATATTCCGTTCAACACGTTACTCCTTTACAATACCATACCATGCAATATACATAACCGAGTTTACTAGGTTCTCAATACAAATACAATGTTTCCTCCAAGTTCATAGGTACTCATTATGAGTCTATGTCTACCCATTCCTCACTACTACATTACTTTCTAACTACAAGGGGTGTGCTAGTTGATATACCTCTACATTCTACTACTACTATCCAATGTAGTCGCCGGTCTCGTGCCTTGACCACATTCGCTTCGGGTACCTGCACACTAAAAAATGTCCCCGAAGGGGTCAGCTTTCGCCGAGCATGATAACCGCATACCCCGTGTACTAGTGAGGGTACGCCGACCACTTGGTCGAATACATGCGGTTGATTTCATTCAAACATACATGCATACATGCTCTTATACACAATACAAGAATACTTACGCAAGCATACATACATACACTTCATTGCATACAGGGAATACAATATAACCATCCAATACATACTTACCTTCTTCCGAATACACATACTCAGTACATACACAAGTACAGTTCTTGTTAGCTTCATTGGTCCACCCGGGTTAATCGGGTGGAGATTACTCTTTTACTCATTATTCCATACATACGCATACATACTCATACTCATACTCATACTCATACTCATACATACTTACTTCTTACTCTTACTCAAGTTAAGTCGTCGGGACCTCCGGCCCTGGGGACTACACCGTCCCACCTCCGGGATTTACTTGACTCACCAATCCGGGATGCTACCCATTTAAGGGATTTGGGCCGCGGACCAGTTTAAGAGTCAGGAATTGCAGCCAACCTCTTGTGACTCCGCATCCTCACGCGTGGCCGAAGCTATATCGGACTTGTACTCATTCCAATTTACTCACTTAGGTTAGGAGTTAGAGGGTTAGGAATTAGCACAAGTCAACATCCAGGCCACAATACTACAATACCCATATACACTTACAATATACAGATACATTACAATATACAAGTACACTACAGAATACAATACACATCATTATCATTCATATATTTCATGAATTATACAAACTATTGTTCAAGACGAGTATCGAGAACAATGTAAACAAGCACAAGTCAGTGCAATATAATCCGATTCATGCATTTATCTTATTTAGGTGGTCAAATAAGCACACAAATCGGGGTAACCAGATTAGGATACAGGGCATGAAGAATCATACCTTTCACCGTTGTACTTGTATCCCAATGTTCCTCCGGTATTCACAATTCAAATCCTATGATATACATACATTCAGACGATTAATCTAACTATTACTACTCAATTCAATTGCTCTTACTATGTTTACTAATTCGTACTTACTAAGTCCTTAAGCTTCCTACACTTACACATTACTTACTTATTTTCATTACCTTAGATTCTACTTTCTTACTTACTACTAGCTTGCCTACATACACACACATATATTATGTATGGGTATACATATATGTATATGTATATATATATATATTGATTATTTAAAAATAATTTTTTTTTTTTTTTTTTTTTTGTCAGGACCGGACTTGCGACCGACCTTGCAAGTCCGGTCCATTCCAGTAGTTACCAGTACCGAAAATTCCTGGCCCGACCGAACTTGCAAGTCCGGTCGCAAGTTCGGTCGATTCCAGTAGCTATCCTCGGGAAATTTTTCTGGACCGACCGAACTTGCATGTCCGGTCGCAAGTCCGGTCGATTCCAGTAGCTATCCTCGGGAAATTTTTCTGGACCGACCGAACTTGCATGTCCGGTCGCAAGTCCGGTCGATTCCAGTAGCTATCCTCGGGAAATTTTTCTGGACCGACCGAACTTGCATGTCCGGTCGCAAGTCCGGTCGATTCCAGTAGCTTACACGATGGGAATTTTTTCTGGCCGACCGAACTTGCATGTCCGGTCGCAAGTCCGGTCGATTCCAGTAGGTTACCGACGGGGAAAATTTCTGGTCCGACCGAACTTGCAAGTCCGGTCGCAAGTCCGGTCGATCCCAGTAGCTCACCCGTCTTTGTAAATCTGGGCTCGACCGAACTTGCAAGTCCGGTCGCAAGTTCGGTCCGGCCCAGTATTTGCATTTTAATTTCTGTTTTCAGTCCTCTCTTTTACCCACTACTTCCCCATTGTTCCTACACTTAATCCAACATGTTTATTGCACTAATTAAACCTCCTAATACACCTTAGTTCATCCACCAAACTCCTTACTAAATCCATCAATCAATCTTACACAAATTCCTCACTTCTTTTCCAACCAATGTAACAGTTTTTGTTTTACCTATGCTACAGATTTTTGTTGTAACTTCTACCACTCAATACTTTCTCCATCAATGTCACTCCTAGCATCCCAAATACTTCCTCTTACCAAGACAATTCATTTCCAAGCATTGTACCATCTATACCCAAGTCCAACATTCATTTTACCAAATCTTACACACTAATTTTTCCCAACTTCTCCATACATTCTTATATCCTTTTGCTACAGATTCTCACACTTCTTGTTTCCCTTACTACAACTACCTCTCCATCACTACTAACATACCTACTAACTCCAATACACACCTTGGTTCTCCCATTCACCAAGTCATCCATAAATGTACATTTCCCACCAAAAATTTGCCATAGCTCACCTACTTTTCCTTACTTATCCACATACACATTTTCACCAAAATCATTCCTATTCTAGCCACACCCATACAAGGGTCCTACCAATTAAGCAAATATGAATCCATCCCAATACGCCACTATTCCATCAAACCAATACCAATACTCATACACAACCATTTGGCTCCAAGGCCTACAATTCACATACTAATGCACAAATACTCAAACTTACTCACAATTACTCAAACTTCCAATACTACATACCAATACAATAGTTTTAAGTTCTTTTATTTGTTTCCTATTCCCTTACTCTAATGCATAAATTATTATTAAGAGGGAGCTCTTACCTTGAGCTTATATTCTTCATTCCTTTTCCAATTCTCCTCTTCTTTCTTCCTTGCCCAAATCGGCCATATGGGGAATGGAGTTACCAAACTCCATTCCCACCACCCAAAGCACATAACACAAGTGCAATTAACTACTAATCCTTAAATTAGTGCTATTCATTTAAAGTGGTTTAAAACACAATTTTCAGGGTTTACCTTTTGAAGCTTTTAAGAGGGGTTTTAGTCCTTGGTTCAAGAAGGTGAATCCACCACCATTGCAAGGTTGATATTATGCTCAAAAGAGAGAGAAAATGGAGTGTTACAAAGAGGTAAAAATCGGTTGCCAAAGGAGATGAAGAAAACTTAAGGTTTTCATGGAGATTTTTACCTTGTTGGAAAGAGGAGACTCCAAGCTCCATAATGGTGTGCTTTTCTCTTCAAATGGGGAAAACCCATGGAGATGAACTTCCTCATTTTGAAATTTCGAAAAGAGGGAAGTGTAGAGGAGAGTGAGGGGAGCAAGAATATATTTATTTTTGCATTTGGAGCTCACATGGAGGTGGAGCATGGGAGAGAAGTGAGAGTTGCCATTGTAGCCATGTTGAGAGCTTCAAAATCGGCTGGAAGGAAAGGGAGGGGGAGTTCTCACGGTTGGAAGAAGGAGAATAGGTGAGAGAGTAGAGAATGAGAGGTGAGAGAAGAAAAAAGGTGGTTGCTTTTGCTTTAGTACTTTTCTTCCTTTTTGCTTTTTGACCTCTTATTTAATTAGCTAGTTGTGTGAGTGTGTGTGAGGGAGTTATTTAACTGTTAAACCGGCCCCCTTACTGTTATACTAGCTGGAGCGTTTTTCATCTTTTACAGAAAACGCTCGTTATTTTACCCGGTTTTGGTACTATTCACTAACCGGGCTCATTTTCCGGAATTTTCTTGTTTAATTATTTTCATTAGTTATTAAGCTTCCACAAATGCTTAATAATTATTATTTAATGATTATAATTTTTTTTTACGGGTCCGTTTGACCACTAGAAGTCACGTTTTCGGGTTTCCTCGAAAAACGTGCTCTAAAGCTCTATTAGCGTTTTAATTCATTATTTGGATCCGTTTTCTTCGGGAGTTGTTCCCTTATATTTATTTAGACTCAATTAAGCCTTTAGAATCCCTTTAATACTCCAAACGAGGTCTCGTACCTCCTTTGGTTACTTAACGCTTATTTAGCGTTTTCCGCTTTTTAAGCGTTTATTTATTTCTTTTGGATTTATTTTTCCTTACTAGCATTAATTTGGGTACCATTAGGCCCTTAAATACATATTAGATTAGTTTAAATATCTATATTTAAGTTCGGGGTATTTCAATCTACCCCCCTTAGGAACTTTGTCCTCAAAGTTGTTCGAGGTTATGGGTTTACAATGCTTACTCATTCTTACGTGTCTAATACCAAAGCCATACCTTCTTCCTTTTTACCATTCCCAACTCCATTACTCAGGGTCTCCACATACCATACCATACCATGCTATACTAATGCACCATAATTACTCCAATCCATAATACTACCAACCATCCGGTTCCTCATTACCAATTTATACGTACATACAGTGCAAAGCTATCCCCCAAAGCAATGCAATACACATACAATCCCGCAGGCACTCTGGTCATCTAGACACGGGACTCCTCTATGTCCCGCTGCCCTTGGAATAATACAACATACTACACTACTATCTTCTCCATCTCGGTACAAGCTTCCCACAAATTCTTAACCTTCAGTGTAAGAGAAGTACTTCACTACTACCAATTAAAAATTTTCTAAAACACATAACTCCAAAGTCCAATATATATATACCTTACTTCTATCCTATGTGTGATTTTTGTGACCACTTAAGGGGAGCTTCAAGAATCATTCGACCCTGATGTGATCAGCATCAGTGTTGAACTATCTTTCCACCCCAATTTGTGTTCGGTTTCCCTTGATCTGATCAGGATCAAGTTCGACTTCCCACATCAGTTTCAAACAAGCAATTAATTCAATTATTTTCATGTTTTATCTTTTTACTCTTCCTAGTCATTCATACATCTCCAAAGGATGGAATCAGTCCATCAATCATCCTCACTCTATTTCCCCAATTGCTTTACTCCATGGTTCAATCCTAATGCTCATTTCCTCAACCTTCACTACTTCCATCCATTACTCACCATCATCTCCTATTTTCTAACTACGGAATACTACACTTATAAGATTTAGTTGGCTTCAATTGTTTCACATATTTTACTTACGATTCCACTACTCATAAACTTCATTCATCTACTATCCTCATTCCTTTTGTACTACTTCTTCAAAGGTTACAATACTTGTGGAGCTCCGTCCACTACTCATTACTTTTCTTTTACTAATACTCTTACACTGGTGTTACAAGATAGGTACATTCCTCCTATGGTATTTGCATGTTTAATGTCTAGCTACCATAATTACAATATGAATGAGTACTTATGTTTGTTTAACATAGTACCAATCATCAATTTGATTCACATTTGTGCTATGCACATTACGGTTTAAGTGTTTTATTCATAAAAACTTACATTAAGCGGTTTTCGCTCTACCCCCCTTAAAAGGGATTACGCCCACGTAATCTACCATGTGTTATTATTATTACACATTGGTTTAATCAATTTGGGCAATCTGAAGCGTTTAGCTTCACTACGGTACATTATACAATATACTCTGGTCAAAGGGTCTTAACCATACCAATGGTTTAGTCTTTGCACCAAGGATTTCTATATGAGTTTATTTAACTCATCATTAATTCGGTTCTAGCCTATTAGGCTTCAAGGCATTAATAGCCATTTTGCTATACTTACTAGCTGGGGCCCACCAGCTTCTGCTGTGCGACCTGATAACTCGGGTTATTTACCCTTCGTGCTATCCTTAATGTACTATGCATCACCTTTGATCCGTCTATTATAGGCATAAGGTTTATAACAAATGCGGTATTCTTTTACCGTGTTTGAACTCAATGAGTTTAAGGTTTATAACCGGCTCTCTGGTAATCTTCTGCACATGCTATTCGTGCTTCTACGATTATTCGTTAAGCTCCTCCGACTTATTGTCGGGCGAGGTTAAGTCACTACTTAGTTGTAGTGCTTCCTCTGGTGTCACTGGCTTCTGAATTCTACCAGTTTCCCTGGTTCAGTACAAGTGTTCTTTGTTTGTATGACCTTGCATTTCTATGCGTCGGTCCTAGTGACTTCCTTAAGTCTCTTTTCGCTCCTCATTCCATTGGAATTCACACTTTGTGATTGTTAGTGTATTGTACACTCTTCGTGCTTCTTTGGCCTTAGGCCGCACGGTTTGTTGCTAAGTTTGCTGAACTGGCTAGTGCCATGTTTGTTGGTGAAAAGAAAGGTTACTACGGTTTACATTCTCCATATCCCTAGCCATCCCATTAGATCATTAGCTGCCTAAACGCAATACCAAAACACTCAGTCATACAGAGTGCAGAGGCGTAAACGCTTGACAGTAAGTCACTTATGTGATAGGAAAGAATATTTATGCCTGTCTTATCATACTTATACTCTGTCATTATCTGCTACTTCCTCATAGCGGTCGCTTGTTGCGCACCGTATTCTTACTCATTGTACAACATTGTTTTACTGTTCTGTTACTGTGATAGTTCCTTTTACTTTGCCATTGTCATTGGCACCATTTCCTTATGGTGTGTACACTGAGGGTTTCCTGTTCGTGTGTATGACGGTTGTCGTAGCATACCGCAATGTGATTCTTCCCATGTGGAGATGTCTTATTCAACTTAGGTTTTATGTGTAGGTTAGCTTACCTCACATTATTTTCATCATTTGTGATACAATTTACCAAGTATCTTGGTTGACCAAGGATGAGATAACTCATCGGGTCACAGCTCTCTTGAGCGTTAATCATTCATGGTGTTCAATGTGTGTTCGCATTGATTGCTTTGATTTATTGCCTTTCGGTGAGCATTGGTTAGGCTCTGGCTGTGTAGTTTTGCTTGTTTGTATACTACCAGGACATCCCATGAAACTTCAAGGGTTTTCTGGTCCCGTTCTCCAACTGGAGGGTATTCTATCACTGACAAGTGAAGGTTCTTGTTGAGGGGTTTGTCTCCACTCATAGGTTTAATGACAAGGTTTGCCATGTTGATGTTTACACAATGGTCCATTATATGTATGGATGCACATGGAGTATGCTTACTCCTTTAAGTCGTAATGGTTTGGAAATCTCATTTCCTTATTCCTTCACTCTTTGGCAATATCTATTGCTTGGTTTTATTGTTATAGTAGATGGAAGTCTTTTCTAAGGTTTCACATCATCACCGCATTAGTGGTCTTTGGTTAACGAGGGGTACCTTCCCTTGGGTTTCGTGGTGTCCAAGTGTGGGCTAGGCCAATGTTGGCATTATCATGATTCTTATGCCTCTGTGTACAATTGTACAGAAGGCATGAGGGGTATTAACTCCGTCAACTGTATACTAGACTGGTGCTCTAGTGACAGTGACCCTAGGTGGCCATTACTACAAGCCACTCAGGATGTTGGGTTGGATTTATGGTCCAGTTGTTGATTTCTTGTCGTATGAGGCAATATTTCTTACAAGTCTTGTTAGTAATGGTGTAGGTTTCACAGCCGTTTAAGGTTACAAAGCGCATTAGGTTTATGACTTTAGAGCCATATTGCTGCAAGCTATGCTCTTTGCAAGCTGCTTATTCGTGTTTCCACTCCATGTATACCGTCATAGGTTGGAGATATTATTGGGCTCCATGGTAAGTCGTGGCATCACGCTTCCGCTCGTAGGAGACCCTTTAGGTAATCTAATGTTAATAGGTCCCTCAATATCTTAGGGCATTTCCTGTTAAGTGAAATCCCTTCGGTGTTCTAACCGAGTGTTCATTTTAACTCTCGTGCTTTTCATGTCGCTGTTGTTCGACTGTTGTAACGCAGACACTCTTCAAGGATTGCTCCTGAGTGTTGTTGAAGCATGCCGTTACCTCCGGCTAAGGTTGATGACATGTTGTCCACTGTGTCTTCTTGTGGTGTTGCGTTTGAGTTGTCCCTTTTTGGGTTGTAACGTCTCCCGTTCTTGGGTAGACTGTTTACACTTGCTCCTAGTGCTTAGGACTAGGTTTGATATCCCCTTCAATGATGGAGTATACTTGTGGTAATCTTGGGGTTGCTCTTGGGAATTCTGTCCCGTTTGTTGAGCATTGTTAGGTTCACATTAGGCATTCGCCTTCATGTGTTTAGGCTGGGCATTCCATCCAGCTGTCAGGTATTTGTTTGGCGTCCTCGAGACATGTCCAATGTTGTACTTTTAGTCTGTGCTCTTTGCACTTCCTAGTTCTTACTCCTCATCTTCAGATGGATTCTCTGAGTTCCTTTATGCTGAATCGTCTGAGGTGTCCAGTTGTTCTGGTTTGAACTTACTGATGGTCCGTAGAACGGAGTCGACTACTTCCCGTATGTCGTACACTACATGTGCACATACGTGGGGTACCATGTTGATACGTTGCCACTTACCCAACTATATGTCGGGCCCGCAAGCTCCTTCGGAGTGCGGTTGTCCCACATCCCGTAACGGGTACACTCGTAGTGTTCGTCACACGCCTAGGTGAAGTATTCTGTTGCCAACTCCTCTTGTATCATTCTATGATACTCACCATAATGTTGTTGGTCTGGTTTTAAAATCCAAGGTTTTTAAAAGAGGGTTGTGGTTTTGAAAAGAAAATTTTGGGTTTTAATACAATGGTCCAGTGTTAAAAGAATCCTCATGGCATAGCCATGGTTGAGGTCTTGACCAAGTCTAGCCTCCCACTGACTGGTATGCTCCAAGTACAGTGGTCGGGCCGTTAGGCCTTTCCAAGGTTCCATACGTCTGGTTGTTAGGATGTGTGATCCTGCGATTGTTTCGTTACAGTCACCGTACATTACTATGTACTTGTGACGTATTAGAGTTCCTTTACATATTTCCGTCTTTACTGCACTTGCCGTGGCAAGTGCGTGGTACTGGTGGTTTTTGGGTAATCTTATACCAATCTTGGTATGGTTTCTGCTTGTATTTAGTAGTCTTGTTGACCTTTCCCTTGATCTTGTTGATCTGCAATTGGTATACTCGCTCCTTTAGGTAGCTTCTTAATGATCTTGACGTGATGTTGATAATCGGGATGTTCTCTCCAATCCTTGGAGACTCCCATTCTATTTGGTTTTGCGTCGTTCCTTGTGGCTCGTTCCCACACATTTGTGGTGGTTACTGAGCCTACCTTGTTTAGGCACTACTCTTGTAGTCCTATCGGATTATATCCCGTGGATGTTCTTGTAGCTGTGTAAGCTATGCTGGCCAGGTATTGTAACCTCTTCAGCGTTGTGGTTTCTGGAGTTAACCGTTCCTGACTATGTCCTTAGTCAGCTAGTATACCGTTGGTGGTAATATTCAAGTATTACTATCCCGTAGACTTGTGTCTCGGGTTCTGTTATTACTCCCTTTTTCTATTTTATTGCACAGTTAGTGCTTCTTTCCTGCTGCTGGTTGTCTAGCTTGGTCTCGCGACTGCTAAGCACGTCGCCCCATGCTGTTGTAAGTTGCAGCCTCCTCGTGGTTGGAGTGTTCTTTCAACCGCTATTGAGTGCGGGTATTGTGGTTCAACCGGGATCCATCTCCGGGACTTCCAATTCTTGGAATTTGCTATATGTCGGTTCTTGTTTACTGTGTGATTGCTTCACAACTGCCAGATCGGGTTTCCCCGAGTATGAGAGGACTTTCCTTCTCTCTGGCGTCCTTTCCCAAGTTATACAATGGGGGTTTGCGGCGGGCGGGACTGGTATTGTAGGCATCCGGTACTCACCGGTAGTTCCTAACTAGCATATCTCTAATGCTAACACTCAGCCCTTAGCCCTAAGCTTCTAATTCCTAACTCGGTATTCCTAAACTCGGTATTTCCAGTCATCAGAGCGATACTTCGCTCTGATACCACTTTTTGTAACACCCCTACTATTAATACAGTCATTAACGTCCAATCTCCTTACTAATCAGATACTCGCAGCGGATATATATACTTACATACAATGGGTGATACAATGCCGTTAGTCACCCACGTGACTAACAAGGCTACTGATTCTACATACAGCATCGGTCTGATGGACCGGAATCCCGAGTATTACACATCTACAATACATACTCCATTCTCCAGTTCAATACTACTATATTCCGTTCAACACTTACTCCTTTACAATACCATACCATGCAATATACATAACCGAGTTTACTAGGTTCTCAATACAAATACAATGTTTCCTCCAAGTTCATAGGTACTCATTATGAGTCTATGTCTACCCATTCCTCACTACTACATTACTTTCTAACTACAAGGGGTGTGCTAGTTGATATACCTCTACATTCTACTACTATACCAATGTAGTCGCCGGTCTCGTGCCTTGACCACATTCGCTTCGGGTACCTGCACACTAAAAAATGTCCCCCGAAGGGGTCAGCTTTCGCCGAGCATGATAACCGCATACCCCGCGTACTAGTGAGGGTACGCCGACCACTTGGTCGAATACATGCGGTTGATTTCATTCAAACATACATGCATACATGCTCTTATACACAATACAAGAATACTTACGCAAGCATACATACATACACTTCATTGCATACAGGGAATACAATATAACCATCCAATACATACTTACCTTCTTCCGAATACACATACTCAGTACATACACAAGTACAGTTCTTGTTAGCTTCATTGGTCCACCCGGGTTAATCGGGTGGAGATTACTCTTTTACTCATTATTCCATACATACGCATACATACTCATACTCATACTCATACTCATACATACTTACTTCTTACTCTTACTCAAGTTAAGTCGTCGGGACCTCCGGCCCTGGGGACTACACCGTCCCACCTCCGGGATTTACTTGACTCACCAAGGGATGCTACCCATTTAAGGGATTTGGGCCGCGGACCAGTTTAAGAGTCAGGAATTGCAGCCAACCTCTTGTGACTCCGCATCCTCACGCGTGGCCGAAGCTATATCGGACTTGTACTCATTCCAATTTACTCACTTAGGTTAGGAGTTAGAGGGTTAGGAATTAGCACAAGTCAACATCCAGGCCACAATACTACAATACCCATATACACTTACAATATACAGATACATTACAATATAACAAGTACACTACAGAATACAATACACATCATTATCATTCATATATTTCATGAATTATACAAACATTGTTCAAGACGAGTATCGAGAACAATGTAAACAAGCACAAGTCAGTGCAATATAATCCGATTCATGCATTTATTTAGGTGGTCAAATAAGCACACAAATCGGGGTAACCAGATTAGGATACAGGGCATGAAGAAATCATACCTTTCACCGTTGTACTTGTATCCCAACCGGTATTCACAATTCAAATCCTATGATATACATACATTCAGACGATTAATCTAACTAAACTCAATTCAATTGCTCTTACTATGTTACTAATTCGTACTTACTAAGTCCTTAAGTCCTACACTTACACATTACTTACTTATTTCATTACTTAGATTCTACTTTCTTACTTACTACTAGCTTGCCTACATACACACACAATATATATGTATGGGTATACATATATGTATAGTATATATATATATATTGATATTTAAAAATATTTTTTTTTTTTTTTTTTTTGTCAGGACCGGACTTGCGACCGACTTGCAAGTCCGGCATCCAGTAGTTACAGTACCGAAAATGGCCCGACGAACTTGCAAGTACGGTCGCAAGGTCGGTCGATTCCAGTAGTATCCTCGGGAAATTTTTCTGGACCGACCGAACTTGCATGTCCGGTCGCAAGTCCGGTCGATTCCAGTAGCTATCCTCGGGAAATTTTTCTGGACCGACCGAACTTGCATGTCCGGTCGCAAGTCCGGTCGATTCCAGTAGCTATCCTCGGGAAATTTTTCTGGACCGACCGAACTTGCATGTCCGGTCGCAAGTCCGGTCGATTCCAGTAGCTTACACGATGGGAATTTTTTCTGGCCGACCGAACTTGCATGTCCGGTCGCAAGTCCGGTCGATTCCAGTAGGTTACCGAGGGAAAATTTCTGGTCCGACCGAACTTGCAAGTCCGGTCGCAAGTCCGGTCGATCCCAGTAGCTCACCCGTCTTTGTAAATCTGGGCTCGACCGAACTTGCAAGTCCGGTCGCAAGTTCGGTCCGGCCCAGTATTTGCATTTTAATTTCTGTTTTCAGTCCTCTCTTTACCCACTACTTCCCCATTGTTCCTACACTTAATCCCACATGTTATTGCACTAATTAAACCTCCTAATACACCTTAGTTCATCCACCAAACTCCTTACTAAATCCATCAATCAATCTTACACAAATTCCTCACTTCTTTTCCAACCAATGTAACAGTTTTTGTTTTACCTATGCTACAGATTTTTGTTGTAACTTCTACCACTCAATACTTTCTCCATCAATGTCACTCCTAGCATCCCAAATACTTCCTCTTACCAAGACAATTCATTTCCAAGCAATTGTACCATCTATACCCAAGTCCAACATTCATTTTACCAAATCTTACACACTAATTTTTCCCAACTTCTCCATACATTCTTATATCCTTTTGCTACAGATTCTCACACTTCTTGTTTCCCTTACTACAACTACCTCTCCATCACTACTAACATACCTACTAACTCCAATACACACCTTGGTTCTCCCATTCACCAAGTCATCCATAAATGTACATTTCCCACCAAAAATTTGCCATAGCTCACCTACTTTTCCTTACTTATCCACATACACATTTTCACCAAAATCATTCCTATTCTAGCCACACCCATACAAGGGTCCTACCAGCAATTAAGCAAATATGAATCCATCCCAATACGCCACTATTCCATCAAACATCAATACCAATACTCATACACAACCATTTGGCTCCAAGGCCTACAATTCACATACTAATGCACAAATACTCAAACTTACTCACAATTACTCAAACTTCCAATACTACAATACCAATACAATAGTTTAAGTTCTTTTATTTGTTTTCCTATTCCCTTACTCTAATGCATAAATTATTATTAAGAGGGAGCTCTTACCTTGAGCTTATATTTCTTCATTCCTTTTCCAATTCTCCTCTTCTTTCTTCCTTGCCCAAATCGGCCATATGGGGAATGGAGTTACCAAACTCCATTCCCACCACCCAAAGCACATAAAACAAGTGCAATTAAACTACTAATCCTTAAATTAGTGCTAATTCATTTAAAGTGTTAAAACACAATTTCTAGGGTTTACCTTTTGAAGCTTTTAAGAGGGGTTTTAGTCCTTGGTTCAAGAAGGTGAATCCACCACCATTGCAAGGTTGATATTATGCTCAAAAGAGAGAGAGAAAATGGAGTGTTACAAAGAGGTAAAAATCGGTTGCCAAAGGAGATGAAGAAAACTTAAGGTTTTCATGGAGATTTTTACCTTGTTGGAAAGAGGAGACTCCAAGCTCCATAATGGTGTGCTTTTCTCTTCAAATGGGGAAAACCCATGGAGATGAACTTCCTCATTTTGAAATTTCGAAAAGAGGGAAGTGTAGAGGAGAGTGAGGGGAGCAAGAATATATATTATTTTTGCATTTGGAGCTCACATGGAGGTGGAGCATGGGAGAGAAGTGAGAGTTGCCATTGTAGCCATGTTGAGAGCTTCAAAATCGGCTGGAAGGAAAGGGAGGGGGAGTTCTCACGGTTGGAAGAAGGAGAATAGGTGAGAGAGTAGAGAATGAGAGGTGAGAGAAGAAAAAAGGTGGTTGCTTTTGCTTTAGTACTTTTCTTCCTTTTTGCTTTTTGACCTCTTATTTAATTAGCTAGTTGTGTGAGTGTGTGTGAGGGAGTTATTTAACTGTTAAACCGGCCCCCTTACTGTTATACTAGGAGCGTTTTTCATCTTTTACAGAAAACGCTCGTTATTTACCCGGTTTTGGTACTATTCACTAACCGGGCTCATTTTCCGGAATTTTCTTGTTTAATTATTTTCATTAGTTATTAAGCTTCCACAAATGCTTAATAATTATTATTTAATGATTATAATTTTTTTTTACGGGTCCGTTTGACCACTAGAAGTCACGTTTTCGGGTTTCCTCGAAAAACGTGCTCTAAAGCTCTATTAGCGTTTTAATTCATTATTTGGATCCGTTTTCTTCGGGAGTTGTTCCCTTATATTTATTTAGACTCAATTAAGCCTTTAGAATCCCTTTAATACTCCAAACGAGGTCTCGTACCTCCTTTGGTTACTTAACGCTTATTTAGCGTTTTCCGCTTTTTAAGCGTTTATTTATTTCTTTTGGATTTATTTTTCCTTACTAGCATTAATTTGGGTACCATTAGGCCCTTAAATACATATTAGATTAGTTTAAATATCTATATTTAAGTTCGGGGTATTTCACCTGCACACCGGCTTGGGGGGCGATGGCAATAAGTCCACATTGGGTCCAGCCAGGAGCATCGGCACGGGTTTCGGTCCCCCAGAAGCATCCGAGCATCATCAGCATCATCAGCATCATCAACATCATCAACACCATCGGCATTATCACCAGCATCAGCATCATTTGCATCATTAGCATTTCAGCATTCTTGCATTTGCATCCAGTTTTCACACCCTAGGCAGTCAACGCCTTAGAATAGCTTGACATCATTTTCACCACTTTAGGTAGTCAGCGCCTTAGAATAGCTCGACAGCATATCATCACCCTAGGCAGTCAACGCCTTAGAATAGCTTGACATCATTTTCACCACTTTAGGTAGTCAGCGCCTTAGAATAGCTCGACAGCATATCATCATTTCAGGCAGTCAACGCCTTAGAATAGCTTGACATCATTTTCACCACTTTAGGTAGTCAGCGCCTTAGAATAGCTCGATAGCATATCATCATTTTAGGCAGTCAACGCCTTAGAATAGCTTGACATCATTTTCATCATTTTAGGTAGTCAGCGCCTTAGAATAGCTCGACAATGCTTTGTAACTTAGGTAGTCAGCGCCTTAGAATAGCTCGACAATGCTTTGTAGCTTAGGTAGTCAGCGCCTTAGAATAGCTCGACAATGCTTTGTAGCTTTGGTAGTCAGCGCCTCCGAATTGCTGAGCATCGTTAACCCGGTTTCACACAACGTGGAGGATTCTGTGGAGTCCAAAATTTTGGGGCACCACTCAAGCATCAACCAGACTTTTCACATTCGTTACAAAGTCCAGTTGACGGGGGGCAATCTGTTATACCCAAAATTTTGACCCCCTGGTTAAGGTCTACGAGGTTGTGAGAGCCATCTCCATCAAACAGTAAGAGACTCCGGCCCGATCGGCGTGTTCCAGGGCCTGAGGAGCAGCTTCGTCATTGTCAGGGGTGTTTTCGTAATTTTTAAGGCTTCTGAGTTCTCCTATAGGCTTTCTCTCTCCTCCAAAGGGTGCCCAAATCAGCTCGAAATGCTTTGCTGTTTTAACCCATGATAGAGGATGACATTTTAGGCATAATGGCGTTGGAATTTTGATTTTTCGAATTTCCAATAATTTTCTAGCAATTTCTGACTGAATCTGACAAGAAATTCAATTTAAAAATGCTCCAGCATTTAAAAAATTCGTTTCCACCTCAGAAAATTCATAATATCCATTCTTGACATGTGGTTAAAATTTCATAGCAAAATTCCTTTGGGAAGTTGCTTAGTTAAAATATCGAAAAATCTTACTTTTACTAGATTCTCTTTATCTTTAAGGAAGTCTATATAAGGGGATAGGTTTTTGGATAAAATCAGAACCTCACATGCTGAAGAACCCTAGAGAGTCAGAAAACACGGCCTCCTCTCTCTCTCTCACGTTTTCCAACACCCGGCCACCCAAATCATACTGAAAATCCCCCGAAATCACCATCTAAACACGTTTTCCAATCCCCAAAGCACCAATAATCATCAAAACCTCACAAAAAACACCTCTAAAACGTGAAGAACAGCAAGAAAAACCAACAACCAGAAGCTTGGGTCGAAATCCTCTCGGGTCTGCCATCAACGGAGCACTCGACGAGTCCCGGTGTGAAGAAACGTTGTGAATCCGAAGGTAAAACAGGTAGAAACTCCACTTCCCTGATTCACCACGGTATATCTATCTTGCCTCAAAATTTGGGCTCAAACTAACCTTCGTAGGCTTCTGTATTGCTGTTTATTTAAGCCTCTGTCAGATAACTTGTTTGCTAAGTTTCGTGCTTAATTCAAATTCAAATTGAAAACTTTCAATCACTAACGTCTTGTACATCTTTCAGGCTACACACCCATAAAATTTGAGCTCAAAACACCCTCGGGAACCTTCTGAAAACCCCTGTCCGTGGGTGGTCCGTGACCTCGGACCTTTGGTCCGGGACCTCGGACGCGTTGTCCGAGACCACGGACACCCACGGACGGCGGCGGGATTTTAAAAATTCAAAATTTAGGTTTTTCTAATAATGTCCGGGCCCACGGACATCCTGTCCGTGGCCCCGGACTTTGCAAATTTTTGTTTTCCTTTAATTTCGACTTTTCTGTATATTTAGGTTAACTGGGGTCCGTGGTCTCGGACGTTTGGTCCGTGGCTACGGACGTAAGCAAAATTTGACCTAATTCTGCCTCCGAAACCCTAGTTTAGGTAGCTTTTAATTTCACTTTAATTCTCTGTCAAAAATGTTAAAAACAAAAAAAAACAGAAGCTCGCGCACTTAGGTTAAAACGACTCGTAATAAGCCGTAAATAAACTAAGTAGAGGAAAAACGACCTAGGAGGGGTAATGAAAGTAATTGAACCCTAATTAAGTCGAATATCAAGCCCCCGAACCCGAACTCTCCTTTCCTAATTTGATCTAGGTTAAAATTAGGTGGCGACTCATAATAGGTTCCAGTGAGCTAGCTTAGGTTTTAATAATTATTGTTATATGACATAGTTATTAATCTTAGGCTATAAGTGGACCTAAAACCCAATCAGATCCCAATCAACTTTATTCAACATAGGATAGGGTTTAAAATCGAGGCTCACACTATCTAAAGGATGGTACTTGTGATTCAAGTATGGTGCGGCGTCCTACACCTAACAATGCACCCATTACAGGCGACCAGAGCTCCTGATGGGTCCAGAGATGGGTTTTTTTTTGTTGGCTCGATGGCCGGGTTTCATTTCAACCCAAAGTGTTACTTTTCAAGGCACAAGTGCCTGCGGCTCGTTGGCCGGTGCTTTCTTTCAAGGCATATAGCTTGCGGCTCGTTGGCCGGTGCTTTCTTTCAAGGCATATAGCCTGCGGCTCGTTGGCCGGTGCTTTCTTTCAAGGCATATAGCCTGCGGCTCACTGGCCGGTGCTTTCTTTCAAGGCACATAGCCTGCGGCTCGTTGGCCGGTGCTTTCTTTCAAGGCATATAGCTTGTAGGTGTTACTTTTTCCAGAGGGCCTATGAAAGCGCCATGGATTAGAGGGCCAATGAAAGCGCCATAGGTTTTGATGATACCTTTGATTTTTTGTTGATGTAGAGTTTACACATTTCCTTGTGCATGAGGGCAAGTCTTCTTATCACTCTTTCTTTTTATAGTGTTTGTGCGTTGTATTTGGGGTGATGATGACTTTGTCGTTTCCTAGCTTATGTGGAAATGAGGAAACTGGCAGAAAAGGTGACTTTTTGGAATGTAGCTTTTTGCTATGTCTATCCTCCTGATGCCATCCTTCCTTTGGCTGATTCTGTTGAAGTCTCGCTTATATCTGATGTACAGAAAATTTCTTGTTGCTTCTCTTTTTTATTTCAATGTTAACGGAGGTGGAATTCTTTAAACTAGATTCTTTAACTCCTTCGTGCGCGGACTGTATCGTGGCCCCACTGTCTCCCAAAACTCACTTTTTGAAAGAATTTCAGCTTGCCTCCCGTGTAATTCTGTTTGTCGTGAGTCTTCACCCTTTTAGCCGGAATGCTAAGATGGCGGGCTTATTGGTTAACATCTTTGTGCATTTGTGCCTTATGTTAGCATTGAAGTCACCAAGCGCCTGCAGTTACTCATATCAGAATAGAACATACAGAGGAATGTAATAATAGATTTAAATCATGCCAAAACAGATTACACAATACATGTTCGCGATTGACGCAGTAACGCAGATTTTTTTGTTTAAAATGAGCAACTTTTGTGTAGCTTGGCTGCTGAGATTTTAAAATACTCCAGATAATGCATATCATGCAGGGAATAAACTTGTTCTTGATACAGACACCCAAAGTTTGATCCAAGAATCCATAGAAGAAACACAATCAGAAGTGGTAAGTTAAAATGAGTAACTTAAGTGGTACTGCTTGTGATTGCTGAGCCTCATCATTTAATTAATCAGAAGCGATTGCAGCATGTGTTAGATGCAAAAATGAATTATAACTTGGAAATTTCAAAATTACTGAAGTACTTTGCTATAAATTGTAGAAATTTATTTGATGTTGCATCAGCATTCTTGTGTCAAACATGAGGAATCAAACAGCAGCCAACCTGCTCAGATATTCGCTAACTTAAAACATAGTTTAATCAGTAGAAGCAGAAAACATATTTTGCACCCTTCTTTTTCATTCATGGCAGTCCCTGACGGGGCTTCGAAATAGCTTACAAAATTAATTTTAAGTAAAACTAATATAATGCTTGTTCAAACAGAGTTGATCCCGGCTCAAACATGATAACACTTAAAGACTAGAAAAAACTTCTGCAGAAGTAGGATAGACAAACAGCAGTAGAACTTTAATCAGATAACACATAAATGATCCACATTCTGTGCATTTGGTTTTTGGATCTTTATAACGTTGAAGTGATCCAGACAAATTTAAACAAGACAGTTTCACAGCTACGCCATAATTAAGATTTTTTTATTACAACCTTACTATATATAATAATAAACGGAAGCAAAATCCCGAAAAATAGTTTGTGCAATTAGCAATGAAATAGTGCGGGTAGACAGAAACAACTACAGCTAGGAATTACATATTATTACTCTATAGATATGAAACAGCTTGGAAATATCTCAGTTTAGATTTTGAAACTGCACACAAGGAGAGCAGTAAAAGACTCGTGATGTGAAACAAAATACAATAAGTGCAACCATGTTTATATCCGGACTTCTAAAAACGGAAGGATGTAGACAAGATTAAAAATATGGTTATTTAGGAAAAATAGGATTAACCAGGAATCTGTAGTAGTACCTGGCAGCATTAGTCTTTGGCTAATCGAAAATTTGACCGCAGGTAGGAGCAATAATGTACCACATTTTTGGCTTAAGAGCGAAGTAGACAAGTGTTCAACAAAGTTAATCACAATCAATTGCAAGCAGATGATAGAGTATGACAACAAATAACAGCAGTACCCTGATCGTTTTTTTTATTGCAGCAGGAATCCATATTTAAGTCGAACAAAACATTCAAAAAATGTGGTGGCAAAGCAAACAACAGCATATGAACTGTATTTTCTTATCAGCGTAACTGAAGCAACCTAGAGGTTGTGTCTTTTTGTGCTCTGATTTCTAGTCATCAATGGACACTTAGTGAAGCTTTGAAAGAGACAATCAAAAGTAGAAAAGAGTATGTTCCTCCAATTTTGAACATAAGCAAAGACTTTTCACCAGCATTATAAAAAATGCTTTAGATCGATGATTCAATTTTTGCTATTTACCCACAAGCTCAGCCTTGATGCTACCAGAGTTTTAACAAGAGATGAGTTAGTAAAGTTACCTCAAGTCTTTTGCAGAGGAAGAGGAAAATAGAAAAAGGAATTGGCATAGAATATTTTAGTGCTGACCACCGCTTGAGGTTGTAATTTCACATTACTGATTCTCTTAGAAGAATGAACAACAAGAGGAATTGCTGTCTGGAAGTGTCTGAGGTGCTCTTTGACAGTATCAGCAGTTTCCTCAGCAAAAAGAGCAATATCCACAGATGCTGAGTGCGCCATTTTCAATTCTACATTTACCAGAGCTTCTGCGAGCTTGAGTTTGTATCTAAGTCTGATCCGCATTTTGAACACTTACTTTTGGACGCTTTCATGGGCTACCTAATCAATGACCAATGCAACAGTGCCAATCAGTACTGTTCATTAGCCCACAGTTAAATCAATACAATTAAGAGGAGACTATCCACGCAGATTCGTAATATCTTAGCGTTCAACAATTAAAGCAGACCATGCAATCCTGTAGTTTTTCGCATTTACAAGAGGCATACAGCCAGCAACAAATTCCAGTTAGAAACAAAGGCAGCAAAACAACTTATACCGTTGTTGTATATCAACGAATCATTGTGGAGGAAAGCATATACAAAGAAATATACATCACGCTTGAGATGCGTAGACTTAGAATTCGTTAATCAATACACAAATAGCAGTAATAGTGAATATAAATATAATCAGCTTTGTCAATCAAACTTTATCTCAAAACAGACTAAAAGAGAATCTATTAAACTCAACTGATGTAGTCTTAATGCGGCCTGTAGATAGACTGAAAGTAATATCATAGTAACAGGCATGGCTTACACTACTCTAGGCAACGAAACAAAATGATTGTAACAGACCCTTATTACCAGGTTAATTGTTTCAGTAGTAACAAAATAAAACATTTGAGCAGCAGAAATCAGGAGTAAACAGAGCGCTTTATGCCGTTGTGTAAATAGGAGCCAAGTTGATCAGATATACCTACAGCTTAGACTGTAAACAAAACTTTGACAGGTTCTATTAAAGGCCGAAATCAGTTTATCCATATAATAGCAAAAGAAATCAAGCTGGGACCTAGTTACACATTTTGAATCTAATATGCAGGATAGCCAAGCGTTTTGCCATGATAGATTAAAAATTGTTAATAAAAGAAAATATGTTTCAGCTTATCGATATTATTAAGACGATGTCAAAAAAGTGAGCAAGATACATAGCAACAGACACTTCGCAGCTTGCCTTGCCTGAGTTTAGGACAATTTTCATAATCTGACATAGTGCTTAAAGCTCTTGAGTCGTAGCAGCATGTGTACTTCAAACAGGTTTTATCTTATTCTAGTCAAAGCATATTTCAAAATGCCTAAAACATGATGGCAAGCTATAGTTTAAACATGGTTATCAACTCCACTGTCTAAGGTTTTAAGAACCGAACATAACTCAGGTCAACAGCTGACCATAGTGGCATAGTTGATTCTGTAAAACAGCATAAATTCAAACTTAATCTCTATTTACAGAAGCTGAACCATAAGTTTCAACATTTAATCAAGTCTTGAACCAAACAAGAAACAGAATGCAACGAGGGATTTATCTGTGCAAAACAGACGTTTAATACTCAGTCCAAAGATTGCTCTTAACAAGTCGATCTCCTTAGTTAAGCCATGCATTTGTCACGCTATTCTAGTATTCCTGATAATGACACAAAATAATCCTTTAAACGATTCCATAATAATGTCATAAAAGTATGACTGTTAGAAGCTTTGGAGTTGCTGAAATTTAAACACTACTCCAGTAACAGAAATCTGAACCAATTGTAGTTGGAAGTTATATACTATTTCTCCTACATTTAAAGCTACTTGGGGGCCCAGCATTACCTAGAGGGCGGAGCAGCAAGAAATAGTGATGCTCGATACTTCAGAGAAAGATATTTAAAGATCTTAACAAGTTTGCACACCTTGATAATGACTTTATCAGTGTTTTAACGAGTCATAGAATAAGCTAGATTTTAGGATTGATGGACTGCTAACAGAGATTTTAGTAGGTAATATATACACATTTATGTACAGAACTTAAACAGGAATATGGGGAAGAAATCAAGAATGTGCCGGGTATAACTTACCCGGCACCAAGCACGGCAGTAAATAAATATAAAGGAAAACCTACTCAATCTATACGGGTAGCAAACCAAAACCCGGTCAAAAGTAGCAGGGAAGCAAATTAAGACCAAGCAAGTCGAACCCTAGGGACTTGTATAGAAAATTAGTCCTAGCCTTGGTAATTACTAAGTAAAGAGGGGGGAAAATGATAGATTTGTCTAATTCTAATAAAAACTAACAAAACCAAATGGTATCTACAATGAATTTATTCCTGATTAAGGGAGTGAAACCATCTAAGCATCAATACGAACTCGAAACATAAACACAAGCCTTCGAATTAACCAACAACTGAACACGTCGGGTGTCCTGCCGGAGACCACTTGCACGGCATATTCAAAGACATTGAATATGCCGGACATTGGCCACCCGGCAGTGCGTTCGGCATAGTCATAATGCATATTCTTTCTCCAGTTTCCGAGTAGAAAACAGAAGACTCACTACCTATTAACAATCCGAGCATATATCATGCCACGAAATGAACAAAGTAATGGGAAATGTGGGTTAATCTTCACTCTCACTACTAACTCTTAATTCAAAAGAAGAGAGTAGGAAGACCATTAAGAGAGTCTAACCTATCTTACTTGGGACTTGTCTTCCACAAGTAAGAATTGCATGAAGAGAAAAAGAGATCAACCTATTCTCTTTCGATAAGAACCTTACTCTTAACAAACTTGAAAATTATATTAGGAAGATCATATTGTCTTACAAAAAGAGTTTCATCCCAACCAAGAACAGAAGGAACTACTACTCAATCACCCATGAATTGAAGAAGGAAATACAAGAAGAAGGGAGAGTTTTGACATGGCCTTCACCCTCTAAATCTTCTTCCAAATCTTCTTCTTCTTCCCTTGAATGGTTGTGCAGCAGTTCTTCAGTCAAAAATGCGTCTATTCTGTGGAGTAAGTGTGTGGAATTATGGTGGAATGAACACTCCAAAATGTTCAGCCTCTTGCGCCTTTTATAGACAAAAACTCTTCGGATGCCGGGTCTCATGCCGGGTCTACGTCATCCGGCATTGGGATTAAACACGTGTTGTTTCCGTAATGGTCGAAACCGCCCTGGCGCGAAAAGTCACTTATGCCGGACATATTCCATCCGGCATCATACCCGGCATCTAATGTTTGGATAACGGTAAATAACCGACATCTATTGGTAGACAGGCGCATCTTTTGCTTATGCCGGATATAACATACCCGACACCATGTCCGGCGACGTCCCATTTCTGCTGTGTACTTGCGCCGTGCATGAGAGATCCGGCTTCATATCCGGCAAGGTCCGGTTTTTGATGAAAAACTTGCTCCTTGCATAAAAAACACCAAGAGCATTAGTCTGAACATATAAAATGACTTCTTATATAAATTAATGCAAATACTAACTATTCTTACCTTATTTTAACTAATAACACTACAAATCTAGCTTATAAAATATGATAAGTCTACGGCTTATCAAGGCCCTACACTTACCTTTTGCTAGTCCTCGAGCAAAATTAAATCAAGAAAGAGTAACTACTTGTGCACAAAACAAATAAACTTTAGAATGGCGATGAGATATTTCTTTCCTAACAACTTGATTCTTAACCATAAGCATCGCTTAATCTTTCTCATTTCATCAATAATATACAAGTAGGTAAGTAGTAAAAACATTCAATCTCAAAAATGGAACAAGAACTCATGGGCTGTTTTGTATAAGGGGTTTTTGTATCTCTCCTTCTTCCGGTTTCCAACATTCAGCTCTATTTTTCAAGAGTTTCTGAATGTGGCCAAGACTCTCATCATGGTTTTTTTTTTAGCCCTATTTTTCAAGGGTTTCTGAACCAACCATGATTGTTTTTTTTTCATTTAAAGAACGGGGAATTTAGGAGAAAAACAAAAAGAAAAACTCTCAATTTTTCTGAGGCAATCTTGCAACCTCACAATGCTTCATATATATTTTTTGGAAGAGGTTTTCTTCTTCTTTTTTTCTTTTTTTTTCAAAGCTTCTTCTTTTTTTTTCATCACCCTTTTCTAAAATTTTCACCCATAAGATTTGAACTATTTTGAAAAGGAAGGAAAGATATATCACCCAAAAGTAGATCAAAGACAAAGTAGAAGTAAGTTCATTTACTCATGTTAACAAAAAGAATCATGAAGTGAGAAATGATATCTAAGGGTCATTAGAAAGCTTACCTCTTGAGAGAACAAATATTAAGTCTTTCCTAATGTCAACTTAATCCAGGACATACAAAAAGTTAAGTAGAAGATTAATAAACTTAAAACTTACTATATTGGATAAACTAGACATGTTATAACGTTTTTTTGTTTTTTTTTAAGGGGGAGTCCCCCTGCCCTACACTAGGCAGGAACACTGTCCCCAGTGTGTAATAGAGAACTAAAGAAATAATGAAGAAAAAAAATAAAATTAAATAGCAAGGAAAGAACACAACTTCCCTGGAAGGTGTACGTGGGGATGGGAAAGGCCCTACACTTGGCCTTTGGCAACATAGTAGCATTTTGTAGTTTGCAGTGGCATCAACTTCATCGAGGTGGAATCCTTGAGAATAAGATCTACAGAGTGAGATGTCTTACAGTCAGGGCGTAGATATTTCTTCAAGTGGGAACCGTTGACTTTGAATCTTGTACCCGTAGAATTTTCAAGCTCGAAAGCACCATATTCAGTCATGGAAGTGATAGTGAAAGGTCCAGCCCAGTGAGATTTCAACTTTCCCGGAAAAAGTCGAAGGCGAGAATTGTAGAGGAGGACTTGATCACCCAAATGAAAATCGCGTGGAAGAATAGCTTGGTCATGAATCTTCTTAGTACGCTCTTTATAGAGCTGAGCATTCTCATAAGCGTTGTGGCGTAATTCTTCAAGCTCAGATAACTGGAAGTTCCTTTTGACTCCGGCTTTCTCCATGTCAAAGTTGAGTGCTTTGAGAGCCCAGTAGGCCTTATGCTCAAGTTCTACGGGCAAATGACAAGCTTTTCCATTCACAAGGCGGAATGGTGTGGTCCTGATATGAGTTTTAAAGGCAGTTCGATATGCCCATAAAGCATCATCGAGTTTGGGGGACCAATCCTTGTGAGATGAACGGACCGTAATCTGTAAGATCCATTTCAGTTCACGGTTGGAGACTTCGGTCTGTCCATTAGCCTGTGGATGGTAGGGAAGCGTAATCTTATGATGAACTCCATACTTCGTT
The DNA here is from genome assembly GCA_023374045.1 of Limonium bicolor. Taxonomy (NCBI): domain Eukaryota; kingdom Viridiplantae; phylum Streptophyta; class Magnoliopsida; order Caryophyllales; family Plumbaginaceae; genus Limonium; species Limonium bicolor. The sequence goes on from CM041780.1 coordinate 304,395,885, forward strand.
AAGAGGTTATCAAACTGACGGTTGCAAAAGTGAGAACCACCGTCAGAAATGATAGCCCGCGGACGCCAAATCTGGTGAAAATGTTTTTCTTTAAGAATTTCAGAACAGTCTTGGCATCGGCAGAAGAGCATGGAATGGCTTCAACCCATTTGGAAACATAGTCGACGGCGACTAAGATGTATTGATGGCCCTGCGATGAGGGGAAGGGACCCATGAAGTCGATGCCCCACATCGAATAATTCGACCTCCAGGATATTTGTTAGCGGCATTTCATGACGCCTGGAGATGTTTCCCATTCTTTGACAACTCACATTGAGAAACAAACTGATGGGAATCTTTATGCAAGGTTGGCCAATAGAGCCCTGATTCCAATACCTTGGCTGCTGTTCGTGTAGCCCCATGATGTCCGCCGGCCTCCTTAGAGTGACAAAACTGCAGAACTGAAGTGACCTCTGTTTCAGGAATGCATCTCCGGATGATCCCATCGGCACAAACTTTGAATAAGTATGGATCATCCCAGAAGAAATGCTTTACTTGAGACAAAAATCTCTTCTTTTGCTGAGAAGAGAGACCATGAGGTAGGATTCCGGAGGCTAAGTAATTGGCCATGTCTGCAAACCATGGCTCCTGTAAGGCTTCACACAATGCAACTAGTTCTGTAAAATTATGTGCAATATCATCTTTCGATGCAGATTCCATCCATGAAAGCTGCTGAACACTGAACACCGTCTCGTCTGGGAAATATTCTCTGATGGGGATCCCGTCGTATGGTCGTTCAATGCGGGAGAGGTGATCAGCAACACCATTGAGACAACCCTTCTTGTCAACAACCAAAACATCAAATTCTTGGAGTAGAAGGATCCAGCGCAATAATCTTGGCTTGGCTTCTGCTTTGGTAAAGAGGTACTTCAGGGCAGAATGATCCGTATGCACAATGACTTCACTCCCCCATAAGTAAGAGCGAAATTTGTCTAGGGCGAAGACAACTGCAAGAAGCTCCTTTTCTGTAGTTGTGTAATTTTTTTGTGCATCAACAAGGGTCTTGCTTGCATACGTGATTATTCGCAATACCTTATCCTTTTTCTGACATAATGCAGCCCCCACAGCGTAGTCGCTTGCATCGCACATGATCTCGAAGGGAAGAGACCAATCGGGGGACGACTACAGGCTGAAATTAACTTCTCCTTGATGACTTCAAATGCTTCCAAGCATTCCGTAGTGAATTCAAATTTGTATCCTTCCCTAGTAAGTCACTTAAGGGTTTGGCAATCTTGGAGAAGTCCGAAATGAACCGACGGTAGAACCCGGCGTGGCCTAAGAATGCTCGAACCTCTTTGACGGTGGTAGGAGGTGGGAGTTTCTCGATGATTTCGACCTTGGCCCGGTCTACTTCAATACCAGCTTTTGACACTTTGTCCCAACACTATGCCCTCCTTCACCATGAAGTGGCATTTTTCCCAATTCAAGACTAAATTTGTATCTTCACACCTGTCTAAAATCAAATCCAGCTGCTGCAAGCAATCGTCAAAAGTGGAACCATATACGCTAAAATCATCCATGAATACTTCTATACTTTTTTCTATGAAATCAGAAAATATTGCTTGCATACAACGTTGGAAAGTGGCAGGAGCATTGCAAAGTCCAAATGGCATACGATTATAAGCAAAGGTACCATAAGGACAGGTAAAGGTGGTCTTTTCCTGATCCTCTGGTGCAATTGGAATTTGGAAATAGCCTGAGTATCCATCTAGGAAACAATAAAATTCCTGACCTGCCAATCTTTCTAACATTTGATCTATAAATGGTAAAGGAAAATAATCCTTCCTAGTGGCTGCATTTAATCTTCTATAATCAATGCACATTCTCCAGCCAGTTGTTTGTCTCTGAGGGATTAATTCTCCTTTTTCATTAGGGACGGCCACTATGCCTCCCTTTTTGGGAACCACTTGGACAGGACTCACCCAAGGGCTGTCGGAAATTGGATAGATGATACCTGCATCTAACAATTTCAAAACCTCCTTTTTCACAACTTCTTTCAAATTTGGGTTTAATCGCCTCTGATTTTGCCTAATCGATTTATGGTGCTCCTCCATAAATATACGATGAGTGCAAAAACTAGGATCAATGCCCTTTAAATCAGCTAGACACCAACCTATCGCTCTCTTATGATTCCTAAGACTCCTAACAATTTAGTTTCTTGTTCAGCAGTTAGAAGTGAGGAGATGATAACAGGAAGAGCATTGTTACCTGCTAGGAAGGCGTATTTGAGATGGGATGGAAGTGCTTTAAGATCTACCTCGGGAGGTTGTTCGATTGATGGGATGGCTTTAAATGGTGAGCGTTCTAAGCTCTCTAATGGCGGTTGACATCCATTGGCACTTTTTCGCTTACCACCATTGAGTTGGTCAATAACCACCTTGATTTCCCTTGTGGGAGACTCTTCGATCGATGAAACCAAGATTTGCTCCAATGCCTCTAATTCGTGTGCTTCGATTGAGGGGATGGAGAATGTTTCTTCATCATCTTGGAATTCATCTCACCATTATCTGCCAAAAGACCGACACAGCAAACAGTATGAGCATTTACACTTTTTCTTACCATTTTTGCCATATCGAACTCGATCTTTTCGTCCCCAACTCGGAAGATGACTTTGCCCTCCTGGACGTCAATGATCGCGTGCGGTACTTAGGAAGGGTCTTCCAAGGATTAGGGGGACTTCGGTATCTTCATCAATGTCTAGAACCACGAAGTCGGCGGGAAAGATGAAATTGTCGACTCCAACTACCAAATTTTCCACCATTCCCATCGGCTTTATTGAGGATCTATCAGCCAATTGTAGGGAAAAGGAAACTGGCTTTAATTGACTGCCATGAATCCTGGTGAAAATTGAGTATGGCATGATATTGATGCTGGCCCCAAGGTCACATAGACCATGGCCGCAATCAATATCTCCAATGTAGCATGGTACAATCGGTAGTCCGGGGTCTTTCTGTTTGGGCGGTAGGGCTCGTAGCAATGCTGCGGAGCACTCCTCGGTCAAACTGATCATCTCAACGTCCTCCATCTGTCTTTTATTGTTGATTAATTCCTTCAGGAACTTGGCATAAGTGGGCATTTGCTTTAATGCATCAATCAGAGGGATATCAATAGTTAAACGCTTAAAGATACCCAAAATTTTTAAACTGCTCATCTAAATGCTTTTTCTTAAGCCTATTGGGAAATGGCAGTTTTTCAGTAGAAATTTGATTTTTATTGAGGAGTAGAAGTAGAAGAGGGAGAGAAAGGGACAGGAGCCTGTGTCTCCTGAGATTGTACCTCTGTGGAGATTTCCTCCAAGTCAATAGGATCAATTTGCTTTTCTTTTTCTTTCCTTTGATCCTTACCAACCTCTCTTCCGCTTCTGAGAGTGACCGCGCTTAAATCGTTACTTCCAAAGGTAACTGATTTTGCGTGCTCCCTTGGGTTTATTTGAGTTGTGAAGGTAATTGGCCGGATGGCCTCTGCTGTGTAAGCATTTGCTGGATCTGAGAGTGCAGTGACTTCTGATCTTTCCTAAGGGCTGAGATGTCTTCCTGTGTATCTCGTGACTTGTTCATCAAAGCCTTCATTAAATCACGCATCTCGGCCATCTCGGCTTCATGATTGATGAATATTGGGGTGGTCTACCACCATATGTTGGTTGCTGGAATTGTCTTGGATTTCCCTGAAATCCTGGTTGGTTCTGGGAGTTTGGAGAAGTTTGAATATTTCTCTGCCAAGGTTGTCTGAATCCTTGGTTGTTGTTGACATAATTCACTTCCTCAGATGCTTTTAATTCCTGCAACTCAGGGCACTGTTCGAAATCGTGTGGTCCTCCACACTGTGTACAAAACACATCAGAAGGTAAAGGAAACACAGAGGGGTGCGATACCTGAGGTTGTCTTGAATTTACCACTTTTGCATGCTGGGGAAGAGAACTCATGGCCAATTGCTCCACCACTTTCTGCAAGGCACTAACTTTAGTGGATTGCTGGCGTTACTTTCCATTAATTGTTCATGACTCTTCAACAATTGCTCGATCTTGCTGTCGCTTCCTCCTACTTGGTATAGACCTGGGGTGCTGCCTCTGGAACCACCGGTAGCCCAATCCCTTATTTCTTCACAAAGGGATTCAATTCCATTAAGGAACTGCTCTCCGGGTTTCTTCAGGATATCAGCACCAAGGGATGAGTACCATGGTCTTACATTGGTTCACCAATCCTTTATAGAATAATTGGGAGAGTTGTTCCTTGGTGAGACCATGGTGGGGGCAAGTCAGAAGCAAACCTTTGAATCTATCCCACGTTTCGCCGATGTTCTCTGAGCCTGGTTGCCTGAAGTTATAAATTTCAGCAATCATCTCTAAGGTTCGGCTTGGGGGTAAGAATTTGTCATGGAATTTAGTGGCCATGTCATCCCATGTGTGAATAGTTTGTGGGGTTATGCTATGGTACCACTTACTTGCCTTCCCTGTGAGGCTATGAGGAAATAGGGAAAGTCTAGCGTATTCGAGAACTATCTTTGGAAGTAAGGCTATTTACGTGCTGGAGGAACTTTGTAATGTGGAGTAAGGCTTCATCAGGATTAGTTCCATCGAACATTCCTAACTCTTTCACACAACGGATTTGATGGTAAGGCTTTAATTTCTGCCATTCCTCATAATCTGCTTGGGAAAGAGCGGGAAGGTTTATGGCAGGTTGTTGACCTTGGTTGGAAGGTCGGTTAATGTTCCTGACGGTCGCCGGTATGTCAGCCATGGTATGGTGATTTCTGTGCTGCCTTCGTAGGTGATGGAATGTCTTTTCTATTTCTGGATTGTAATCAAGGAGGATCCAGGGAGACTATGTGATCTTGTAAGTGGCATTCACGTTAGAAAATGAATGTACCTAAAAGAAAATAAGGAGAAATGTGATTTAGATGATAAACATGTAAATAGTATTATTATTATAATATAGATAATATTGTTCATTACATAGTACACATGCTAAAACATATAAAATACACTAGAGAGTACATAATATATAAAAGATACTAAAGTATAAACTAGTAGATAACCCTAAACCTAGTACGCCTAATTCTACTAGTGAATATCGCATATGAGGGGGGCCTTTGGTGAATCCTATTAGTGAAGATACCCATATTAGGGTATCTTCGCCTAAGTTCATCCACGGGCATCACACTCATGCGAGCAGTAGTCCTAAGGCGGTGATAGGCAAGGGCGGGTCCAACTTCTCCTCTTGATGAATATTTCTACCCCTGTACGGGGGTAGAGTTCATTAACCACATATATGTGCAGAAAATGGAAGAGATCGATTCCTCACTTTGAAACTTTGCCACCCAAATGTTTTAGACATCCTGAGTACAAAGTTGGACAAAGGGTGAGAACATTGCAAGAGGAAAAATATAGAGAGAGAGAAAGAAAAAAAAGGCTAAATTGAACGAGCCGGGTAGCATGCCGGACCATCTGTATCCGGCATAGGACTTCCTCCGATTGTGCCGGATTACAGTTATCCGGCATCCTACACGGCATGTTACAATTAGCGAAAAAAATAATATTAACAATTTTAAAAGTACTCGTGGGGACGAGTTTACAAATTCGTAAGACATGCCGGCTGCAAGGCCGGACATATACATCCGGCATCAGACTTCCTCTGGTTATGCCGGGTACTACACATCCGGCGTTACGTCCGGCACATTCCTAACAATTGGAAAAAACAACAAAAAAATCAAAGAAAAAGAAAATATGGCAATTACCAGGTTAAGGACTTGGACTAATTCCAAGTCCCCGGCAACGGCGCCATTTTGCTAACGAGATTTTAGTAGGTAATATATACACATTTATGTACAGAACTTAAACAGAAATGGGAAGAAATCAAGAATGTGCCGGGTATAACTTACCCGGCACCAAGCACGGCAGTAAATAAATATAAAGGAAAACCTACTCAATCTATACGGGTAGCAAACCAAAACCCGGTCAAAAGTAGCAGGGAAGCAAATTAAGACCAAGCAAGTCGAACCCTAGGGACTTGTATAGAAAATTAGTCCTAGCCTTGGTAATTACTAAGTAAAGAGGGGGAAATGATAGATTTGTCTAATTCTAATAAAACTAACAAAACCAAATGGTATCTACAATGAATTTATTCTGATTAAGGGAGTGAAACCATCTAAGCATCAATACGAACTCGAAACATAAACACAAGCCTTCGAATTAACCAACAACTGAACACGCTGGATGTCCTGCCGAATACCACTTGCACGGCATATTCAAAGACATTGAATATGCCGGACATTGGCCACCCGGCAGTGCATCCGGCATAGTCATAATGCATATTCTTTCTCCAGTTTCCGAGAAAAAACAGAAGATCACTACCTATTAACAATCCGAGCATATATCATGCCACGAAATGAACAAAGTAATGGGAAATGTGGGTTAATCTCACTCTCACTACTAACTCTTAATTCATAAGAAGAGAGTAGGAAGATCATTAAGAGAGTCTAACCTATCTTACTTGGGACTTGTCTTCCACAAGTAAGAATTGCATGAAGAGAAAAAGAGATCAACCTATTCTCTTTCAATAAGAACCTTACTCTTAAAACTTGAAAATTATATTAAGAAATCATATTGTCTTACAAAAGTTTCATCCCAACCAAGAACAGAAGGAACTACTACTCAATCACCCATGAATTGAAGAAGGAAATACAAGAAGAAGGGAGAGTTTTGACATGGCCTTCACCCTCTAAATCTTCTTCCAAATCTTCTTCTTCTTCCCTTGAATGGTTGTGCAGCAGTTCTTCAGTCGAAAATGCGTCTATTCTGTGGAGTAGGTGTGTGGAATTATGGTGGAATGAACACTCCAAAATGTTCAGTCTCTTGCACCTTTTATAGACAAAAATTCTTCGGATGCCGGGTCTCATGCCGGGTCTACGTCATCCGGCATCGGGATTAAACACGTGCTATTTCCGTAACGGTCGAAACCGCCCTGGCGCGAAAAGTCACTTATGCCGGACATATTCCATCCGGCATCATACCCGGCATCTAATGTTTGGATAACGGTAAATAACCGACATCTATTGGTAGACAGGCGCGTCTTTTGCTTATGCCGGATATAACATACCCGGCACCATGTCCGGCGACGTCCCATTTCTGCTGTGTACTTGTGCCGTGCATGAGAGATCCGGCTTCATATCCGGCAAGGTTCGGTTTTTGATGAAAAACTTGCTCCTTGCATGAAAAACACCAAGAGCATTAGTCTGAACATATAAATTGACTTCTTATAATTAATGCAAATACTAACTATTCTAACCTTATTTTAACTAATAATACTACAAATCTAGCTTATAAAATATGATAGTCTACTACTTATCATGGACTTATCTTTGTTAATTTCCCATCACCTCTCCTTTGTTCCGCAGCCCACGCCTGGATATGATATTGCTTTAAAAGACTTGGGTGACGCCCTGGTCTGAGTCAAGAATTCTCCGTGTTCCGACTAGGTTGAATCAAGGCAATATAAGTTCTTGACCGGATATTGGAGGTAGTTACTCGGCTTCCCTCCTGGAGCGCTGTCCAGCTTTGGATTTGCTTGGCTGAATTGAGTATCGCCTGGTCAAAGGACACCCGGTGATGTCGTTCGGTCATGGAGCATCCGGTCATTGAGCATCCGGCTTCCTGTCATGGAGCATCTGAGCAAGGAGCATCCGGTCAAGGGGCTTCCGGTCATGGAGCATCCGGCTTCCGACCAAGGGGCATCCGGGCAAGGAGCATCCGGTCAAGGGGCTTCCGGTCATGGAGCATCCGGCTTCCGGCCAAGGGGCATCCGGGCAAGGAGCATCCGGCTTCCGGTCGTTGTCATCCGGCGTCTATGTTTTGCCTGATGCATCCGGCTACAAACCGGATCACCGCCCAGACCTAGAGGTGACGCGCCCGGTCACTAATTGAGATGTCGCCCGGACTTGGATGATCTGCTTAAAGGTTGACAAAAGTTAATTAAGCGCTGATTTTAACTGGTATTTGAACAAAAAATGTAATTCGTATATTAATTCACAATTTCAGAATGACGATGAGAGTAGGTTTTAGCGATTCTCCTCATGAATTCTCAAATTGTTGAGGGAGAGAAGTTGTCGATGTGATTCGCTGGTTGTGAGGGGAGAAGTTGGACGAGCTCGGAAAATTTGGCTTCGACTTGGCATTAATCGATCGAATTAGGTCTCTGTGTTGCTTTCATCAATCGCTGTTCTTCAAAATTGGATTTGATATCATGCTTGTCCAATTCTCTCGCTTTGATGAACCTTCGACGGAAATCTTTCAGGCTTGCGCATTCGGATTTTTGAACAAGGAGAGTCATGTAAATCGAATTTCCGAATTCCCGAGAGCCTGATCTTCTTCAATCCTCCCGATCCTTCAATCTTGATCTTCTATTATTCCTCATCGATCGAAAAGAGCTCCATCCTTTTCCTTTAGGTTTCGCCCTTTGCCGGGCTCCAGATCGTGGTTAAATCGGATTTGACTTTGTTTTTCGATCAAGTAATTGTACACTTGCTCGATGATTTGATCAATTGTGATCCGTCTTCCCGCGGATCTCTTCGATCCTTGTCGATCCTCCTCTTTTTGGTTTTTCATCTTCGAATCTTCCATGGCCTTCATTATTTCCAACCAATAATTGACTTCGTTGAATCGTCAATCCCGAATTGAGGCGAGCTTCTGTTTCATCTACCGTGGATTGATTGAATCGTGGTTATTGTTTCTTTCCCACAGACGGCGCCAAATGAAAATGTATAATTTGTCCCTCAAATCTCACAAGCAAATAGAACACCGGGAGTTATAGTGGTTCGGCCAATAATCCGACCTACATCCACTTCTTGACAATATCTTATTCCTTTCCTTGGTATTACAACTTTAGAGAGCTTTCTAGTGTTTTCTCTCTTCTAATCTTGTGTCCCTTTACAAATGAGTCTCTCATCTCTATTATAGACCTTCGAGGGTGAAGTCTATCTCTTAATCCTTGTACATGTGGTATTACTTTATTGGAGCAACCCTTCTATTTTTGGCAATTTCTCCTTGTAAAGCCTACCGGTCCCAAAGTGTGGGACGCGGGATCCGGTCATGGAGCACGGGGCCGGAATATGGGACCCAGTCATGGGGTACGGGGTCGGGATGCGGGACCCGGTCATAGAGTGTGGGGCCGGAATATGGGACCCGGTCATGGGGCCTAGGACCCGGATTGATGCCTAGTGCCCAAATTGGAGCCCGAACAGGGTCCTAAAGGAGGCTCAGGGTCTGGGCGGATCTAAGATCTGGACTGCTTTGACCTTTTTGTCTTCGTCACATTCTTGCCCTTCTCACAACGAAACATCAAAAAGAAAATAAAATCTAAATTGAAATCAAAAGAACAATCATTCACGTAATAAAATTTAAACAACATAATAAAAGTAAAAAAAAACAAAACAAAATAAACGAAACGAAAAAAAATAGAAAAAAAAGTAACTAAATGAAAAGAAGTAAATAACAAAAAAAATGAAAAGAAAAGAAAGACAGAACGTCTTAACTCCAAAATTGACGTACTACTCTACAAAATAATTCGAATACAAAACAAATTAAAGAAGAAGGGAATCAAATTCGAAACGACAAAAATTGTATACGTAAACAGTCAACTAAAACCACACGTAACGTAAACTATCAACGAAAAGTAAACGGAAAGCAAAGTGATAAAAAAACAAATGAAAATCAAAGTTACCCGTAACGACGAGTAATGAATTACGAATCAGATAAAAAAAAATCAAAATCGTAATTGACGAAAATTGAATTCCAGAAACCTACGAAACAAAATACAAAAATTAAAGAAGATAAAACTTAAATAAAATCTCAATCAGATAAATTGATAGCTTTTCAAAAAAAATAAATAAATAATAAATATGTCAATTAATCGTGCCGGAGGTCCCCGGCAACAGCGCCAAAAACTTGTTAGCAGAAATATATGTTACTATACTTCTACCTAGGCAGTGTACCTATCGTTTTGCGGGATAGTGAATTGAGTGGGGGTTGTCGATCTTAGGGACCTCGTTCAATTAATTGACAATTTATTTACTAACTGAGAAACTAAACTAAGAAAACAGGAAACGTCACTTTTTTCAAGTTTACTTAATTTAACAAAAAGAAAACTTAACAAACTAACATAAAATAATAAAACAGTAAAATAAACTAAACAAATAAATAAAGATTAAAACTTTAAATAAAAGAAAGCACCCTGTATTTTCTGCAAACCTTCACTTTTTAATCTGTTTATAAACTCTTCCCTAATTCTGCAATAAACTCAGAAACTATAATTAATTCGTCAACGGTTAAGTCTAACGAATCCTAACAAGTTGCTAGAATTAGCAGCAGACTAATGCTCTAATCCGGACACAACTAATCGCATAAAGAATAGTTTCTATTTGAGACCGATTAGACTATAGGCGGGATCACGCTTCTAGTAGTTAATCAGGTTTTGTCTAAGATCTCGTTTTCACTTCTAAAATATTTGTGACACGTTTTCCAATATAAAATGATTAGTTTTATTTTTGTTTACATTTATTTTTTTCTAAACCCATCAAGGTCGTTTCAGGCTTTGTTAATATCCCAACGATTTTTTAGGGTTTATTTAAATATTATGTTTTTCTCTTTTCCTTATTTAGGGATATTTAATTCTCCAATCTCTCATTAATTATTTTTATTTAATTAATTCCTTATTAATTAAAGTAATTAATATTTAGGGTATTTTAGGAAGGGCTGAAGAATTGTCAGCCGAGTCGCAAGGAAGGGATGAGAGGAATGATGGGTTTGGTAATAGAATTTCCTTACCTTTTTGCTTTAAGTTATACTTCTTTATCTTAGTTTATGTCTAATCTCATTCTTTTGTTTCTTTTTCTTACAAGCAGCCGATTGTAGAAGGGGAGGTGGGAAGGAGATCAATCGGCGAGTGTGTAGAAGAAAGACGGAAGAAAGTAAAGTAAGGTACAAGTAGACATTATTCTATGTAAGCTAGGTGTACTTGTTCACTCTTCCCCATTTTTGCTTTTCTAACTTCTCTTCTTCTTTTCTTGTAGGTGTGTCGACTGTACCATAAATGGATGGGGAGTTTTTGAATTTTTGTGTAACCCCCAACTCAATCCAAATGTGGTCTCGCAACTTAACAACATATATATATACATGTCACAGCGGAATTCTTTACACTCCAGGACCTTGCCACGGTCTGACTACAAAATATACCGAACATTAGTACATAACAACCTTAACCAAATAATATACTTCTTACAATCCTCTCACATCCTATACATCTTACTAACTCAATTGCCATACGAGTGTATATGCACAACTCGTAGGCCACACTTAACCCTTAACACTTGTACCCCTTCTTACTCTTGCGACGGCCGCCTCCTGATGTTCACCTGTGTAGTAAAAACAGCCCCCAAAGGGGGTCAGCACGAATGCTGGTACGATCCTCTCATGGCCCCCAAGCTAACGTGGCTACGACGACTAATTGTCGATAGCATGGAGGTTGATTAGATGCACAACATAATAGAAGGTGCAGTAAACAACAAACCAAATATGAACAATCAAAGTTCAAACATAACGAATGACTTAAATGCATTCCCTTAATTAGAGAGTTAACTATCTAACTCCTTAAGTTATATTTCCTCTTAATCTTAGTCCATCCTTATCTCACCTCAATCTTAGTCTTATCTTAATCTTAGAAACAACCATCCTTTAATAAGGAGTGGATGTAGCTTATCTTAGTCTTAATAATACAAACCATCCTTTAAAGAGGAATGGTTGCAACTTATCTTAACCTTACCTTAATCTTAACCTTAACTTATTCTCAGTATACAAACCGTTCCTGGAGGGGAATGGTTGTAGCTTAATTTCAAACCTGGGATTTAGGTGATCCCACCGCACCATCTTAATGCCACCTACCCTGGACGGGAGTCCAGCGTAGCTGAGCCGGCAACCGGCCCTAGGCTACAAGTCCGAAGACAAGTCCTTAAGCGGAAGTCGAATCTGCTATAGATACCGACCCCTTTCCTTAGCATGCATGACCGGAGTCAGTCCCGGGTTTCCTCACTCAAGTTCCAGTTAGTAGTAGTGTAACACCCCTACTCTGATCGGCTCCTAATCATCTTACTTAACAATATAATCGCAGCGGTAATCTCAACAACTCAACTACTGGTGTCACCGTTCTCACTCGCCCATACGAGTAATAACGTGCTTTCTGATATATTCTTACATACGAAACATTTTCTCGCAGTGACAACAAGAGATAGATCTAAACTTCCCAAACCAAAATGTAATACATTCACAGTGAGCTTTCTAAGTATCCAAAAACTATACACGTTTCTAGGTTCGTATCAAAATGCAACAGTGCATGTTCGAATAACTGTAATCATACTACCCAGCGCGTCACTCTCATTGCCGACACCGGAAGTTGCATACCTGCAAAAATGGTAGTTGTGGTATGGAATCAGCCCCTGCTGAGTATGTTATTACCTGACTGTCATGCACCCTCGGACCATTCAGTTATTTGGTCGAGAGCATGCAAACCATTTTCATGCAAATAGTTTAATATTAAAACTGTAAAGCAACATTATATTTTGCAGTAAACTCAAATAACAAATAAGCCCCCGGCTCCACACATCGCATCGTAATAGACCACTGAAAGCGTTATAACACTTATATGAGTACGTAGACTCCACTCCAACAACACCTGAAAGTTCATAGTTGAGTACGTCGACCCGTTCGACGAACAATCCACAAAATCCACACACGAGCACAGTGACTCGACTCATCCAGTTCACACACAGATATAAGTACAGTTTATTTAATTAATCCAATTCACAACACACACTTATGAGTACAACGACTTATTCAATCAACACCACCAACATACCACACATAACCACACAGCATAACCAGTGAACAACAAGGCGAAACAACGAGAATTATAAACGAGTATGAACTCTCGTCTTTGGCATGCACGCCCACATAATGTTCGCCTAATGTACGAGTTATTATAATCGTTCGTAATTGTTCGGTCATGTCTAATGACAACGTCTCATTAGAACGACGTGTCTCTAAGTTACCCATCTCTTTGGCGGGTCACCCACGGCAGTAGCCACTCCAGCGGTAGAGTCTCCGTCCTACGAACAATCTGTAGTTCGTTGGAAATTTATCCTGATACTTACGGTTACCACACGGTATCCTAGTATCGTTAATGGATCACATTCACAGCAAGAGCCACATCCTCTTGATAACTTATCTATACCATCGCATCGTTTTATTACTTCCTTTAACACAATAGACTAAGGTCGTTAGTCCAATCCTGAGTATGTCGACTCGGGATCCAGTGTTAGATACGAGAGCGGCGTTAAAGAGACCAATGCTCCGTATATAAGTCTCAGATAATATATATCTTATTATCCTGATGCTACAACGTTTACTTACGTTCCTTATGTTACACATACAAGATAGCATCACTGCCGCTAGTTCGTTTTATAATATGTTCATATATACGAACGGTACTGTTATCGCATGACAGTAATAGTAAAGCAGCATTAATACACAACTCAAGCATATTAATTCACACAAGCAGACATTCAATCTTATCACAGATTTTCACACAATGTCTGAACTGAGGGAATCCTCAGAGACAATCAAGCCACATAAATAACATACCGTTCACCCTGGTGTATTACGGTGGAGTATGAATCAGCAAGATCCTATGCTCCGTGTGTCGTCTCTAACAGTCTATACAATACATAACGCTACTGATTAGCATACTGTATAACAACACAAAATTCTACAGTACCCCGTACCGTCACTAATAACTCCCGGTTAACCCCCGTTATTAACTGTCAATGTTGGTCGGGTTTCGGTTAACTCGAGATTGGAAAAGTGTTACATTACATGCGTAGTCTTATCTCGTATATTAACAACTTATTGTTGGACTTTGTTATCGCATGTAACTTAAACGTATATTTGTAGATCGTATAGTTTCTTTATCTTCATTGATATATTGATTACTATGTATTTAACTAGTATTTGTGATTGTTGTTTATGAATTTTATTTAATGTTATGTATATATTAATTTGTATGTTATATGCTATATATTTATTTTATGTTAGTTATTTTATAATATGTTTATATATTGTTATATTTATATGCATATATGTAATTTGTCATGCACTATACACACCTTAGTATTTATTTTCTATTGTTTTCCAAGTGTAATGTTGTATAATTCATGTACAAATACTTGAATTATATAATCCTATTATTCATGTACACTATAACATTAGAATTCCATATCCAATGTTATAATTCTTTTCCCTTCACTCATATCATTTTAATTGTGGTAACACATAGTTATTGAACTAATTATATTTTCCACACTATGACATATATTTATTTATGTATATGCATTGTAGGGCTATTTTATATGGTAAGTCATTATAATATATATTCATTCTTTTTGATGAATACCTCTTATATTATAAATGTTATAGCTCTTATAACATAAAAACCATATTATAAACTTCATTCCAAAATAGTAATATTTCCGAACAGCACCTATAATTCCCAAATATTTACAAAATCCACCACATAATTTATATAATGTTATATTATAGTTGTATAACATATATTATGACATTAAGTCATTAAAACAATTATAACCTATAGTTATATTTTGTTATAAAATCCAAACAGCACTTAAACTCTCGGTTTTAATTAATTCCCACCAACTTCCATAACTTACAAATCAATCCCAAAAATATATTCCATTGTTACACTTATAATGTATACCTTATATTATAATCCTTAAACCTTAATATAACTATAACCCATAGTTATAATTTCTCCAAAATGCCGAGCAGACCCCATGGTCTATTTAAATTTAATTTCCACACTTAACTTTCTATATTCACCAATTACCCCATTTTTAAACATATAGTTTCTAATATCACCAAAACTATATATTATACATATATCTTCATAAAACCTTATATATAATCCCAAAAATTACCAAACCATACCAAAAGGTTATAAATATCATTATTAACCTTATACTTCCTCTAAATCTCGGTTTTACCACATATGTTACCCATGTGTAACAATGTTATGAAATATCTTATAATATACCTAGATAATTCATATAAACTCCAAATTTACCCAAATCAACTTCTAAAAATCCCTAATAATCTAAGGTTTGTACTAAGCTCCATTTAGTACCCCTAGTTTTCGGAAATCACAATACCACCCCAAGACTTATAAATCTTTTACAATTTAATTACTATCTTAATATAAGGTAGTATTTTAATTCCTTAAATTCTCCAAAATTGGTCAAGGTCTCCTACATAGTCAACTTTGACTACTAATACCAATTGGGACCCAAACTTTCGGTAATTACCAACAACACCCCATACTTTTCTATTTTTACAATTTTTACCCAAAACTTTATAAAATGTTATACTTCTTATTAAATTCATTTAAAAACCCTAAACTGCTCTTAATTTACCCACGGCTTTCTAATTCCTTAATAATTATGAATTGGCCCCAACTTTAATTATAAGCATAAATAAAACTAAATAAGCTTATAAACTTAAATTAAATGGCCTTATTAATAATGACATGACTTATAACCTTGAAATTACAAAATAAAATTAACAAATAAAGTCTCAAAATATCACATATATATTCGGCCTCACTTAGGTTTAATTATTTTCCACATAATGTCATAATTTGACCATTATGTTAATTAAATCCCTTAAATGACTAGCTTAATTTATCTTAGCCATTTTTTCCATTTTTAGGTCAATATGACCTATATATATACATTCACTCTCGGCCATATATATATATATGCTTAAAAATTACAAAAATCATAAGTTTAAGGTGTTTATACCTTGATTTATCCTTGTATAGGCTCGGTCACTTGTAGGAAAATTCACCACTTGATTTAGACATGTTTAATACACAAAAACAAGATATGGTTACACTCCAAGCTTGAGCTTAACCATAAGGAATAATTAATGTAAGATTTAAGGCAAAAATCACCTTAAAAATGCAAGGGAAGTTCTAGGTATTTTCGACCTGAACCAAACACACCACAAGGTGTTAGATCCACCATATTGACATAGGAAATAGTTAGATCTCGAAATACTACCTTGTTATTAGGTTTTACCTTGGAAAAATGCCTTAAAGAGAGTATTTCTCTTGGATCTCGGTCACCCTTGCTCCAAATGGCTAACCAACAGATTCCACATGAAAAGGAGAAGAAGATGAGGCTATGACCAAAGTTTCACAGCCAAACTCGAAGGGAATCAAAAGTTATGAGCTTAAAGCACATTTTTACCTTAAAATGTAGATTTGAACAACCTTGGTCCCTCTACTGGTCTCAACCGAGTTTAGCTCTTGTCATAACCTTAGAACACTGAGAATAAGCCATAGGAATTGATGAGCCACGAAATTTAGGTGTTGGTGGTGAAGAGATGAAGAAAAAGAGCTAAAAATGACATTAAAACACTTACATTAGGAGCTTAGGAGTTAGGCTTGCCTTCCATGCTCAAGAACACACTTGGAGAGCTTGAGAGTAAGGGAGAACTCGGCTGGGATGGTGAAGATCGGACAAGGAAGGAAGGAGGAAGGAGGGAATGATTGGTAATAATGAAAAAGTAACTTAATTTTGAAAAAGTCATGTATTAGGTAGCATTATTTGTCAATCAATGACTTATGCTCCCTCCTCTCTTATTGCAGCCGGCCTCCATGGTCCAAATGAGTCAATTAATTGACCATTGACCATGCTTGGTCAATGTTGACTCATGCGGGCCCCACTTTAGGGTTTTATTAATATTTTAATATTAAATTTGTAAAAATTCGTAAATTTCTGGAATTAAATTCCTAATATGATATAATATGATAAAATATCATATTTAAGGATAATTATAATTTTTAAGCCCATTAAAAATCAATTTAAAAGGCAATCTCACAAAAACGTGCTTTAAGGAGTTTTAGCGCACATTTTGTGTCACAGGATGTTCCTGAGCTTAGTTCTCTTTGAGAATGGTTTTATTGTGTTCCTTGCTTCATTATAATACTTAGGAATCCACTTTGGATCCTGCTTGGGGTCATACAATCTTCATGGTGTCTTAAAGCACATTTTTGGCTTTACCGATCTTAAGGCGTGTTTTGCCTTGTTGAGCTCTTTTAAATTGTTCCCCAATACTATTTAGATGTTTAATAATCATCTTAGATCATTAATAGATCATTTAATTATATTTTAAAGGTTAGGGGTATTTCAGTCTACCCCCCTTAAAAAGGCTTCGTCCCGAAGTCCTTAATCCTCTACAGTTCACCTAAGGAATCAAGTTCCACTAAGTAACCAAACAGTCAATTGCTAGGGAGTAACTCCCACTAGGTTCAGACCTAGTCTATACATACATATATATATCAAATAGCCAACTCATGGTATAAACTCATTCATATCACAGCACTAAACGAGGTGCACATCCAACTTATCAACCAAAAGTACTCAGCGGTACTATGTACATATTCAACAGGTGTAACTGTAACTCATAGTTACACAGCACCAGACAAGGTGCAAAAACATAATACACAGCACTAGACAAGGTGCAAATCTCGTAATACCCAGCACCTAGACCACGGTGCAAATATCATAATACACAGCACTAGACAGGTGCCAAATCTATAAAGTACTCAAAGGTGTTTGCAAGGAATACTCACGATCCCTACTCTATATGTTAGTATCTCGCAGGATACCACACACTCATTCCACATGTATGTGTGCAATATAGTTACCATTGACAACTCACAGGGAAGCAGTCTTAAAGACCAGGACTTGGCGATCCACAACCCAACCAACGTTACTACCGGTGGAACACACGGGTTGGTCATAACGAAGGACACTGCGGTCCACGGCTCCTCGGGCAGTAACCTTATTCCTTAGGTCACCCACAGACACGCCGGTCTATGACAAAGGGCTCTGCTGAAATACCCCTAACCTTTAAAATATAATTAAATGACCTATTAATGATCTAAGATGATTATTTAAACCTAAATATTATTGGGGAACAATCTAAAAGATCTCAACAAGGCAAAACACGCCTTAAGATCGGTAAAGCCGAAAATGTGCCTTAAGACACCATAAAGATTGTGTGACTCAAATAGGATCCAAAGTGGATTCCTAAGTATTATAATGAAGTAAGGAACACAACAAACCGTTCTCAAGGAGAACTAAGCTCAGGAACACCCTGTGGACACAAAAATGTGCACTAAAACACCTTAAAGCACGTTTTTGTGAGATTGCCTTTTAAATTGATTTTTAAGGGATTAAAAATTATAATTACCTTTAAATATGATATTTTATCATATTATATATATTAGGAATTTAATTCCAGAAATTTACGAATTTTTACAAATTTAATATTAAAATATTAATAAAACCTAAAGTGGGGCCCGTTCGAGTCAATATTGACCAAGTATGGTCAATGGTCAATTAATTGACCCAATTGACCAAGGATTTCGACAGGCAAGGAGGAGAGGAGTCAGCATAATCATTGTTAGACAAATTAGCTACCTAATACCAAATTTGCAATAGTAAAAGTTACTTTTATTACTTTTCCAATTCAATTAAGCCTTTCCAATCATTCTTCTTCACTCACCTTGCTTCCCAGCCGATTCCAGCAGCCCCTCACCTCTCTTTGCTTCTCCATTTTCGTGGTTACACAGCCAAACTCAGAGGAGAACAGCAATCACCATTGGTAAGCTTATTAAGCTCTTAAATGTTCATTTTCTTCACAATTTTTCCTCTTTCCATGGAGCAAAGCATCAACCACTTCCATCAATGTTCTTAGGTTGTTATGGAGGTTAAATGGAGGGTGTATCTCGGCATTAACAAGGGAAGAAGGTGGAGAAAGCTAATCTTGTTCTTAAGGTATAAAAATGTGCTCTAAGCACATATCTTTTGATTCCCTTCAAATTCGGCTGTGAAACTTTGTTTCTAAGCTTATAATCTTCATCTTAACATACTTATCCATTGGTACATCAAGAGCTTCGAAGTATAACCAGATCCAAGCCAAAAACACCATTTTAGGCATTTTAAACAAGGTAAAGATTAGCTATCTTCTAATCTGAGTTATACCAGTTTAAAGCTTGGTTTTAGTAGCTCTTTTAACACTCTTTGCCTACTGTAAATACAGGCCGAGATTAACCTTGTATACCTTGGTGTTCTAAGGTAAATTTTACCTTGGAAATTGACATTAAACACTTCTTATGGTTAGATCTTGCTTGGAGACTAATCATGCCTTAATTGCTGTTTGAAAACATGTAAACTAAGCTGTGGAAATAGATCTCCATACAGCCGTGGCCAACAAGGCATATACAAGGATAAATCAAGGTATAAACACCTTAAACTTATGATTTTTATAATTTTAAGCATATATATATATATGGCCGAGAGTGAAGTTACATATATAGGTCATATTGACCTAAAAATGGAAAAAAAAATGGCTAAGATAAATTAAGCTAGTCATTTAAGAGGTTTAATTAACATAATGGTCAAATTATGGCATTATGTGGAAAAATAATTAAACTAAGGTGAGGCCGAATATATATGCTATATTTTGAGACATTATTGTGTAATTTGTTTTGCAAGTTCAAGGTTGTAATAAGGCCATGTCATTAGGCCATTTTAATTTAAGTTTATAAGCTTATTTAGTTTATTTATGCTTATAATTAAAATTGGGGCCAATTCGTAATTACTAGGAATTTAGAAGGCCGTGGGCTTAATTTAGAGCAAATTAGGGTTTTTAAATGAATTTAATAAAAAATATAACATTTATAAAGTTTTGGGGTCAAAATTGTAAAAATAGAAAAGTATAGGTTATTATTAGTAATTACCGAAAAAATTGGTTCCCATTTGGTATTAGGAGTCAAAGTTGACTATATAGGAGACTTTGACCAAGTTTAGAAAACTTACAAAGTTTAGATAGAACTTAAAGAGAAATTAAAATACTACCTTATAATACGATACTTATTAAATTGTAAAAGATTTATAAGACTTGGGTAGTAGTAAGTAATTACCGAGACTTAAGGGTACTAAATGGAATTTAGTAAAGTACTTAAGTTATTAGAAATTTTTAGAAGTTTATTTGGTTGAATTTGGAGTTCATATGGAATTATATAAGTATAATATATGGTATTTTAAACATTGTTACAAATGGGTAATAAATGTATAGAAACCGAGATTTAGAGGAAAAATAAGGTTAAGAATAATGTTTATAACCTTTTGGGATAGTTTGGTAAATTTTGGAGTTATATATAAGGTTTTATTAAGAAATGTGTATAATATATAGTTTTAATGGAATTAGAAAACTATGTATTAGAAATTGAGAGTGAATTGTGGTTTTATAGAAGTTTAGTGGTTATAAGTAAAAGCCAAAAATATTAAGGGCCACTTGGTATTTATAAACAAAATATGACTATAGGTTATAATTGTTTTAAATGACTAAATGTCATAAGATATGTTATGTAACAATAATGTAACATTATATTAATTAAGTGGTGGATTTTGTAAATATTTAAGAACATAGGTGCTGTTCGGAAATATTAACATTTTTAAATGGAATTTGTAATATGGTTTTTAATGTTATAAGAGTTATAACATTTATAATATAAGAGATATTCATTAAAAAGAATGGATGTAGATTATAAGACTTACCATATAATAAATAAGTTCCATAACACACATTATAAATAAATATATGTAATGGTGTTGAAAATGTGATTTGGTTCAATAATTATAAATTATCGTAATTAAAATGATAATAGATAAGGAGAAATAATTATAAACATTAGATATCGAAATCTGATGTTAGAAGTATGCATGGAATAATAAGGATTTTAATAGTTAAAAGTATAGTTACAAATGAATTATACCACATTGAATAAAAAAGAAGAGAAAAGAAAAGAAAAGAAAGAGACAAACCTTAGAAAAATAAATACTAAGGTGAGATGTATAGTGCATGACAAAGAACCATACATGCAATAAAGAAACAAACTATACGATCTACAAATATACATTAGTTACATGCGATAACAAAGTCCAACAATAAGTCTATTAATATACAAGATAAGACTACGCATGTAATGTAACACTTTTCCAATCTCGAGTTAAGCTGAAAACCCGACAAACGTTGACAGTTAATGACGGGGGATTAACCGGGAGGTATTAGTGACGGTACGGAGTACCGTAGAGTTATGATTGTTATACGGGATGCTAATCAGTAGCGTTATGTATTGTCTAGACTGTTAGAGACGACACACGGAGCATAGGATCTTGCTGATTCATACTCCACCGTAATACAATCCGGGTGAACGGTATGTTATTTATGTGGCTTGATTGTCTCTGAGGATTTCCTCAGTTCAGACATTGTGTGAAAATCTGTGTAAGATTGAATGTCTGCTTGTGTGAATTAATATGCCTGAGTTGTATATTAATGGCTTATAAATATTACTGTTGCACGATAACAGTACTGTTATATATATGAACATATTATAAACGGACTAGCGGCAATGATGCTATCTTATATGTGTAATATAAGGAACGTAAGAAAAACGTTATAGCATTAAGACAATAAGATACACATATTATATGAGACTTATATACGGAGCATTGGCCTCTTAACGCCGCTCTCGTATCTAACACTGAATCCTGAGTCGACATACTCAGGATTGGACTAACGACCTTAGTCTGTTGTGTTAGGAAAAATAATAACGCGATGCGATGGTATAGATAAGTTATCAAGAGGATGTGGCTCTTGCTGTGAAATGTGATCCATTAACGATACTAGGATACCGTGTGGTAACCGTAAGTATCAGGATAAATTTCCAACGAACTACAGATTGCTCGTAGGACGGAGACTCTACCGCTGGAGTGGCTACTGCCGTGGGTGACCCGCCAAAGAGATGGGTAACTTAGAGACACGTCGTTCTAATGAGACGTTGTCATTAGACATGACTGAACAATTACGAACGATTATATTAACTCGTACATTAGGCGAACATTATTTAGGCGTGCATGCCAAAGACGAGAGTTCATACTCGTTTATAATTCTCGTTGTTTCGCCTTGTTGTTCATTGGTTATGCTGTGTGGTTAGGTGTGGTATGTTGGTGGTGTTGATTGAATAAGTCGTTGTACTCATAAGTGTGTTGTGAATTGGATTAATTAAATAAACTGTACTTATATCTGTGTTGTGAACTGGATGAGTCGAGTCACTGTGCTCGTGTGTGGATTTTGTGGACTATTCGTCGAACGAGTCGACGTACTCAACTATGAACTTTCAGGTGTTGTTGGAGTGGAATCTCTGTATTCATATAAGCGCGGTAACGCTCTCAGTGATTTATTACGATGCGATGTGTGAAGCCGGGGGCTTGCTTTGTTGTTGAGTTACTGCAATATATATTGTTGCTTTACAGTTTTACATTAAACTATTTGCATGAAAATGAAATGCATGCTCTCGACCAAATAACTGAATGGTCCGAGGGTGCACGACAGTCAGGTAATAACATACTCAGCAGGGGCTGATTCCATACCACAAACTACCATTTTTGCAGGTATGCATCTTCCGGTGTCGGCGAGAGAGTGACGCGCTGGGTAGTTTGGTTACAGTTATTTGAACATGCACTGTTGCACTTTGATACGAACCTAGAAACATGTATAGGTTTTGGATACTTAGAAAGCTCACTGAGAATGTATTATATTTTGGTTTGGGAAGTTTAGATCTATCTCTTGTTGTCACTGCGAGAAATTGTTTCGTATTTAAGAGTATATCAGGAAGCACGTTATTACTCGTATGGGCGAGTGAGAACGGTGACACCAGTAGTCCAATTGTTGAAATTACCGCTGCGATTATATTGTTAAGTAAGATGATTAGGAGCCGATTAGAGTAGGGGTGTTACAAAAGTGGTATCAGAGCGGAGTACCGCTCTGATGACAAGAGATAGTAGGATTTATACAGTGAGCATAGGTTTTGGGAATACGGGAAAACGTTGTGAGGATACGTGACCTTGCGGGGTTGATGCAATGATTAAGACTTGCACACCATAGCCGTAGAGGCACTCCAATATTAAAAGACCGCGACTGCGGTATTAGACCGAGTAAAGGTCTAACCCGTCCTCTTGACATATGTCAGGAAGAGGTCAGGGCAATAGTACTAAGGAAGAACACGGAGCAGCGGAAGGTGGTGATGGTCCAGCAACCCCAAGTAATACAAAGACGGTATGAACTGATCGCACTCGATGGGAGAATGTCCCGGGAAATTGCAATGGTACCCCACCCGCCGCAGCCCGTACCTAAAGTACTAGCTAGTGAGACAATGAAATGAGAAACACCACGGAGATAACTCTCCTAATCGGGAAGACCCGATGTGGATGCTATGAGGATTATGTTAGATATAAAATAAAACTTTAAGTTGTGATGAGTTGTTTAGGACCGGGGGGGGTCCTGGTCGCGACATAATGTCTACCATACGAGTACCAGATGAATACTAAACCAAGGTTGAGGAGATAATTCCCGTAGGACTAAAGGGGCTAGCTTACTATAAGCAAGGCAACCCTGTCTTACATCCAAGAAAGCACTGATTTGTGCGCTTGGGGGAAAAGAGATAGAAATAATGAGTAATAAAAAGATTTACGAGATATGTAACAGACAGAATGGACGACCTTTTAGAAGTCTCACCCGAAGCGAGTAACTATATCCGTGCAATACTGAAGGTTCATAATGGCCTGACGTGCATAGAGAGAGATCCTGAGAACTGAAGGAACGAGAACTCGCTAAGTTGCTATCATGCAATGCCTCGACAGGGGGGAGTAAGACCCTACTACCACGATAAGTTTGTGGAGACGGGTGCAGGAGTGAGACTGTATTAAAAAAAAAAAGAACCTTCTTTGAAAGGAACAAAAAAAACAGTTAGGGAATAGCACTGCACTGTCACACCATACAGGTGGCTCAGTCTACATGACGCACTTGCCACTGCAAGTGCCACATTAACCAAAATATTAAATTTCAACCTGCCTTGTGCACTTGCTACTGCAAGTGCAGCGACGATAATATCCCTAACGGACGAAATAGTCCAGGCGGTTACCAATAAACACTAAACTTTGTGTGAGTCCGTATACAATAAAGCAGGACATAGCCTTCTTAATGACAGGGGTACGAAACTCTTGGGTTTGAGGTCGATAAAACCTCGGGAAGACCTAGCCGGTCTAACCACTAAACCTGAAAAGAATATACCATTTAGTTGAATATAGAAAGGGGAGTAAACGAGAATAACGGTGATTAGTGCCTATAAGCCTAAACCCAGAGCTAGTATGTATATTAAAACGTCAATCAATACCGGTGGAGAGTGTCAAGTCCTCAGGACCAGCATAACCATTTAGGGAATGCACGACACTTGTGGTGAGGACCACTACCGTTGAACTTTGCCAGAGGGCAGGATGAGAGCTAAACAAGCCAAGACTTTAAATAAAACCTATCCAACAGAGTAGATGAGAATAATAGACAAGTACCGTTATGACAAACTATTCTGAAGTTGTAAGAAAGGATTAGGCAGGTGAAAATGTGCAATAAAGGGGCCGATGTTATGCCCGCACTACACACACGGGGGTGTTGTGAAATCCATTATACTGCTAGACTCCCGTACGGAGGGCAGTGGATATTGACTAAACAGAGAGATTACCTGAGAACGAAAAATACTGTTACCTCAAGAAGGATAGAGGGAATACAAGTGGAATAAGAGTAAGGATTACACAATGAGGAGCAATGATGTACGGAACCCACTAAGTTGTGGGTACCCAATTATAACATTAGGAGAAAATATACAACCAACTGAAATTAAATAAATAGCAAGACCAACAACCATTTGACTATTAGAATAAACATTGAGCCTGAATATTGTATGGCATAGGCCTACAGAGGGATACCCTTAGTACCACCAAGATAACCCAAAACTAGGAGAACAAAAGTGAACAATCACAAATACTGATTATAGTCAGGCTAGGTAGGGACTACCATGAGACAAGGGAACACACAAGGTGTCAATCTTTATCATGGAGTCCGGAATACACCAAAGGGTGTAAGCCAACAAATTGGGTAGAGTTTGAGAGCTTAAAACTCATACCTGAAGGCGTTAACAGCCTAGGAGTGAACAGGGGAAATAGTAAATGGTTACTGACCCCCACTCACAAATACCAGATGACGAGTATGTGGAAACCAGTAGTAGGGCGATAAGTCGCAAATACCTATCTTGGAGAAGGTAAGCAAAATATACATTACTAAAGGAACCCAGGGAACCCTCTAGGGCCATTCTGACATTAAAGGTTAAGAATTGGCAGCATAGCTATTTCTACATAAATTACCAGGGCTAAGAGTATGATAACCACCAGGTACAAACACTACGAGTGCACTAAACGCGACATGGGACGACCACACTCCTAGGAGCTTGTGGGCCTGACAACTTATATTAAAATTGGTTGGGTAAGTAGTAATGTATCAGTAAGGTACCCCATGTATGTTAACGAGTAGTGTGAGTACCAGGGGGGGTAGTCAACTCTGTGTCTAAGTCAGTGAATGGAACCCTGACTAGGTAAACCACGAATTGAGGAGAGATATCTCAGTCCAGCCAACAAGGTTGGAAAAGTTAAGAATAGCTTGATAGTAAAACGATATAAAATCACAATCCCATAATGAATAAGTTAGAACACAAGTTTTGGAGATTTAAGTAAACAGAAAGCTGAGGCTTATTTTATGGTAAGGGCGAGGTGAACCCACCGATGAGGAAAATAATTGGGATATTTTAGGTATTTATGTACAGCAACCTTTGTAAGAAAATAGATGCCACCCAGAAAAGGGGGCACATAAAGAGTTATATATTGCGCTAAGGGCGCTGCGACGATGTCACATTAAACAATAATAACCACATGCTCAAGCTATAGAAACGTCAGTATGTTAGTACCAATCAGGGTTCAAACAGAAAACGACTGCCAAGCCTAAAAACCCACAGTGTATTTATGTATGTTTACGACATACGAAGAGCAAAGCAAGCATTACTGGAGATACTCTAAATGGAGACAGATACTCCATGCAAACCGTAATAGCGATAAAGTCTATCGACTGGTACGTAGTGCGCAATAAGCGACCACTATAATAATTATTAACCAATTATATTAGTATGAGGCGGAACTGAAAGATCAGATAAACCAATGGATTCCCTAATCGAATAGAGGAATGAACCATACGTGGTGAGTACTAAATACCAACACACTAGAGATTCGAGTTAACACCGGCGAGAGAGGACCTATAAGGTACCTGTGGAATGAACTCATTCCTGAGGGAAAAATAACTTTGAGCCTGAGGCGCCAGTTAGTTACGCTATCAGAACTCGTTTTGACATTAAGGGAAATTATACACAGCAATAGGTGCTAAGAGCATAGCTCGACAACCACTATACGTAGGTTAGGTTTTTTTTCGGTAGGGTGACATGACACCATTGGGAATATACCACGAACAAGTATAGAATACAGAAAGGAATAATAAAATAGATAATGAAATGGTAAGGCGTGTGGACAAACAATACCATGCAGTGAATAATTTACTCCATACCCATAATTATGGAAGACCGTGTAGAAAACACTGTCAGTGGAGTTGAACCACATAAAGGGGTAAACCAACCATAAGGTAATTGGGCATACTGCTTGAAATACCCCAAACTATTGTTGTTGTTTAAACACCTAAATAGGGTGTAACAAGACTAAAAAGAGTCTTAGAAACCTTACTAAACAAATTTAAACAAAAGGAAACACAAATGTGCTTTAAAGTCAATAAGAGCTAAAATGTGCTCTAAGCTTGGGATAAACTTGAGTAAGACCTAATGAGCTTACCAAGACCTCATTTATATACTAATGAACTTATTAAACTAATTACCAAAGAAAACCAAGCTTGAAACAAGTTAAAACACAAAATGTGCTTTAAGAAGTCTTAAAGCACGTTTTTGAAAAATTGTCTTGTAAATGAGTTTTGAATGGCTAAATGTCCATCATTACTCTTAAATATATATGTGTACTATATAGTATCACATTTGGGTGGCTATATTAGTGGGAAATCAAAAATTTCACTTCTAAGTGCCTTGTTTAGGTGAATAGTATTTTTATAAGCTAGTTTGTAACATATGTTGTATTAAGTAATTAAATTGACAAACAAAGACTAAAACACCCTCACACTAATAAAGGGGGCCGGTTTTATAAGTGTGTGACTCACCACTCTCTAGTTAATATAATAAGTAAGTAAAGAAAACTAAGTAAACTTACTTTTTACTTTATAAACATAAATATCTCCTAAAAAGCAAATTCTATCTCATTCTCATTCTTTCCTTCATTCCCACGGTTTGCAAACACCTCTTCTCTCCTTCTTCCTTGTTCTCTCTCGGTAATACCACTATCACCATGGAACTCCAACTTTGACCACTTGTTAAATCTAGCTCACTTGTCCAAATCAAAAACAAAGACCACCAATCTCTTCCTCTCATCAAGCTCTTCATTCCTATCTTCTCAAAACTCCAAGAGCTCCATTTCGGTGCCAAGGTGTTCCACCATTGAAGGAGCTTGAGCTTGTATTTTGACATATTATTACTCTCCTTTGCTTCTAGGTAAGGAATCTCAAAGAAAAATCATGTTTCCTCCATGTTCTTACCTTAACCGAAAATACACATTGATATAGCTCTTTGTGTGACTTTGTTCTAGCTTCATTTCAACTCTTCATGGACTAGGTGGAGTCCTCTCTTGTTATATATCCAAACTCTCTTCAAAGATCAAGGTAAAACAACTACATTAATGTTTTGAAACAATGTCAAATTAGGGTTTACAATGAGATGAAGCTATAGCTTGAATACTCATTATAATGTTTGTATATTGTTTAGAACTTGACAAGGAATCAAAATACCATACGGTTTTGTAAAGAAACAAGAAGGAAGTGTGGTGGAAAAAGAGGTAATCTACTAACTTAATGTTGTTTAATGCCTTAGGAGAAATGAGTCAAGCTATAATTGCTTTTAAAAATACCTAAAGAGCACATGGTAAAGGACTAGTAAAGGTTCTCAAGGAGACTATAAAAATAACATATGTCTTGTGTATGTACGCAGGTTAAAGGCATATAATGTGGAAATTCATGTTTAGATTTAAGCACTTTAAGGGCCTAAGAGCCATGCATTTTAAGGGCCTAAGTGCCATGCAATTTAAGTTATGCACTATATTGTGATGTAGTGTGAATTTGGTGAAGTTGTGTAAGAAAGTGTTCTTGGTGTTCTTAGTGTTCTAGGATGTTTAATGATGAAAATAATGTGCTAAGGTGTAACAAAATGCTAGGAGAAACTATGTCGAAATTTAGAAATGCATAAGGAGTTCAAGATGTTGTAAAGGAATTTTTGATGAACTAGGAAGTGTTCTAGAGTGTAATAAGGACTTAGGCATGATCTTGAGGTTTTAGTATGTACCAAAGTCATTTTGGACTTAGATGAAGGCTTAGGCTAACTTTGGTAAATAAGGAGCAAGTGTAAGCTTAGGAAAAAGGGATTTCAAGAATGACTTAAGGAGTTTTAGTTTGTAAGAAACAATGTTAAAGTAATGATGTTGTGTGGAAGAAATATCTAGGAATAATGATTGGAATAGGCAAGGATGCCACTTAGAAACTTAAGGAGAAGACACTATAAGTGTTGGAGGCTTTGGAGCAATTTGTTAAGTGTTTAAAGGCTTAGAAATTGAGTATAATGGCACGTCCGAACTTCCGTCCGAACTTGGAAGCTCGGACATGCCCTGTTACGCTTACAGTTTTCTGGATTTTAGGTAGTGTCCGAACTACCGTCGAACTTGGAAGTTCGGACGCACCTGTTACTTCTTTGAAATTATCCTCGAACTGTGTCCGAACTTGGGAAGTCCGGACACATGTTCGGACATATAGATTTGGTTTGGATTTCCTCGACTCATGTCCGAACTTCCGAAGTCCGGACACAAGTTCGGACATGTGTCTGTTTTGGGTTTAGAGTCACGGCTTGTGTCCGAACTTGGAAGCTCGGACACAAGTTCGGACAGGGCACTTATGGACCAAAAATTATTGTTTTAAGATGGGAATGTTACCTAAAAATAGTAGTTGGTTAGTAAGATATTATGAGGTTAAGCAAGACATGTTAGGTGAGTTTTAAAGGCAATTAAAAGGATGAAAAGTTGTAACAAGTGTAAAGTAAAAGTAAACTAGTAAGTGTTGAGTAGATAAGTTAACAATGGACTAGTGCGTTAATTAACCGACATTACTAATGTGTTTAGGATTCTTCCAAGGTGGAAACCAGTCGAGGCAAGGACCGAGGTATGGTTTTCTTGCAGTCTGTTGCCTACCGGTTTACACCGGCTTGTGTGTTGTTTGTTTTCTGTGTGTTTATGACTTTGTAAGATTAAACCATGTAAAAGTTTACAGTTGTTAAATATTATTATGTTGTTAAGTGTGACTCTCTCTTCCCTTGTGTGGGTCTAACAAGACTTGACCTATGATTGTGATTGTGTGTTGTGTTCAATGATGAACTACTAACAAGGGCTAACGGGGGAAGTGAGGAGTCCGGTCTGTTCCGGCCACGCGTGTGAGTATGGGAGTCGATGTCATAACCGGTTCGATTCTCTCTGTATGTTATGGTTAAGTTTCCAATTTGGTTTCTAACCTTCCCTTTAGCTTAACCAAGGCTATTTTACTGACTCACGTCGGGCCACAGGGGCATACTATGTGTTTTGTTTCGGTGTGCTTGGATCACTATATCCGAGGCACCTTGTGTTAAGTTAACCGTTCAATCTAACCGGACGGTAACGAGTTATGTAACGAGCTAAGTATGAGCATGGCAACATTCTCTAAGCTCTCAATGGGGACTAACTGTGTTGGTTCTCTTCCTAAAAGGAATTGTATGTTTGTGATGTGTGTTATGATGTGTACAATACCTGTGTTATGTTATATATGTATATGTTGTGTGTTTTAAAATAAATATCATGTCATCATGACAATTGGTTGCGCGTATCCCGGTAGCCGATGGGCTGCGCGTTAGCCATACCAGCAAAGGTGCTGACCCCCTCGGGGGCTCCATATTTTATTGCAGGATGAGGATCGAAGAGGCAGAGTGGCTCTAGATCCTAGAGAGTAGTTTACTTTTGGAGTACTTTTGGATGTTTGCCCGGGATGCGCCTGTGCTCCCGTGGCGTATTATATACTTGTTATGATGGATTACAGTGATGGTATACAGTGAAGGATTTTGTAAACACTCGGTATTATGTTGATTGATATATATGGTTGTTAGTTCTATGCTCGGGAGTCTGATCATCAGACCGGTACATTTGTATTTATTCAGCCTTGTTAGCCACGTGGGTGGTTGACGGCATTGTAGCACCAATCGTTTAGTTACCGTTTAGTTGTTTATTTTCCGCTGCGATTCCAAGTATAGTTATGTGCGTAGTAGGGGTGTTACAAAAAGTGGTATCAGAGCGAAGTATCGCTCTGATGACTAGAATACCGAGCTTAGGGATATACCGAGTTAGGAAACCTAACTACAGATACCTAAGTGAACAGATTTGGAAAGGTTACCACTAACTAAGTGTGG
The DNA here is from genome assembly GCA_023374045.1 of Limonium bicolor. Classification (NCBI taxonomy): domain Eukaryota; kingdom Viridiplantae; phylum Streptophyta; class Magnoliopsida; order Caryophyllales; family Plumbaginaceae; genus Limonium; species Limonium bicolor. The sequence goes on from CM041780.1 coordinate 304,426,631, forward strand.
AGATACCTTATTATCGGGAAGCGTTATAATCGTTGGACCGATAAGTGTGCAAGCATAATGCTAATGAGATGTTCATATGAATTCAGATGGCAGGTAGACCACGGGGTAGAGGCCGCGGGCGCGGTACTGGAGGTATGGGTGACCAGGGTGATGATACTACGGCACAGACCATGGCTGAGGCAGTTGCAGCCGCCGTAGCTCAGCTGGTACCCGACTTAGTTGCTGCTATACAGCAAGGGCGACAGCCTGGAGTTCAGCCACCACACCACCGCCACGAGAGAGACCAATTGGGTCAAGGCGTTGGCTGATCTGAGGCCGCCCTCATTCAGTGGGGAGACCGATCCCCGTAAGCTCGAGGCATACATCTCCGAGATGGAGACCGCCTTCGAAACCCTAGCACCACCTGAGCAGGTCAAGGTACGACTTGCTGCTTACTACTTGAAGGGCTCGGCACAAAACTGGTGGAAGCTTGTGCGCGAGGGTAGAGTTGCTGATCCGACATTCCAGTGGAGGGAGTACACGGCTCTTCTGCGAGCCAAATACTACCCTATACATGTGCAAGAGGCCAAGCGCCTGGAGTTGGACAACCTGAGACAAGGGGATAAGATGACGGTAGATGAGTACTACTCAGCCTTCATCGGACTTATCCACCTGCTACCGGATCTGGGTTACTCAGACCGGATCCTTGTGAACCGTTTCTACAACGGACTGAACTATCGCCTACGCTACGGCATGGGGCCTACTGGATATACCACCTTGCAGGTAAAGGAACTTACAGTGTAATGTGAATAAGTGTGTACAATGTGTTAATGTGTTGTGAATTTATTTGGCGGGGCATAACTGACACCCTAAATATAGGAGTGCTATCATGCCGCTGCTATCTATTGTGGAGATCACCGTCCGTCTGAGGGACGAGGAGAGTGCGCTTAAGCGCAAGGCTCAGAACGAGGGCCAAGGCACGCAAGGGCAGTGGGGAGGGAAGAAGAAGAAGTCATACCCCAGTCCCAGAAAGGACAGCAACAAGTGGCAAGGGCCAGACCCAGACCACCACTGCTGATGAGCCTCTGCAGCTCACCTATGCGTATGCGGCCAAGCCCCTACGTTCTTACCCACCTAAGGGTAATTGTCTAAACCTGTGTGATAAGTTAGAGTATATGTTAATAAGTTGTGAAACAAGTATTAATGGTGTATTGTGATAGCAGCTAGCACGGGCTCTGGACCGGAGCGCCACTATTACTGCAAGTGGTGCAACGGCGACCACCCCGGCAAGGACTGCAAGGGTAATGATGTTCAGTGCCGGTACTGTAAGAAGATGGGTCACCGCGACCATGAATGCTGGCAGAACCCGAACAGTAGGAACTTCAGGCCCAAGGGGCAATGGAAGGGTAAGGCCACTGCGACCACCGATGGCCAGAAGACGGCGAACCAGCCACCCCCAGATCAGAGGTACACGGAGTCCCAGAAGGGGAAGGGGTCGGGGTCCAACAAGGCCACCCTGAATGTGGTGGACCGGTCTGAGGCGCCAGGGCCCTCTTCTAGACCAGGTACCGCCTAAATTGTTAACTGAAATAAGTGTCTGCATACCGCATTTCATGCATGTGTGTGAGTGAGTTTAAATAAACAACCATGTGAGTAAATAAATAAAGTATAGTGTGAGATTTACCTAATTAGAGTACTCTAAACTTAAAGGAACTTTCAATATATGTTATCCAATCCCACCCACACCGAACCCTGGAGAAACCACCATCAACATCACCGACTTTCCATTGGAGCAATGTCAGGTCATCCAGCCAGGTATGATACTTCTAAATGGATACCTGACACCGGAGGCACAAATCCATATCATCAGACGATGCGACGAACTTGGAGCAAAACCAGGAGGGTTTTACACACCCGAATACCCGAACGGAGCAAGGATGCAATTGAAGATGATGTGCATGGGTAAGGACTGGAACCCTTACACCAAGTCATATCAAGAAGTTCGAGCTGAAGATGGAGCAACAGTATCAAGTATACCAGAGGAGTTCCATGCGGTCGTTAACACGCCGTGGGAATTGCTCAACAAGTTGAAACGGAATCAATTCCAAGTGTAAAAGCAGATTTATGCATTGTAAACTTCTACCAGAAAGGTGGACGGTTAGGTATACACCAAGACAAGGACGAGTCACCCGAGTCTCTAAGTAAGGGAGTACCCGTGGTGTCTTGGTCCATTGGTGATACCGCAGTGTTTGTGTATGGCGAGCAGAAGCGTGCTGACCTCGCAAAGAAGCTACTGCTAAAATCGGGAGATGTATTAATCATGGGTGGGCAATCAAGGATGCTATACCATGGCATCAGGAAGATCAAACTGAATACCGCACCGTCGGCAGTGATCAATGCCACACACATGAAACCCGGACGTTTGAATCTGACCTTCAGACAGTTTTAAGCCTTGTAATTATGTGATAAACAGTATGTATTAAGGATGTTGTAAGTGTGAATCATGGCGACAGTATAAGCCAATGAATGTTGTAAAAAAGGAGTGTGTTAATGAATAAAGTGGAGTTGTTTGAATCATATCAACCGTGTTGTTACCCAATACTTATTAGTTTGCCAATGAATTAGGCTGTGCACTCGGAACGGGAGGTATACTAAGTGTCTGCAATAAAGCAGAAGCCGGCAAGAGCGGCACAATCCTCACCGGTACCTTTCCAGTGAATGGCGTGGATGCATCGATCTTGTTCGACTCTGGAGCCTCACACACATTCATTTCGCTATCATTTGCGAAGAGGCTGGGGTTAGATGGTGAAGAGATGCCAGACTTCGTGGTTACTCCCGTCGAAAGAGCGGATCCGATGTACCCTACTACCGAGGTGCTATTGTTCAAATCAGGGGTGAAGAGTTTCCGATCGACTTGATAGAGTTCGACGGATTGGGTTTTGATGTGATTGTCGGGATGAACTGGTTGGAGCGGCACAAGGGCAGAATTCTGTGTGCCGAGCATCGACTGCTTCTTCGGAGTCCATCTGGGGTTACCATATCTTACCGCCAGAGGCCCAGGGAGCCTTCGACTCAGATCATCACCGCCATGGCTATGTATCACGAGTTACGACGAGGGAGTGATGTATACCTCTGCTATGTTCAGGACATAGAGAGAGACCCTGAGTTTAGCCCAGATGTGCCGGTAGTGTCGGAGTTTCCTGATGTATTTCCTAAGGAACTGCCGGGCATGCCGCCAGCACGAGAGGTTGAGTTTGAGATTGATCTAGTTCCGGGCACCGGACCCATTGCGAAAGCACCTTACCGTATGGCTCCAGCAGAGATGACAGAGCTCAAGGAGCAGCTGAGAGACCTACTCGACAAGGGCTTTATCCGCCCTAGTGTGTCACCATGGGGAGCGCCGGTTCTCTTCGTGAAGAAGAAGGACGGTAGCCTCCGCCTATGTATTGATTATCGGGAGCTGAATGCTGTTACGGTGAAGAACCGTTACCCTTTACCACGCATCGACGATCTATTTGATCAGCTTAGGGGAGCATCAGTATTCTCCAAGATAGACCTACGTTCCGGATATCACCAGATTGCCATCCGTGACAGTGATATCGAAAAGACAGCTTTCAGAACTAGGTATGGGCATTATGAGTTCACAGTTATGCCGTTTGGCTTGTCAAATGCACCAGCAAAGTTCATGGACTTAATGAACCGTTTGTTCCAAGATCAGTTGGACAAATCAGTGGTAGTCTTCATCGATGACATACTTGTGTATTCGAAATCGAAAGGTGAGCATGAAAGCCACCTGAGAGATGTGTTGCGGACATTGAGAAAGAATCAGCTGTATGCTAAATTTTCTAAGTGTGAATTTTGGTTGAACCAAGTATCATTCCTTGGACATGTGATTTCTGAGGCCGGGATCGCTGTTGATCCGGCAAAGATAGATGCAGTGCGCACCTGGCCTAGGCCGAAGACAGTTACCGACATCAGGAGCTTCCTCGGTCTGGCAGGTTACTATAGGAGATTTGTGAAGGACTTCTCCAGTGTCTCGAAGCCGATGACTTCCTTGATGAAGAAGGATGCACCATTCGAGTGGACAGTCGACTGTGAGAGGGCTTTCGCGAGTCTCAAGGATGCTCTGACATCTGCACCGGTTCTGACATTACCAGACGGTCCAGATGGTTTTGAGGTCTATTGCGACGCATCAGGCAGGGGTATGGGTTGTGTGTTGATGCAAACGGGAAGGTCGTGGCTTACGCCTCCCGACAGCTGAAGAAGCATGAGGAGAACTACCCTACCCACGACTTAGAGTTGGGGGCCATTGTCTTCGCACTGAAGATATGGCGACATCACTTGTATGGGGTAAGCGTGACAATCTATTCCGACCACAAGAGTTTGAAGTACTTGTTCACTCAGAAGGAGTTGAACATGAGGCAAAGAAGGTGGGTTGAATTTCTGAATGATTATGACATCAATTTACAGTACAAGGAGGGTAAGGCAAATGTGGTAGCTGACGCATTGAGTCGCCGAGCACACTCTCTCCATTCGCTAGTCTCTCATACTGGCTTGGTTGAAGAGGTGCGGAGTGCTCAGATGACGGATCAGTACATGATGGAGATTAGACAGAAGCTTATTGATGGCACATTCGAGGGTCAGAAGTACGACTTCAGACTCCACGATGATGACCTGATTAGGCTTAATGGCAGATTGTGTATACCCAGGAGTAGCGCTGAGCTGAAGGAGCGCATATTGAGTGAATCCCATTGTTCTACTACTTCGATTCACCCCGGAGCTTCAAAGATGTATAAAGGTATGAAAAGATATTTCTGGTGGGCTGGAATGAAAAAGGATGTGAATGACTATGTGTTGAGGTGTCTCACTTGTCAGAAGGTCAAGTTTGAGCACCGACGGCCTGGTGGTATGGTGCAGCCAATGCCAGTGCCGGAGTGGAAGTTCCATGACATATCTATGGACTTCGTAGTAGGGCTTCCGCCTACAAGGGGAGGTCTGAATATGATTTGGGTGGTAGTTGACCGACTGACCAAGGTGTCTCGATTCATTCCGATGAAGGACACCTGGAAAGTGGCAAGATTGGCAGAATTATTTGATAAAGAGATTGTTAGACATCATGGTGTACCAAAGACGATTGTATCCGACAGAGATACCAGATTCTTATCCAGATATTGGAAGTCTACACGAGAGGCACTTGGTACTGAACTGAAATTGAGCACGGCGTTTCACCCACAGACCGATGGTCAGAGTGAGCGCACTATACAGACACTTGAGGATATGCTACGTGCATGTGCACTTGACTTTCAGACCAGCTGGATTGATAAGTTACATCTGATCGAGTTTAGCTACAACAACAGTTATCATGCATCGATCAAGATGTCTCCCTTCCAGGCATTGTACGGTAGACCATGCCGCACGCCATTATGCTGGGATGAGTCGAGTGAGACGGTCATTATAGGACCAGAGTATCTTGAGCAAGTTCAGGCAGAAGTTCGCCAGATCAGGGATAATATGAAAGCAGCTCAGGATAGACAGAAGTCGTACGCAGATGTGCGCCGACGTGACCTGGGGTTCGCCGTGGGCGATCAGGTATTTTTGAGAGTATCCCCCATGAAGGGAGTGTTTCGTTTGGCCAGAAGGCAAGTTGAGCCCAAAATATGTGGGGCCTTATGTTGTGACGGAGCGGATCGGCCCGGTAGCTTATAGACTTGATTTACCCGCCGAGCTGGGCAAGGTACATGATGTATTTCATGTGTCCCAGTTGAAGAAGTATATGTCTCATCCGTCTCATGTGCTTCAGCCTGAAAGGCTAACTTTAGAGCCGACCATGCGATCAGTGGAGACTCCGGTACGGATTCTGGACACTAAGACTCGAGACACTCGCCATAAGTCTGTGAGACTGGTGAAGGTTCTCTGGTCTAACCAGGACGTTGAGGAGGCCACTTGGGAGCTGGAAGATAAGATGAAGGCGAAGTACCCGTCGTTGTTTACTTCTTAGTATTTGTATGTATAGGGTACGGGGCGTACCCCTATTTAAGGGGGGTAGAGCCGTTTCGGTTATGTATATGACATGTATTTGAATACATTGTCTGTGTTGTATTGTCATGTTGTTAATGTTACAGACCGCTGAGTAGTCTGAATGATGTTGTGATGTTTTGTTGTTTGGACCATGTGTCCGATATGATGTAAGATGTTGTTAATGTGATATAGAAGTGTTGTTAATATGTGTTCTCATGTTCTAATGTTTAAAGTTATGTGGAAGTATGAACTTGGGGACAAAGTTCTTTTAAGGGGGGTAGATTGAAATACCCCAAACCTAGTTATGTTGTTTAAACACCTAAATAGGGTGTAACAAGACTAAAAAGAGTCTTAGAAACCTTACTAAACAAATTTAAACAAAAGGAAACACAAATGTGCTTTAAAGTCAATAAGAGCTAAAATGTGCTCTAAGCTTGGGATAAACTTGAGTAAGACCTAATGAGCTTACCAAGACCTCATTTATATACTAATGAACTTATTAAACCAATTACCAAAGAAAACCAAGCTTGAAAACAAGTTAAAACACAAAATGTGCTTTAAGAAGTCTTAAAGCACGTTTTTGAAAAATTGTCTTGTAAATGAGTTTTGAATGGCTAAATGTCCATCATTACTCTTAAATATATATGTGTACTATATAGTATCACATTTGGGTGGCTATATTAGTGGGAAATCAAAAATTTCACTTCTAAGTGCCTTGTTTAGGTGAATAGTACTTTTATAAGCTAGTTTGTAACATATGTTGTATTAAGTAATTAAATTGACAAACAAAGACTAAAACACCCTCACACTAATAAAGGGGGCCGGTTTTTATAAGTGTGTGACTCACCACTCTCTAGTTAATATTATAAGTAAGTAAAGAAAACTAAGTAAACTTACTTTTTACTTTATAACATAAATATCTCCTAAAAGCAAGTTCTATCTTCATTCTCATTTCTTCCTTCATTCCCACGGTTTGCAAACACCTCTCTTCTTCCTTCTTCCTTGTTCTCTCTCGGTAATACCACTATCACCATGGAACTCCAACTTTGACCACTTGTTAAATCTAGCTCACTTGTCCAAATCAAAAACAAAGACCACCAATCTCTTCCTCTCATCAAGCTCTTCATTCCTCTTCTCAAAACTCCAAGAGCTCCATTTCGGTGCCAAGGTGTTCCACCATTGAAGGAGCTTGAGCTTGTATTTTGACATATTATTACTCTCCTTTGCTTCTAGGTAAGGAATCTCAAAGAAAAATCATGTTTCCCATGTTCTTACCTTAACCGAAAATACACATTGATATAGCTCTTGTGTGACTTTGTTCTAGCTTCATTTCAACTCTTCATGGACTAGGTGGAGTCCTCTCTTGTTATATATCAAACTCTCTTCAAAGATCAAGGTAAAACAACTACATTAATGTTTTTGAAACAATGTCAAATTAGGGTTTACAATGAGATGAAGCCTATAGCTTGAATACTCATTATAATGTTTGTATATTGTTTAGAACTTGACAAGGAATCAAAATACCATACGGTTTTGTAAAGAAACAAGAAGGAAGTGTGGTGGAAAAAGAGGTAAATCTACTAACTTAATGTTGTTTAATGCCTTAGGAGAAATGAGCTATAATTGCTTATTAAAACTACCTAAAGAGCACATGGTAAATGACCTAGTAAATGTTCTCAAGGAGACTAGTAAAATAACATATGTCTTGTTGTATGTAATCGCAGGTTAAAGGCATATATATTGTGGAAATTCAGTGTTTATGATTTAAGCACTTTAAGGGCCTAAGAGCCATGCATTTTAAGGGCCTAAGTGCCATGCAATTTAAGTTATGCACTATATTGTGATGTAGTGTGAATTTGGTGAAGTTGTGTAAGAAAGTGTTCTTGGTGTTCTTAGTGTTCTAGGATGTTTAATGATGAATAATGTGCTAAGGTGTAACAAAATGCTAGGAGAAACTATGTCGAAATTTAGAAATGCATAAGGAGTTCAAGATGTTGTAAAGGAATTTTGATGAACTAGGAAGTGTTCTAGAGTGTAATAAGGACTTAGGCATGATCTTGAGGTTTTAGTATGTACCAAAGCCATTTTGGACTTAGATGAAGGCTTAGGCTAACTTTGGTAAATAAGGAGCAAGTGTAAGCTTAGGAAAAAGGATTTCAAGAATGACTTAAGGAGTTTTAGTTTGTAAGAAACAATGTTAAAGTAATGATGTTGTGTGGAAGAAATATCTAGGAATAATGATTGGAATAGGCAAGGAATGCCACTTAGGAACTTAAGGAGAAGACACTATAAGTGTTGGAGGCTTTGGAGAAATTTGGTTAAGTGTTAAAGGCTTAGAAATTGAGTATAATGGCACGTCCGAACTTCCGTCCGAACTTGGAAGCTCGGACATGCCCTGTTACGCTTGCAGTTTTCTGGATTTTAGGTAGTGTCCGAACTACCGTCCGAACTTGGAAGTTCGGACGCACCTGTTACTTCTTTAGAATTATCCTCGAACTGTGTCCGAACTTCGGAAGTCCGGACACATGTTCGGACATATAGATTTCTGCTTTGGATTTCCCTCGACTCATGTCCGAACTTCCGAAGTCCGGACACAAGTTCGGACATGTGTCTGTTTTGGTTTAGAGTCACGGCTTGTGTCCGAACTTGGAAGCTCGGACACAAGTTCGGACAGGGCACTATATGGACCAAAAATTATTGTTTTAAGATGGGAATTGTTACCTAAAAATAGTAGTTGGTTAGTAAAGATATTATGAGGTTAAGCAAGACAGTTAGGTGAGTTTTAAAGGCAATTAAAAGGATGAAAAGTTGTAACAAGTGTAAAGTAAAAGTAAACTAGTAAGTGTTGAGTAGATAGTTAACAATGGACTAGTGCGTTAATTAACCGACGTTACTAATGTGTTTAGGATTCTTCCAAGGTGGAAACCAGTCGAGGCAAGGACCGAGGTATGGTTTTCTTGCAGTCTGTTGCCTACCGGTTTACACCGGCTTGTGTGTTGTTTGTTTTTCTGTGTGTTTATGACTTTGTAAGATTAAACCATGTAAAGAGTTTACAGTTGTTAAATATTATTATGTTGTTAAGTGTGACTCTCTCTTCCCTTGTGTGGGTCTAACAAGACTTGACCTATGATTGTGAATTGTGTGTTGTGTTCAATGATGAACTACTAACAAGGGCTAACGGGGGAAGTGAGGAGTCCGGTCTGTTCCGGCCACGCGTGTGAGTATGGGAGTCGATGTCATAACCGGTTCGATTCTCTCTGTATGTTATGGTTAAGTTTCCAATTTGGTTTCTAACCTTCCCTTTAGCTTAACCAAGGCTATTTTACTGACTCACGTCGGGCCACAGGGGCATACTATGTGTTTTGTTTCGGTGTGCTTGGATCACTATATCCGAGGCACCTTGTGTTAAGTTAACCGTTCAATCTAACCGGACGGTAACGAGTTATGTAACGAGCAAGTATGAGCATGGCAACATTCTCTAAGCTCTCAATGGGGACTAACTGTGTTGGTTCTCTTCCTAAAAGGAATTGTATGTTTGTGATGTGTGTTATGATGTGTACAATACCTGTGTTATGTTATATATGTATATGTTGTGTGTTTTAAAATAAATATCATGTCATCATGACAATGGGTTGCGCGTATCCCGGTAGCCGATGGGCTGCGCGTTAGCCATACCAGCAAAGGTGCTGACCCCCTCGGGGGCTCCATATTTTTATTGCAGGATGAGGATCGAAGAGGCAGAGTGGCTCTAGATCCTAGAGAGTAGTTTACTTTTGGAGTACTTTTGGATGTTTGCCCGGGATGCGCCTGTGCTCCCGTGGCGTATTATATACTTGTTATGGTGGTTACAGTGATGGTATACAGTGAAGGATTTTGTAAACACTCGGTATTATGTTGATGTATATATATGGTTGTTAGTTCTATGCTCGGGAGTCTGATCATCAGACCGGTACATTTGTATTATTCAGCCTTGTTAGCCACGTGGGTGGTTGACGGCATTGTAGCACCAATCGTTTAGTTACCGTTTAGTTGTTTATTTTCCGCTGCGATTCCAAGTATAGTTATGTGCGTAGTAGGGGTGTTACACTGCTTGCGGAGCGAGTGGGCCCATATTGCAGAGTTTGATGTACAATGTGCAGGTTGGGGAAACAAGATGTGTTTTACATCCCCCGAATTCAAACCGTAATAGAATATACATACAAATAACTGAGATATGCAGTATAGCCAGAGGGACTAAAGCCGACCTTAAAAGAAGGGGGTGATGAAATTGTAGCACATTAGTGCACGAATAAGACCACTGGAATGGAACATCTTGAACTTATTACAACAAGATGGTATATTCGTAGATCGTGGGCGTAATCATTTTAAGGGGGGTAGAGCGATTAAGCACGCTTAAAAATATACCGTACGTTGGATACGTAACGCATGGTGCGCATGCTACGAACACTATTATTTAAGTAAGTACAAGGTTATGATTGTGTTATATTACATGACGGTAAATTGTGATGTATTATGTGTATGAACATAAAATGTTTTAGTTTGCATTAGTTATGGCAAATAGGAAAGGGAGTACATATAGATTGTTCTGACCCTACTTCCAATTATTAGCAACATTGCGAACCAATAGTCACCATAACGCCTAACTTGTTAGCTCTGATGTGAGAATTCGAGTAGGACGTCTGTAGCTCTGAAGAGAGATTTCGGATAGAAGGAGTAGAAAGCCCGTACATGTGATCTGTGACTCGGTATGAAACCGATTGTTGAAAGGCGATGAGTGAATCGGCATGAGACCGATGTGTAACCTGGTGAAAGAAAAATTCTAGGAGTGGTATGAATAATATAAAACGAGGGAATTGGAACACAAAGTGGTAAATATCAAGAGGAATCAAGATTTGAAATGAATAAAACAATTTGATTGGTTGAAATTGACGTGGAAGTTGAACTTGATCCTGGTCCGATCAAGCGATACCAAAACAAATTGAGGGTAAGAGATAGCTCAACACTGACGCTGACCACGTCGGGGTTGAATGATTCTTGAAACTTCCTAAAGTGGACACAGATATGAATGGAAATTAGAATTTAGGCGTCACTCGAAGAGCGTGGACCGTGGAGTCCTTCGCCATT